>OY987268.1:23023432-23623432 GCA_963920665.1 Straminergon stramineum | reverse complement strand
AGGTTTGCCTAGCTAGAATTGGCCTACCCACCACTTCAAATGTTATAAATTACAACATTGTTGGCAAGATTATTTAGATAGGGATTGGAATGGACAAATTTTTAACAATTTCAAACATTCTCTTCAAACTTTGTCCATAACTTTTGATCGGGTACTCTAAAGCACAAATGGGTTTTTGAAAATGAAAGTTAGCTTGATTTAACAACTCTTCTCAATTCAAAGTTTTTTGGAAAAAAATTATTTTACTATGCCAAAATGAGGCTTGAAGTTCTACATTGAACACAATTCCTTTGTTACAACCGTCGTGAAGAGGTGTGTCCATTCCACCTTCATGAGCAAGGGGAACATTGGGGTGACTCCCCAAGCCTTGCAAGAGATGAGGTGAGTGGGTCTAGGAGTCTGAGTGTTAGAGCGTTGTAGTGCTTTGATCGGGAAGAATTGAATAGCTTGCCACAAATGCTTGGAAAGATAATGAGAAGACAATCAAGACATATCCCTAGGTTTAAAGAATGTGTTGAACCAAATTGGATTTCAAAAGTTATGGCTCATCAAAGTTAGCAATGTCTCGACCACGTCCCGAGGAATAGGACTTAAGAGCCAAGATTTGGAAGTATTCTTTTGAGTCAAACAGGGCATGCCACATAACATTGGAAAGCTAAGGAGACAAGATTTTTAGAATGATAAGGCTCATAAAGAGATGAGTTGTGAGATAAAAATTATGGGCACCCAAAGAAGGTGGAGTCTTAGAGAACTATACATCCCAAGAGACTCTAACTTTTGGAGGGCCATAACTTCTTCAATACTTGTCAAATTGGGAAAAATCAGTAGTCTATGGTAATTTTAAAAAAGTTTCAAGTTTCAATGACAAAAATGGGCTTGCACGCTGAATTTGGAACTTGGAGCAAAAATGTATTCTAGTATTAAGATTAGGAATCTTTTGGGGCCTAATTTTGAGGAAATAACTTAAGAGTTGAGAATGGGTGGTCTTCCAAGATGGGGAGTGTCTTACTTAGATGTCCCTAAGGATCCTTACGAGAGGGGGGATGCTGAAGATTGTAGAGAGTACTATGAGGAGGGGTGATCTCATTCTTCACTTCCGAATGATGCCATTATAAGTTATAGTGACCATGGGTGGTGAGGTTGGTGTTGGAGCCAACGGTGCTAGTATGTGAGCCCAAGAATGCGAGCTTGTGAGCATTGAGCCTACATTATAGGTACCTATAATATAGATACCACACACTATAGAAGGTGTATGTATCATAAACACCTATAATATGGGTATTTATAACATATATACCCTATAATGATAGACGGTTTCTATGGTATATATACCTATAATATAGGTATATTGTATTATAGGCTCATGGGCTCACACTCCTATGCTCATATAATAGCAACCCTCGTGTTGGAGCCTCACCACCATTTATGTATTACCATGGAGTGCTTGTGCACTCCTTGATACTAGTTGGATGTCTCCTGCTCCACATTAGACCATGGTATGAGTCCCGGTGAGTCCCAAAGTAAAATGGGTTGGGCCTAGTGGGGAATTGGATTCCATTCAAAGGTAGTTAGTACTGGTGGGGAGTATTGCCGCCACCAAGTGCTTGGACATCAATGGAAGTTTTGCCCTATGTCATCAAATGACATATTCAATGTCTTGTAGGAGTTAAGTGTCGGAATAAAAGTGTTAGGAATTACAGAGGAATAGGAAACTCTATGTCTATTTGAAACGTACACTACAAGGGGTATAGTGTTCTAGTTGATAGGAAGTTGACATGTTCTTGTCAACTCTTCTGTCATCTGAGAGGGGTTGACTCGGACGTTTCTTTGTTAGAAATGTGTCAATTTCGGTGTCATTTGCACAAGAGTTTGTCAATTACTTTAATACTTTTGATAGACATTAGTCAAATATTTGGTCCACTTCAACAAAAAAATTGACAAACTAGATTGTGCTTGCATCTTTTTGTTTATGGTACATTCATTACCATTCCTAACCAATTTGTCATTGTTGATCGTTTCATTTACAGATCTGTATGAAGATTGAGGTCTTCAGTGAATTTCATATATTTCAATTCCCATGCGATAGTTTCTGGTGCTAGAATGTCATCATGTTCTCATTACACTACATGGTCACTTAGAACTGAAACTACTTGTGCTGATCAAATTACACTTACAAATGCATACTTGTTTATAAATTTATTGCCTCATGTTCAACAAGATGGATTCACATGTGCATGCAAATACATGTACCACATGTTTGTGTGCAATGAACCCTGTTGTTGCAAGTCAACTACTTCTGCCAACATTTCTGTAGGTCGACCTAATCCAATTGCCGCATAAATACTGATGCAATGCACTGTATAATGTACCCTTCCATGTACCAACATTTTTTCTTATCCAACACTTCAAGCTTCCCTTCACTTACATATAGATTTACAGTTGAACAAAATTAAAACTTCCACTATGTCTAAGTCTTCAATATTGAGGAATCCTATTTAACCACTGAGAAGTTGGATTGGTATAGGATGGTTGCTAGCTGACAGTGTGGATTTGACCTTGCTTGCACATGCCTTCACCTTTGGAAATGTTTAACCCCCTTCTATGAAGTGCTCCTCCGTTGCCCATTGAGCCATGCACTCCGTTCAAGCATGCCTAAGTCTCTTTTTAGAGAGCCTAGGTTTGAACATTCTATGGCGTCCTCCCTCTTCTATGCCCTCTTCAACATCTTGCATACATTCTGGCGTCATCTCCACATATTGCATGCAATTTTCCACATAGCCAATCAATCCATCTACCCAAAGAAAAAGGCTATTCTTCACATGTGGAACAAAACAATACCTTCTTCTATGAAACCATATAGTACTCAAAAACAACTGAAAAAAATCCAAGTTGATAAATTTCAATCTCCTCGACCAAGCATTTCTAATCTAATCATTCATTAGCAAACCACTTGCATTGCAATGAAGGTGACAGCAACTGAGAATGACATTTAACACCAAAAAGACATTGCTTAATATGAAGTATGTGCACGAAGTTGGGAAGCCAAATGAAGCCACATGAATACTGAAGAATTCCAATTCCTAGAAATGAATAGGGGGCTTCAATATTCACTCTCATGAATCTTTGCTTATGCTCATGGATTATCAAGCATCCAACTAGTAGAAGGCCACACAACAGCATTCCCCATAAGCAAGTAAAGCAACCCCAAAACAGAGTTTAAGGTCATACTACTCCTACCATGTCAACAATAAAATTATCTACCTCTCAAGCAGTCTAAAACACAAAGAACTATGGCTCTTAGAGAAAAAAGCAAAGACCACTATGTGCATTAATGGGAGACACAGGTGAATCTTAGCACACATAGTTCTATGATGTTCTTATTCACGGCCATAGAATATTTGTGCACAATTTGTGCATCTGCACACATAGCTTTTTAAAAAAAAATTCAACCACCGTTCTTACTATGCAGTATGATACGGTGACAATGACAACATATGCGGCACTTACCTTTTGGACTTTCATTTTCTTCTGCATAGGCACAAGTACAACAAAGACCCTGCGGACTGCAATCAATATTATGGAATGAACTCCCTCAAGGACTAACCTCTGTGATACTTCTATGATAAGAAAACTCCAATTAAACACATACCTGCAAGATGGCACTTCTATCATTATTGTCTGCCACTTTCACTTCTTGGTGCACCGCGTCCGTGCTCATCTTCTTCATGTGTGTTGTGCTTCTATCTTCAATGATTGTGGTTTGTTGAGCTTCCAAAGCTTCAAGGCGCTCCATCATACTCCTCACCAAAGGATGCTGCACTACCTCCACTGTTGACAGTGCTTCTACACCTTCTCTTGTCATGTTTCCATCACTTCCTCCATTTGTATGCTCGTCATCATTTTCATTGTCATCTTCAATGACATCATGTTTGCCATCATCAAATGGTAGGTTTGTGCTATTATATGAATTGCCTACATGTCCTGTGATTTGTGGCACATCTTGTACCAAGAATCCTACATGTCCTTGCCCGTGCACAACATTGACCTCCTCTTTTTTTCTTTTGTATTGTCCTCCATATCCTTTGTCATGAGCCATCTCGAATCGGATTTCCTCAGGATCTAGAGATCTGCACAATGTCCTCTTCAATCTCTCTTGAATGCCCACTTCACCTGAGGGGCCAGTTCTACCGAAGTTGACTTTGCTTGCATTTGCTCTACTGCAACTCTTGGACTTCCGAACACTTGTTGGACTTTGTAATTGTCTTTTTAGAATTCGCCAAGGTTTATCTGACATCTCCTCGTGTTTGGGTTCTTTACTTCGAATTTTTTTCCAAAGGTTTGCCCTCCTCAATGTCGCACCACGAGCTATGATCTCCTTCACAAATGCAAACTTCATAGGCAAATTGTACTCCCATGTATGTTGAATCCAATCTGCTAGCTCTACCAATGCCCCCTCCAGTTGTTGATTGATATTTCTGATGGTTGGATCTAATTTTGGGGACAACACCATCAACTCCTTCCTCCAATCCCCTACTCCCACTCCGTAGGGCTTCCTCATATATTCATCTACTAAAAGAAAATTCCTTGGAAGACCTTCTTTTTTCCGCCTAAGGCCTTCCTTTTTCCTTATTGCCTGTGCTTGCCTCCTCTGCTTCCTTTTTGCCATTTCCTTTGCCAATGTAATCTCTTGCATGACCATGTCATTGTGTACCTCATGTACAACTTGGGAAGGCACTCTGTTTGGAAGTGGTCCCTCCAATGTGCTTTCCACTATCTGATTTGCATTCTCTTCTTCGCTATACATATCACCCACGTCTGGCTGCTTCTCAAACTGTCTATGGGGAATCAAAAATCCCACATCATCATAGTCGTTGAAAGCTCCTCTGGATACCTCCTGCACAAAATTGATTTATGCATTTTTGGCATTGAACCTTAGAGTAATCGTCTCCTCACACAAATTTCTTCTCGATTGTTACAAATGGATTTAAATATTCAATGCACGATATTGTATACCCTTAATCTTTGAAAATAATGAAAAATATTAGCAAAAGGCTACATTAGTGGACACTGCAACAAACCTACAAAGTGTATAAATTTACCTCTTCAGTTGCTTCTTCATTTGCAAACAAGGGACACATTTGACGACCAGTAGATACATCATGCCTTCCTAAAAGTGACGCTAACTATTTCTTTGCTATATAGATATCGTTGACCTCTCCAAAATGCACATCTCGACTGCCTTCAATGTCCTCTGAGTTGACACATTCTGAATTTTGACATGACACTATAGTCCTCCACAGACATTATCATTTGCCATTGATGCCACCATGTTTGTTGGCAAACTTCGAAGGGGATACTCGTTGGTATAAGGTCTTGTACGCCTTCCTGCTAACAACGAATGACCGTTGGGACTCCCTTTGGCCATTTTGTTGTTGTCACTTATGGAAAAGGTCAACACTGCATCATCGACATTTGTGAATACCCGTCAGTGACCCTACTTGTGTGCAACAATCTCCCTAGACGGGAAGTTCATTCCTGCTTGCACCAATTTCCACTCCATACCATTGAAAACATGAGCATATATTAATTCCATACAACTCTTGCATTTGTTGTTGACTTTAAGGTTCGTTATGATGTTAACATTGACTGACTCTTTTCATGAGACATACATGATTTGCAGTTCAATTCCGTTTCTAAGTCAATACTATATATTACATTACATGATCAATTATAGCGAAACTAACTTTGTGTCTTCCAAATAGATGACTCTCCTCCCCTTTTTCCTTCCTTTTTGCGACCTCCACACTACTGCAATTGCCCAACTTCGGTGCGCATGGTTCTTGAGATGGGTTTTGAAGTTGTGATATCTTTCCTAGACAATTTATGAAGAGCTCTTGTTATAGGCATTGAAGAAGATGCTGACTACATTCCATCCTTATGATTCCCCCTTTTTGAGTTTTGTGGGGACGTAGCAAGTGTCCCTTCCCGCTGCTACAAAGGAGGAAATTCTTTCCATGTGTCAAAAGATTCCACGTCTTTCCTTTGATTTTGTGGATTTTGATTAACTTGTTCCATTCTATTCAATATGAGAAATGCATTCTTATATGAATTCATTACCCATTGCAACCACAACAAAATGCTATGTCTCCAAGACTTCTGTGAAACAGATGAAAACTAGTGCACTTTCATTGAAACACAAGTTTGAGACATACTTGAGTCACTTTTGTTGGTTCTCCAGCCCCCCCCCCATATGTTCAAACCAGATGTTATTCCAATGTTAGGGCTCATGTTACAACAACATCTCTGGGCTTCGTATGTGTTGGACTTATATTTGAATTTTCATAAGAAATTTTAGTGGACTACTTCATGAGTTCATATATGTAGCTATCACATAATATGTGCATTGAAATCTTACAAACTATTGGAGTCACTAGTGCTAATCATCCTCTTCTAAATTGGACATCAACCTCCCGCCACAAAGATTTATATTAATTCCAAACTTAGTTAGTGGAACTCTTCAGCTTGTACTACAATATAAGAGATCAAAAGGTGGACCGCTTAAGCTGATAGAGTATGGCCTAAACTATTTCATGGAAGTCTTTATCATGCTCTAGAAGACCTACTATCTTCACTATCCATGCATTGCATGTCACTTATGCACAACTTCAATGATTTGAACATAATTACTCAAGCTTATCTCTAAAACTTTCAAGTACCACTCAATCCTCTTGTCATCTATGCATCCAAAAGTACTCCCAAATGAGTTCATCGTCCCTGTCCTTTCACGTTGCAGTACTTTGTGTTTTGTAAATACCACATTGAATTCACATACTAGTTCTCATGACCTTTCAATACCATTTCCTATAAATAGGCGTCCCTTGTTGTTCATGATAATTAAATAGTAGCCCCTCATTCAATCTTCCTCAAATCTCCTAGGAAATAAAACAAACATATCATTCCTACTTGAACATTTATTGCACTTTCAACAGCGGACTCCATTCTTCAAAAAAAGTGAGGACACAATTCAACAATGTCAATCTTGTGAAGTTACTACAACAAATAACTCTGTCCATTTCATTATTCTATTGTGCTTCTCACCACTTAGTTCATGCACTGAAGATGAAAATGCAGACCACGACTACTTACAGATTAGTAACAATCACTTACTACCTTCATCATGCTACTTGTCTTGACAACCTTCCTCTAGAAACTCAAGAGACAAGTGATGTTGTCTCCCTCTCTTCGGTGATGTATACCTACTTCAATGTCCTTTTATTCCTTCCTGCTATTACTATATTCTGTTAAAGAATTAAGGACTCCTGGAAAAAATAAATGTCAGGTACATGCTTTACATCATCCAACAATTTCTTTAGGGAAACACATACCTGTAAACTGTTATTCTCATTCACGTTGTCATAATTCCTTTTGAACAAAATGCTTATGCTTAGCATACAACCACAACAAGTTCAATGAGCTTTTGTAAATCCAATAAACTACCTGAACATTTCAACACGTTCTATTAGATTGCCAAGGACTTATATGAAATATTGTACTCACAGGAAACTCATATTGGGTTCCAAGTTTTAAAATTCTTGGTGAATCTCACTTTTTCTGATGTGTAATGCATTGGGAATACATGGAAAAGTGAGACTCACTGGGAATTTAAAAACCTGCAATCCAATTTGAGTTTCCTATTACTGAGGTCGGAACCATTGGCGCATCAAATTTGTAGAAGAAAGCTTGGGTCCAATTTAAAGTGTCAAACACTCATTTATTTTAGAGTCTATTCACTACTCAAAGGAGAAACGGATTGGAAGGAACAATCCACAAACTAAATGAACATGAGTGATTGTAAATGGAAAAAAAAAAAGACCTAGGCATGTTGTTCCCACCACCTTCCTTATATAAAAACAAAACTATTGTTAGAGCGACTACGTCGTCAACATGTACATTCATGTCCTACAAGATAGACTGTACATTCAAAACACTAATCAACATGCACAGGTCATGCCCTACCATGTTGGACAAGCACCTTACATTGTCATCGTAATATTTCAACAACAAGAAATTCAATTCATATAAAAGATCATTGCATCACATACATTAGTATTGAAGGTGCTTCAATTCTGCTCAGGCATAAACGGATTAAGGCCATCCCTTGTAATCAATTTCTGTATATATGGCTAAGAGTTATTGTTAGCCATTGCTTTCATGTACATTTGAAAGTAACAAACAAGAGTACGAAAATCTCTAAGCACTACTCTACAAATTCATTGCCATTTAGTATTCACTATCATGTGAAACTGATAGCGCAAAATAGGTCCACATCAGCAATTACCGAAGTTGAACCTCTTCCCTTTCCACTGAAAGGGATGAACAATCGTTGATACCAAGTACACATCCATGACTCATTTTAATTCGTCTATGGATTACCTTCAACATTTTCAAAAAATCCAATCAATACAGGGCAAACCTCTATCAATTATACCACTTTCTATGGATAACGACACGTGCCCACTTCTACTAGCTAGGCAAACATGTTTGCTTCATCGGCACATAAAGGACATGATTTCAATCCTTAAATTTTTTTTCATTAACTACACTACCAATGAGCAAGGTATTTTCTTTTTCATTACATTCACATTATGGTAATCCCAATAGTTCTTTCATTTGTTTTTTACCAATGACTAGTACGAAGCACTAGCACTAACACAAACCCTCACAATGTTTGCCTTACACAAACTATTCTTTCTTCTATACTACCGTAATCAAGTGTAAAATGTTTTCCATCCTAGCAATGGCTTCATAGCTTCCTCTGGTAGTCTACCATTTCTTGCCTTTGCTCTGTGCACTTTACTTTCTTGTCATTATTTTTTACATGAAATATCTAGGTCCTACTATTTCACTACACCTGTATACATGAACATTACATGATTTCTGACTAAATTTTACTACGACAAAACCATCCTTAGAACAACAATAAATTATAGTGTCATCTGAGGACGGAGTACTTCTCAATCATCTAGTACTTAGGATCAGTACATGATCAGAAGTCCACGACCTCTTCTACCATGATGGTGTTTTTCAATAGTGAATTATATAGTCTTTTATAGAAGTCATGAATGCGATGTGTTTTAAAACCTACTTATTACGTCAATTTAATTAAATTGGCGATATTCCACAACTGTACAACCCAAAAAGTGTGACACATACCTTACCAAAGGTCTAATTTCAGACCACAAACTAGAAGAGGTATAGATTGGGTGTCGGGGCATGCAAAGTAATGGGAAATCGCTGATTTGACGAATTGATGTGGAGTGCATCTTCCTACTGAACAAAATTGACGAGTATGAAGTAAGTCATTGGGAGCTCTAACTTCGAAGTTCAATTTGATTTGAGCTCTGGGACACGTTGTAGTAATAGAGGTTCTAGCCCTAGGGACTACCGTTGAACCTCTATAGCCAAAAAATACACCAATTTCGCAATTGTAATATATGATATGTTAAAATATCATTGTTTTGAATTTGTATTTTGTCTTCTTTAATCTGAAAACAAACAAGCGGACACTTTCTTCCGGTAATAATGAGAACATCACAGTCAACCTCACGAAACAAACCTGGGTAGAACTGAAGAAGTATAAATCAATAGACTAGTAGGTGAAGAAGCCACAAAGGAACCGTTTGTGTTCCCACTGGACCAAGAAAACGGTTCTTTTACGATCTAGTGCCTTCAATTGCATCCAAACCCTATTGTGGTTTTGACTCAATGACAGTTGCTGGGTCTTAGTCCAACCCACTCTTATTCAACTTGTTTGAAGTAATAATCATATTCTATAGTAACTGTGACTTTGCGGTGATACTACTCTCGCACCCTCAGTAACAAGCCAAACTCTTTTAGACTTAATATAAATTTTGACCCTCCAATTGCTTGTTACATCAGCATCAAGTCGGCAGTATGTGTTTTGAAATAGATGTGTCTTTGCCATCAGAATTCATTTACAATTTCCGACCAATGACCTTCGTAGACCTTCATTGTTGGTGGATACTAGCTCTTCTTGACTGCACTCTTTCCTATTATTCTGAGATTCATACCACTATAGAGAGAGGAACTTCACATTGATAGAGATTCCACAATTACCGTTCCAAAAATTCCTCGATTGCCATCGTGTAGTCAATGAAAACCCCAAGGTCTCTCTTTTTGATTTAAAATTAGAAGAAACTTGCAACATTATGCCCCATACACATATACCACCTTCGTCAGGCTAAGAAGTCACTTACCTCCAAGTTAGGTTCTACGGTAATTTCTTGTTGTAGTAGTCCAAAGTTATACTTGCTGCTTCCGATAAGTGTTGAGTTGTTTTCGGTGGCCTTTGTCTGGCGGTTCTTCTTCTCAATAGGATCACTTCAATCGCAAGTGGAGACTTCCCTTGCGCTTGAATTAGATATGTTGACGCAATAATCCTCGTCGGTGCTCCCACAATGACTGAAAAATGGAAAACTTTTGTCACTTAAGCTCTTACCTCTTTGTTCTTCTGCTTTCTTCAAAGATAGACTCCCCTTGCAGCAATTTCGTGTCTTGCTTGTAACTAGTGCTACTAAAGTTGTTTTCAACGTCCTTGCATTTCAAGCCGTAAACCTACATAACTATTCACAAGGAATGAAGAAATTCAACCAGAAATCCACAAAGCTTACATAGACAGAACTAGGTGGCGTCTGTCCAGCATAGTAGGAATAAGGCACATTTTCCCAGAAAGCACTGTCACATGTAGACATGTTCAATTTTTTCCATCCAAGTCAAACCTAATTTTAACTAGCAAGGCATTGAACCTTCCGTAAGTTTCATAAAAAATCTGTAAGCTCCGTCTAGCAAGAGCCATCATGATGGCATCTTAAAGAGATACACAAAGACTGGGTGATCAAGGAAGGTGCAAGTGTTTTCCAAATTAGCATGGCAACGAAGCCATGCTCATTAATGGCGGCTGCCCTGAAATTAGCTACAAGTAATTACAGGCCTGCATGTGATGCATGATGGAGTCGTGTTTGTCAAGAGGACATAACAACAAACAACTTGCATGCATGCAATTAGGAAGCAAAGACGCTCACACCAACTTTTGCATGCCCATTTATTCCGTTAGGTAGGCCTCCTTCTCGAAGATTGTATTGAAACTCTTCAGTTTTTACTTGTCGACCATCATGCTAAAATGGGATTTAGTATAGTCGGAAGAGAGTGTCATACTGCATTTGATTCCATAGTCGTTTATGTTCCACGAACGATGTTCAAGATTGTTGCCTTCCCTTCGTATGATTGAAAGCGCAATTGTAACAATCCATGGCTGGTCATTCCGCTTGTATGAGGATTCCACTTCTGCGATGCTTATGTAGCAACGCTACGGAAAAGCAGGTGTGCATATGAACAAGGCAACTGCGGAATTTGCAATGCCATCAACCTTGTGGTTCTTCAATTCTTATAAGTGCACCCTTTTTTCAAACTAAACTTAATTCCTGCTAGGTTACCCAAGTAGTCTTGTCCAACTTCAAATGTACATGTGACCATTAATTGTGTAATCATGGTTTATAAAATTACAAGCTCTGGATGTATTTTGAAGATTATATAGACAATGACAAGTAATGGATGAAGTTCAGTATGAAGAGGATGATGTTCTACTCCTTCTTACTTCCTCATGCAGCTGCCTCTGAATTAAATCTGACTGCTTGGGATGGTCATCCATTATGCGAACGATAGAACCAATCTGGTTGTCCACTTTGTGATGCAAAAAAGTCCGTCCAACACACATCCAAAGCATTTGAAGAAGTTGCAAGGTTTCCATTAAGCACTTGCATGCCACACTGGAACCCGAAGGTTCATGTCTCGCCTCCGCCAAATGTTTTAAAAATGTGTGTGCGAAAATATGCTCTCCAAATGCCCCCAAGCTGCAATTGAGAATGTGAATTTCTGATAGTGACGGCTTGTCCCACCATGTAGGAAGTCATCAAGCAAGAGGTGCACAGACAACGTATTCAGAAAATAGGGGTCTGCAAACAACATTCCAAGAAGACCTACTTTGCCTTCTTTCCATGTCTTTGAGAACTGCTACAAGTAACGCATCTTGAAGGAGGTATTCCCGCTACCTTGTTCTTCAATATTTTGTGTTTATAGTGTCTGTCAATTGGACAACCTCAATAGAGCTAGAGTTTTCGTTCAAAAGACTTGCATGTATTAGGGCACCATATTCAGTCATTGACAACTGTGTCAATAATTCCTCTCCGGAAAGCATTTCCACCAAAGATAAAAGACGGAAAGAAAGGTCAATTGAACGTTGTGAGTCTGATTATATGTTAAAACTAGCCTCATGCATTACAAGTTAAGGCTTAAAATAGATTGCCTTCCACCTATAGTTCTAATGTGCTTCAAGTAGAATTCTGTGTTTGCATTGTTACAACAACAAGCTATGACAACAGAAGCCTATGTATGCGTCTAGTTTTTTAGGAAGAATGCTCTTCAAATTTTTTGTTTCCATGATGTTGACAACAAATAGTATTTTCTGTTGTGGTCTTTGATAATGAGTTTTCTTGAGTCGTAAAGTTAAAATTGTTGTACAGGATGTGATGATGGGCCAATACATTTTCAATCATAAGGTCATGGTTAATCAGATGTCATATGCTCTTGTCACTTGTACTATTTACTACTGGAATGTTGTCTCTAGCATTATTTTTAGCAATGACATTTCCTTTCCTTAATTTAAATTATTAATGCCAGGACTCATTCATCCATGTGTATTGATTTTTTTTTACTAGAAAGTTCAGGAGCAATCTATCACTTGATGAAGAAACAAATTGTGCTACCATTTCTCAGTGATTTTTTCCTTGGTCCTCTTCCCAACTGTAATTTAGCTAAGCTCAGTCAGTGAAGTAGAGAAAATAAGGTTTGTGATAGTCATTGACGATTAGCCAATTCATATACAGGTTGTTTAACACGTATTATCGTCCTCAAACTTTCTTGAGCAAAATAGCAAGCAACTCTAGCTGAAGGAGGTGATGAACACATCAAGTACCTTGATGAACCTCCTTTCACAGATGCAATGGACATGGAGTTCAATGCAATCATGACATTCATATTGTTGTACCCTATTTGATTTTGGAGGACATTTGATTAATTTGAAGTGGACCTCCAAACGTTGGTTTGTATGCTTTAAAATACCAGTTTGAGAGAAGATGATGTGGTACGATGAAGGAAGAATCGTCTTCAATGCTCACTATGAATATAAAGTGTCTGCATACTCATACTTGTAGTGTAATCATTGATTCCCTCACTTTGAGGAGGGAGGATTTCCGTCACATGAGAAAACTATCTGTGGTGTCTCACTGATGAAGTTAGTGTGCAACTGTGTTTAGGTGGTATAGTATTTATGCACATTCCTAGTATTGAATAATAGCATGAGTATGTGATTGATGTTTGGAATTAGGATCCCTTTGTTTTCTTTCATGAAATCTTTAAAGTAACCATGGAGGTTGCATCTTCTGGACTCTATTCAATGGAATCAAATCTTCTAGTAATCCACTTGCAATTTTCCCTTACCATTCATTATATATCCGCATTCTCTAAACATGTTGGACCTCTTGTATGCATTGTAGTTAGCTACAAGGGTGGACGGTCAAGGTGGACCCCCAAATACTTTTGTTATTAAGTTACTTGTATTTATTTTTTTCGTCGTTGTAATTACATTGTAGAGAGAGACTTCCATTATAGGGGCAAAGCTACTAAGGACATGGCAACCAAGACCAACATAAGGTGAGAAATCTTTCTATTTCAATGCCTAAAGCGAACATTAGTGTTCTTGCATTTCAATTCATTCCTTATTGTTTGCTTACATGATACTATTCATATCATTCTTTGGAAGGTACATCATGTTACATATTGTAGTTTGCATCATTCATAGTCCAAAACAAGTTCATTAGAATAGTAAGTTCTCACTCTTCGCATAATGGGGCAATACATCACATTATTCTTTGTAGTTGCTTACATATTTATCTTTTCCATATACTAATGCCATGTAGCACTTGTAGAAGATGTGTCAGAGTATGTGTGGCCACGTGTTCCATACCATGTTAGCATAGGAGGCGTCCATGTGACATTTATTTAGAAGTTGGTGATTATAGATGATGTGCATTCATTTTCATGTTGAGGTTGCACATTGCATAGCACTTGTAACTAGAGACCCACTTTAAAGAGAACTAGCATTAGCAATAGGATTTTTCTTAATGCAATTGTAGTCCATACATTTTCACACATGCACATGTTCATTCCTTTGCTCAAAGGGACGCATCATCTTTCGGAAGAAGACAAAATGGAATTGTGTGCAGAAGGCAAACAATGCTTACTATGAAAGTGCAGAGGCTGTCAACGTAGTAGTTTGGTTAGTAAAATAAATTTTATAGTAGGTACTTTGAATTTTCCAAGAAGGTCCATATGTTGAGCTACAAAGTACTATCTACATGATGGAGAACTCAAGAGTCCATTAAATATGAATGTTTAAAGAAAATGAAAATAGGGACTTGGTAATTTCTTCTTCATTTAAAGACGACAATGAATATAGCGTGTCTTCATGAATAGAATTGGCTTCTTCTTTGCTTTGATGTTGCACTCAGTCACTCAGATTTAGGAGCATTGTAGAATTTTTCCTTTATGTACAACATTCTTTATGTGAACTTCAATACGTAAATCACGATTAGAAATAGAGCATGCAATGAGGAGGGAGGTTTGACAACAAAATAGACTTGTAATGCAGTTTGACAATAAAATGAGGGTTGAACGATTAGGACAAGCATACCATATTGAAAGGGTGTGGCTGCTCGACAAGGCATACACAGATACCCTTGCGGTTGTGAAAAATGCCACAGTTTCAAGATTCAAGCAATAGAAGTTGTAGAAACTCACCATTGAAAATATGAACGTGATGGACAATTAGAAGAACCACTTCTTGTGAGTGAATACGTCATTCATGTTTTAGTGACAATTTTCTTTCCCTTGCTATGCATAAATTTGTCTATCCTTATAATTCTGAAGCAATCAATAGCTATAGTTACGTTTTTCAACAATTAGTTTTAGTGGAAAGTGTAAATACAAATGACAATTGGGATTGGACATCATCTTAGTTCTTTTGTACAATTGAAGCATATCTAAACCGGTTCTTGCTTTTCCAATGCTCATCTCCAGTGATTACACCAAATCATGTTTTTTTTGGTTTCTCAGGGAAATGTAGCCCAACACAAGGACTTTGCAAGGGATACTTCTGCAACAAAAGAAGGCATCCACGAAGAGGAGCAATATTTCGATGCATCTAACTTTGAGTATTTTGAAGAGGCCATGCCCAACATAGAAGTGAACTTAGAGGACATGGTTGAAAATTTCTTTGCACATGTAGATGAAATTCATCAATAGAGTATGGAAGAACAAGATGCCATTTTTGATTTTGATGACTTGTCATTAGAGGAAGATGAAGTGGACCAAACAAACATCATAGAAGAATTACTTTGCGAAGCTGCCGAGTCTCTATTTCCTGGCTCTAGTAGCAGCAAGCTACAATTTAGTATAATACTCATGTCCTTGTACACTCTATTCTTAGTGAGCCATCATTATTTGGATGAGATTGAACCTTCTTGAAATAGGATGTTCTCCCCGTGGGTAATGCATGCTCAAAAAACTCTTATGAGATGAAATCCATGTTGATGAAACTCGGCCTATCCCATGAAATAATCCACTGCTGTGACTACGGTAAGACTTTATATTGGAAGGAGAAAGCGGGATTGGACAAGTGTCCAATATGCAGGAAGTCTCGATATGCAGAGGGATCCAAAACAGTTCCAATAAGAGTGTTGTGGTACTTTTCCTTAATAAAAAGGTTAAGGAGGATGTTTAGATGTCCTGAACTCTCTAAACATATGAGGTGGCATTCTGAAAATCACTCCGAAGACGGGAAGATGAGGTCCGCTATGGACAATAAGCAATGGCATTTTATAGAAGAGAATTTCCCAGACTTCAATAGAGGTGCTAGGAACCTCTAGATGGGCTTGTCACTAGATGGATTGAATCCACATAGTTTTCAATCTTCGAAGCATTCAGTGTGGCTTGTGATGATGGTTTTGTACAACTTGCCTCCACATCTTCTTAAAAAACATTTTTTTATTTGCCTAACTATGATTATATCGGGACCAAACTCTTCGACGGAAGACAACATCGATGTTTTCCTATAACCACTTGTGCACAAGTTGAAGAAGCTTTGGGTGGGGGTACCAACAGTTGACATGTCAGAACTTGTAGGTCCTTCTTGTCATTTCAAAATGCAAGGGATGTTGATGTGGACTATTAATGACTTTTCAGCGTATACTCTGATTTCAGGCCAAGCAGGGAAAGGTTGTGCAGGGTGCCCAATATGCGGGGAAGGAACCGGAGGTCAACATTCAAAGGAGGCATCGATGACCGTATACCTTAATAATTGGAGGTGGTTGAAGGAAAACCATCGGTGGAGGAGTGCAAGAGCAACGTTCAATGGACATACAAACCATGACTCCACCCCACCTCGACAGTCTCGTGAAACAATCATACATTGAGGAGTATGGAGGGAGTCCTTTCTCCAATGCAGTGGTTGTCAGAATTCGGAACATGACCCACTGAAATGCACTGGCGTGAAGAGGGTCAACATTCTTTTTCAACTACCTTACTGGAAGGTAAGATCTCTAATTCTAGTGTCATTGCCTTTTAGTAATATGAAAGGCATACAATGTTCATGAGTCTGTTTACTTGTCCATAGTTGCCGAAATGCAGTAGTTATTGCGAAAGACCAGAATCCAACTGGGTTCCGGAATTTGGTCATATGCATGTAGGGTAGCTATTTTATTTTCTCTTTGCAATTGAAGTGTGCAATGTTCCTTGAATGTGGTTGTCTAGGAATCGTTGTTACCCTAATAATGTAGTACTTAAATTGTTTAATTAATTAACTTCCTCCATTTAGTGGAATGTAAATGAATTGAAGACCGTTTGTGTTGCATCTAAAATGACTATTGGAAGTGTGCACCCTATTCTGGCGTGTAGAGGGTCTTAGGTGTAATGATGCGTTTTCACTGTTTCATAATAAGCTACACTGTTTTTACCTTGTTTTTGACAAAAACTACTAGCAAGGCACTTATTGGATCCAAAACATTGCAAGAAAAATCTGTGTGAAAATTTAGTTTGCACTTCATTTGGAGAAATTGATGGTGTGAAATCAAGAGAAGACATGCGTGCTCGTGGCATTCGAAGGCATTTGCATTTACAAAGAAACCCAGATGGGATGACTTTCTTCATGCCAAACATTCCTTATGTATTAAGCAAAGAAGAACGAGACGAGTTCCTTGCCACATTGAGCAACATCAAGTTCCCTAGTAACTACATGGGCCCATTGAAGCAAAGAATTAAAGATGGTAAGCTAAGTGGATTGAAAACACATAATTACCACATTCTATTGCAGCAAGTTCTACCTCAGCAAGTTCTACATGTGTGCTTGTAGAACATTGGGGATCCAAAAGTTATTGGGGCTATAATGCGAGTGAGTAGGTTGTTCAAGAGAATATGTGCGAAGGTGGTAGAATCATCTCAGAAGTTGTAGATGTTGGAAGATGTGGCCGAAACAATTTGTTCATTGGAGAAAGAAATGTCACCATCAATCTTTGTGGTCATCATGCATTTGCCTATACATTTGGTAGAAGAGTTGTTTATATGTGGGCCTATGCACACACGATGGATGTATCCATTTGAGAGGTATATGAAGGTTTTGAAAGGTTTTGTGAAAAACAAAGCAAAGCCTGAAGGTAGCATGGCATACGATTATTTGAGGGAAGAGTCCATAGGTTTTTTGAATGAATACCTTGCAGAGTATACATCAACCACGAAGAGAGAATGGGATGATAATGAAGAACCTACAATGTATGATGAAGTTTTAGAAGGTGCAAAACAAGACTGCTTCATGTCTTTGGAGTTTCAAAAAGAAATTCATAGCTTTATTTTGGACAATAGTGAGCACCTAGACGTCTACAGAATGTAAAGTCTCTATCTTTTTCGAATAGAATGCGTGGACAATTTTCTCACGGTTGGTAAGGGCATCACTTAGTAAGATTATTGTAGTATAGCTTTCTTGGTTATATTGGGTTTTCTAGGTAAATGAAGGATTTGGAATCTTGAAGTGCATTTGTGAATGACGTCGTAGGAAACCCTTACATGTAGTTGCATGGACGCAAATTCTACAATGACATTGGACTCATTACTATATTTATGTAATAAATAGGAGATATGAAGAAGCATTAAATGAACGGAACATGGCAAGACACAATTATTGGCGGGCCCAACGACGAGGGAGTCGGAGGCATAGATTTGTCTATCCCATGGAGCTCCAAAGGTTATTAGATTTTTCCGAGTGGCTCTTAGAAGAGGTTAGATGGGAGTAGCAAGTAGGTGTGATTGTCAATCCTATGGTGCTAGACATAGCTAGAGGTTCGTTGGAGATGGCCACAACTTACAAAAGCATGTATTCTTTTGGAAATCATTATCGAGTACTTAGTTCTGAATAGTCCTTGAAGACAATGGATAGTGGGGTGGTTGCAACATTCAGACAAATATGTAGGAACGGAATCCATGATGCCAATCAAGTAGAGGCAAATGTAGAGTATGTTGGTCACATTGAGGAGATATTGGAATTGAACTACAAACGACATTGTGTCATAGTGCTTGTTTGTGACTTAGTGAAAGCAAATTACCGTGGAGAAAATGCCACAATAAAAAAAGATAAGTGGGGGTTCACTTTAGCAAACTATGAGAGAAGACCAGGTGTTGTTTGTCGAGATAGCTTTGCATTTCCTAAACATTGTGAGCAAGTCTATTATTGTAACGCAAGAGAGGATCGAGGTTGGAAAATAGTTCTAAGGAAGGAGGTCAGAGGTAGACGGGTGTTGCCATTTAATGAAGACAAAACAGAAACAAAAATGTTTAGAATGGGTGCAGATGAAGACTTCAAAGGGCTGCGTCCGGAAAGGAAAGTAGGGGAAGGGCCACAAGCAACAATGAACATAGGGCTAGATGTTCTTGTACAGGAGGTGCTAGGAGGAAGGAGGCATCGGACCCTTCACAGAAGGGTAGGTCATGAGACTGTTGTTGGGCGTCGAGGAGGACATGGTCGAGGTAGACCGCCTGCAAGTTGTGCTAGTGTTGTTCACAAAATGGGTCCTAGTCGAGACGGCCTAGATAGTTGAGTTCTAGAGGAAGGCCTAGATAGTCAAGTTCTAGAGGAAGGTAATGAAGGAGAATGCAGTACTGCTTCAACCGAGGACAGAGACGAGGAAGAGCTTCTATACGCGGAAATCCTAGGAAGCAGTCGATGATCCAATGTTCAATTACGAGAAGAAGAAATTGGACAACGAAGACGTAACAAGTGCCGAGTGGAATCGGTGTGCCATTGTGACACAATGGAAGAAAGAGGAAGAGGTAAGGAACAGAGCACAGGAATTGTCGAAAGTATGTCAACTCCACTAGACAACAATGAAGGTTCTTCAACATAGGTGAGAATTCGAATTGTCTGACATATTGGCTAAATTTACTCCTACAATGATGAGTGGTACATTAAATTGTGAGTGAAATTGATGTTTTGTAAATGAAGTTATCCATCTTTGAGTGCCATCTATTTTTTATGTCTTTTACATATAGTACAAAAGGGACACGTATTGTCCTCGGTGAAAGCGGAATTTTGGAGTGGATAGAGCATTGTTTTGAATGTAAAATTTAATCATGTACAAAATGGATGGTAGAGGTAGAAGGAAATTTCACATGAAGTTTGGGATTAATGACTTTAATTTAGGTTAGGCATATTGTGCTTGTACATATGATTCCCATGTTGTGGATGATTTTTTGGTGTCGAAGTGGTTGTCATAGATGTCTTTTATTTTCAAAGAAGAAAACTATTTCTTAAAAAAAGAGTCTTTAGTGTTAATGTTCTATGAAGAAAAGCATCTCATGATTTGAACCTTATTGAGAACTAAGAGTTGGACATGCCAAGCGATGTTGTGATTGACATTGCCAGCCAAAGCTCATTCTATGTGGAAGTATTATAGGATGTTTAGTGAAGACAATGTTAGTTGGTATTGGATACCACCACCAGAAGAATCAAATTGCTAGTTTCATTTGAATTGCACAGTATTTTGGGAATTGCATTATTGTTGGAGTCCTAGATTTCATGAAACAATTAGAAGGACAAGTGCATATTATTCTGACAATTGTAACGTCTATGATTGTTGTAAATGTGTAGTGTGGACGAAGTAGTATTTCTCGGGAACTGGGAGCCTTCAATTCTATTGAGGCCGTGTGAAATTTGTTGTCAAAGTGGTGACTTCTGCCTATAGCAAGAAAAGTCTATAAAGCATCCTCGACTTCAAGAGACTGTGATGGTAAGCTTCAATGCTGTAATTCTTGTAAATGTATCGAAGCCCTTGAAAGCATTTCCCTTCCTACTTCTTACAAATATGTTGTTTTTAAATGAAAGAGCACATTTCTGCAAACAATAATGTGCTCATCAGTTGAAACAATATGTAGGCGAATTTTAGTAGAGAGAGTAGTGTTGTTGATAAGATTATGAAATTAATGTACCAACAAGTGAGAAGTCGACTTCCTTTTGCCTTGCTTACTGTAGTTAAATTTCACGCAAAACTGAATCTTATTTTTTGTCAACTACCTTCCAGTTGTAGGTGCCCAGGTGTTGAAGATGTTGGCTTCGGTTGCATTGGTGGTTCATGTGGGCGTGAACTTGAGGTATAGTGCTTTTAAATAATTTTTCTCCGGTAGATCGCATAGTCTTGATGAGAATGATGGGCATTCCAAAAGTAGGGAGATAATTGGGATCATAAATTACTTGTCAATAAACTTTAAACTGCCATAGAAGACCAAATAGTGCAGCTTCTATTTTAAGAAATGTTGAAGGCTCTCTTGAGTATTGCAATGCAATAGAATAGGAAAGTGTAATTCGTTATAGTTTGGCAAAAATGATCATTGCAATGGAAGTGGAGTTCAGGAACGTACAAAAGAATGACACAGTTGCCGTATAAACAATGTTTGATGAAGATCCTATATTAGTAGTCTATGAAGATTATATATATTTTTGGCAAAGTATTGAGTGAAATTGTGGGAGTTGTTGTAGAATTCGGCTCATGGACTCCTGTCAATATGAATTTTCTATGCAATTGTAGTCACTGATTGACCCCATGATGATGTCGCTCTCCTAGTATGGTCACGTGTTACTCTATTCATGCGTGAGTCCTGGATTCTATAGAGTTGTGACAAAGAGTTCCAGGTGAAGTGGAATTCATCCACAATAAATGTATCTCCTACCGTAAGTCTTGACATCATCTTAGGAGTTAAGACATAGTAGTAGCATTTCTGGATGACATACTTATCAAAATTGTATAGGTAGGTACTTCAAAGTCGGTAAAGGTTGAGAGTAGCTATTGTTGGCTTACAAGAAGTGCATGACCACCATTTAGTCAACGTCAACAAAATGCACTTTCATTTTTACATGCATGGAGAGGAACATATACTAATGGAATGCGTTGCAATTGCTAATTGGACCATTAATCTTATGCAATGGCTTCTATTTCGTAAAGTCATTTGTAGCATTTGGCTTCATGAATACTAGGTTGCACATGTGTGTCACATGTGATTACTAATGTTTAGATGCGTTGGTTTGCATCAGGGATGACCTCATTTGTGTTTTGATTCCTAACTTCTCAAGTTTGGAATGTATGTACTTTGAATGGTGGGATATTGTACATCTACTACAATAAATTGTTGTGCTTCTTTGGAAAGTCAAGTACATTATTTTGTCAGATATTGTAATGTAGTCAAGTACATATTCAGTGAAATGGAGAGTTTCAGCGTTGAATTGAAAAATCAAAGTGTGCAATATATATGGGTTGATGATGTAACAAAGTAACGGGCTATTTGGTGCAATAACCATCTAATTTACCTTTAAAATTAAAATGAAGTGTCTCTGGATTGAGGAATGCTAAGAGTGTCATAACGGATGGTTTTCACAACAAGTAGTGGCAACAATGATGACATATGAAGACAACGATGACATATGTAGCAGCATACCCTAGTAAGAACAAGTTGAAAACATGGAAAAGGTAGAGAGCATGGATTTGCTGTAGCCAATATGGATTCATCTTTTGTTTCCCTAGTGATTGTTGTCGTCTTCTACACGTATCCTATATCAAGGATTCAATTTGGAAAGCTGTTGAAGTTGGAATAAATTGAATGATGTGCAGAATGTAAAAGAGTATAGGAAGAATGCGTTTTTTTTTATTGTGAAAAGTGTTTGTAGGCTCCTACCAGTACCGATACTTTATGCAGATTCATATAAAGGTGTAGGACAAGCACGCTTCAAAAGGACCTCCTTTTTCTTATAGTGATAGTTGTGAAGAAAAAGAGAGGTAGTGATTCTAAATGTTGATTTTCAATGTAGTGAATGTTGCTCACCTGGCTAGGTAGTCTAGTTATGGAATGAGTGCCCTACTACTTCTGAACCTGTACACATTGAAGGAGCAAAGTGATGATCAAAATTACAGAAGTAAAAAGCTAAGTAGGAATAATAGGTAGTGTACATGAAGGGGTGCAAAGCAGGGTAAGTTGGTTATGAAATGGTTATGAATAGTATGAATGGTTATGGAATGCCGAGGAGCTATTTGTTTGTACATGAATAATATTCGAGACTCTGAGCATATGAAAAGAAAATTCATGAAACGAATAGGCTTCAATGACACAATTTCCTCTTACAGATTTCCTAAAACGAGTGAATGTCAGTGATGGATCGATACTGTGATCCGCTATGACCATCGATATCAATAGAAATATGTGAAGAAGATTTAGATGAAGTATGTAGGCAATCATTTTTTGAAATATTTTATGATGAGGAAGTTGGTTATTTTAATTGCTATAAATGAGAAATACAAAGTTCAAAAGGTGCAGGTACAGTGAAATACGAAGCAGTTGTCGACACGACTATGACAAAAAATTGACAGAGAATTGACACTCAAACGTTGCAGATGTACACATTGACAGAAGTTGGGTTAGTAAAGGGGTCAGTAGTCATCTCAGACATTTTTTTGTCAAACAACTGTCAACTCGAAGCCCGTTTCCTTGTAGTAGTAACAATGTAGGTGCGTGGCATGTACAATGTTAGGGGATAGTGACCCTTGGTGTCATTAAGGAGTTAAATGTTTGGGGAGCACTTGGAGGTGAGCTTAAGGAACTCAAGGGGCACTAAGGGGCACAATATCCTTCCTCTTGACAATGAGTTGTTGAGCTAGCATCTTCAAATTGTCCCATACTTTTTCAGGATTTATGATAAACAATGGATTTCATTACAAGAATGACCTCTCCACCTACCATCTCACAATTGGATTTCCTTAAATATTATGCTTTGGATTTTTTCTTGAATAATATCTTTGTTTCTACTTGAAATGGAAGCAATCATGCCATTAAAAAAAATTAGACTACAACATTACATGTCAATTAGCATATATAATTTCATATGTTTGAAACAAGTTAGTGTCTTTGATTCGTTTATATTTTGTAATAAGCTATGTTTAGGGTTTATTTATTTATTTGTACAATTGAGATTTGGGGTTTTTTCTTTTTTGGAAGTAGGCAATGTTTGGTTTCATTTTGCATTTTTGTAACAAGCTAGGTTTTCAGAATCTTTCATTTTTGTAAAGAGTTGGGTTTGGATTGTTATAAGAAATACCTACCAATTTTGGCTCAAGATGGCCTATTTGAGTGAGTACTATGACTTTTGGAATAAAAATGAAAAAAAAATATAGATAATTTGTATAGCATTGAAAATAGTATATCTCTGAAAGTTATGAACAAAAAAAACTGGAAAATATCAAGAAAATGGACAATTTGATGTTTGATTTTTAGAAAATAAGAAAAATAAATTGAATTCAAGAAAAAAAACAATTTACCTAACTCAAAGGTGCTCCTTCTCAATTATTTTCATCTTTGGGAAAAAATTGTGTTCTTTGCACTTGTATGAAGGTACTCAAGGTAGTATACTTTAAACACATGTGGAAGGTAAATAATTTCCTATTTTTAGAAAATCTCTTTGAAAGCTTGTCTAACTTTAGTATAAGTCCTTGTCATTCAATTTTGAGCTTCAAATTTGCATTTGTAGGTTAAAAATAGTACTAAACCCCTCCAAAATGGCCAAGGTAGACATCCAATTGGGGGCTATTTAAAAGTAATAAAATAATATTTTTTTAATGCAAACATTACTCAATGTCTACAACTACCACATGTATCTTCATTTTAAATTTCATGTAAAACTAACATGCAATGCAAAAGTTATGAACAAAAAACCACCTATCACTAGAAGAAAACATTGTCGGTTTCAAAAACTAGGTGACACAAAATGCAATTTTCTGCCAAAAAACACAGTTTTTGCATTGGCCCAAATGCAATTTTCTGAAAACTGCATTTAGGCCAACGCAAAAACTGCGTTTTTTGGCAGAAAATTGCATTTTGTATCACCCAGATATTGTTGAAATTGACAATGTTTTCTTTTAGTGTGTCCAAGGTCAAAAGGACAAAAAAATAGGACAAGTGATTCTTGCAATCATTTGTCTACATTCTTTTTTTATTTTTGTGACAAGAAAATTTTAGTTTTAGTTTCAAACAAGGTTTGTCAATGAGCCTTGATGGAAGAATCTAATTATAAAATAGAAACTTTTTTACTACAAGAACTTCTATAGTGTCGCGTCCCTTAGTAACACTTACCACTTTAAGCTCACTTTCTAAACACTTAATACCTTAGTACCACTAAGGTTCACGCTCTCCTAACACTGCACATGCCACGCACCTACAATGTTAGGTTTCAACTCAAGTCACGGGGTTCCCCATTCCTCCGTGACTCCCAACCCTTTCCTTCCAATACTTAACTCCCACAAGACACCGGGCATGTCATTTGATGACATGGGGCGGAACTTCCATTGATGTCCAAGCACTTGGTGAGGCACTACTCCCACCGGTGCTAACCGCCCTTGAATGGGACCCAATTCCCCACTAGGCCCAACCCAACTCATTTCGGGACTCACTAATCGGGACTCACCAAACAGGACTCACACCATGGCCTAGTGTAGAGTGAAACACCACCCAACCGATATCAAGGAGTGCACAAGCACTCCATGGTAACACACAAGTGGTGGTGAGGCTCCAACACTAGTCTCACCACCTAGGGCCACTTAGGTTCACCATGGCACCATCCGGGAGTGAGGAGGGAGACCACCCCTCCTCATAGTACTCTCTGCGGGATTCGGCAGCCCCCCCCCTTGTATGTCAAGGGGGACTCCCAAACACCCTTTGGTTTTGGAAGACCACCCCGTTTCTCCCAATTCGCACTAGTTTGGGACTCCCGAACTTCCACCCGGCATAACTTTGCGGTCCGGGATCTAAATTGCACATGCGACTCCATTTTCGACATCTACGCGACGCGTAGATGTCGATGGACTGCTCACTTGCTCCATTCGGACAAGTACTCGCAAAGTTATCGCCCTCCAAAGATTCGGGACACTCCCGGCGCGGCCAGGGCGCTCCCGGCGCGACCGGGACACCCCGACTTTGAACGCCCATAACTTTTGACTCGCAAGTCCAAATCACGCGTTCTTTGGACGGCTGGAAGCGTCTTCTCAAGACCTTTCCAAGCATGTATCACACGCCCCCAAATTCGTCCGGATCAAAGCGTTACATTGCTCTGATCGCTCGGGACTCCTAGTCCCCCTCACCTCATCTCTTGCAAGGCTTGGGGAGTCACCCCCAATGTCCCCCTTGCTCACCAAGGTGGCACGGACACGCCTTGTGATGAGGGTCGTGACATATAGTGTAGCAATGCATGGTTCTTTTGGCAAAACAATAGTTGAAGCAATGTTAGGCAATGAAGCTCTAGTCATCTTGGCTTTTTGGTTGGCTACCAAGTTGCTTCTTTATTTAATTTGTATAATTGTCTTATTGTTTTTACTTACTGCTTGGGTAGAAGGCTATATACTAATTGGGAAGTTCTAATTTTCAAGGATGGTAAGCAAAGTTTGCCATATTAGTTTGGTACATGATCAATGTTAGTATTGCCAATATTTTCTTCTGAAATCATATTTTTGGAAGTAAACACGTATTTCTAGTCTTCAAGAATTATAACATATACTTCACGAATTAGATCATGTCAAATTCAACTATGCTAAACCCTTCTAAAGGTAGTAGCAAAAGAAAAAACCCGATTAAAATTAAGAAATGCAACTTCCCATCCCTACTAAATGTTGAAATATGGCCCAATATGGCCTAGTATGACACTTTCAAAGAATGCACAATATACCAAGAATTTTTTAAGAACTTTGAATCCACTGAGGAATCAACCAAGAAAGTGTTTAAGAAATTATGTTTCTACTCAATTATTGCCATATTTTATTGCAAAAATCTCATTTCAAAAAATCCTTGGAAAAAAGTCAAACAATGTTGTCTACATGGAAACTTTGGCAAGAGAAACCAAATACAAGCCTCCTAAGTTGTATTGAACATCCTAAAGGGGTCAATATAAATTAAAAAATGCTAATATATTCTCCATAGGTTGCCCCTTTATTTGCTTATAAAACTTTGGATGATCAAGTGTACCTAACAAGATTCACTAGTGAATGGTGTAAATCCTCATTTTTGTGTAATAAAAAAAACCAAAGATCTGTTATCCATGTCTAGCTAGGTCAAAAGAACCCTTAGAACCCCTACCTTGTAAATACTTGAAAAATGTGTATATAAGATCAAAACAATATGTTTCATCTAGCTCCACACAAAATAAATTTAAGGTAGACCACCCCATTTATGCCAACCACCTAGTTCCATCACCCTACTTTAGGCCCCAATTCTACTACAAAATTCATCCAAATCGGTTCATTTCTTGACAAAATTAATGCATTTATAGACAAGTTAGCACCTTTAGTGCTAGATTCCTTTGTGTCACAAAGGAACTTAAAATGACTATTCCAAAATCATTGTGTTTGTATGAGAATGCAATTAATGCTATATAGGAAACTATTGGGGGGCATAGGTCTATAGAGGAGCAATTCTCATCCAACAAAACCATGTACAAAGGTCGTTCAAAAGCATTCTTGATGCAACTAAAAATCTCATATGATATTTGCCAAAATGAATGAAAAAACTAAATATAGGCTTCCTTCTTATGAATTTATATTTTCCATTATACTTTTTGAGTTTACTAAGTGCATTAAGCCATTCATTATCATCAAGTTTAGATGAGTTCTTCTTGATTAATTGTACACATGTGATGGGATCTTATCTAACATTCTATATATTAAGGCTTCAGATTGGTCCACCAAATACATAATTAAGCACATTGAGGATGCTCTAACTTTCACTTCTAAAGTCATTTTCATTATCTCTATACTAAAATTCATAAAACAATGATTTCAAAACATTCAATAAATTATATTTTTTTTGCAAAGTTTTGTGTCAATCAACACACATTTGCACTTAATTCATTTGAAGTTAGTGGTTTGTCGCTCAATCTTTTTATGATCAATGTCATTTTTTATTTATTCGTTTGAGTCATTCAACAAGTATTTTTAATCAAGTCATATTGAGTTAGTGGTTTGTGTAGCACAATCTTTCTTATAATCCACGTCATTAATGATGTACTTTAGGGTGACACTAAGAAGACAATAAGCTTCAAGATATCTCAAGCATGTCTACAAGAGACATTTACAAGTACAATAGTGGGGATCAAAATAAGAAGATGACATAGTAAATGACATGAGTGAATCCTATGAAGGTGAAAGAGAGACCCAACAAACTAGGAGATAAGGCTACATCTTCTCTCATAACATTCCAGAACTTCAAGAACTCATTCCATTGACTTTCATGCATGGCATCCCCCATTTATTACCAAAAATTGTTGAAAATCTTTAATTGCAAGCTCCTCTTCAATCATGTAGCATAATAATGAGTTATTCTGACTATAGTCAAACTATAGAAGGGAGCCCCCAAGAATGATATACAATCAAAAACAAGCAGCTACATTACAAAAGGCTCCATCCCTGTAGCATTGACTCGCTTTTCAAGTAAGGAACCTGCTCAAACTTCCTCATGATAGTTTCTGTCAATGCAAAGCCTCCCTCCCCTTCGGTCCGGGACCAAAAAAAACACATCAATGTGGGTGCCTGCATCCACTGGTACATGAAAAAGTGACCAGTACTATTGAATCTTTTTCAATAAAGCCAGTGAACTATACCCCAAAACTGACCATTCACCGACTAACTAATGTCAGTCGATGACATTCCCCGGTGATATGCGGGCACAGCTTAGCATTTTAGGGAATCTAAATCCCCTCTTTCTGGAACCTCTCTTTGACGTGTCATGGTCGCTCGGAAGGCTGGTGACCTGATCAAGCACAGAAAACAAGACACCAAATTTTTTTATGCCGGGTCAGGTGAAAGCCTTTAAACGGAAGTTATATCCTAGCTCCACCAAAACTCTTGTAGGGTGGACTTCAGAGTTACCGCTATCGAACACCAAGCTGGAACTGTAAACGAGTGGCTTCTAGATTTGCTTCTAGGCATAAAAGCAAACTGTAAACGAGTTGGCTTCTAGATCCGGCAGTCTATTCTGATTTCATTCTTCAATTACCTACAGAAGAGTAACCCCCCTTCACGTATATGTGATGAGATTTAAACCTGCTTCATTAGTAAATTCTGCACAATTCTAATTCCATTCTGATTCATTTCTGGCCGTCCTTAACAGCTCTAGACAATTGCTGGAGCAGCTCAACTGATGCGCAGAAGATTTGTAAGTAATGAATAGGAGTTGGAACAAATCACTTAGGAAGCTTCAAGGTTACCAAAAGGAAGTAGAAATCATGTCCTACATTTTTTGGAAGTTCCTATAATCCTCTATTAGCTTCCAAAGTGAGAATTCTATTTTAATTTGGGCACTATGTAGATAAATGAAGACCTCTTGCGTGGCACTTGATCTGAACAAAGGTTGACCACACGCGATAGTCGGAATTTTAACCAATCAATTCCATCCTAATCAGATATCTCCAAAAGCAATGTGCGAAGCAAGTGCTAACATACCTGAGCCAGTCCATCATCAACCGCACAGTCTTGAGCAGGGGGAACGACATGTGCTCCAATTATCGTATCCTGAGAATTCACAGATTAGAGTTACTCGAAGAGCTCCTTCATCGATTTAATTGAGAGATTGAAACCTATTAATTATCAGCTCCACTATCAACCAACAACAGTGAGGGAAGAATGCGGCCAAAATTCCTGAGGCACCATTGATAGCATTTGTTTGAGGTGATCTTGCAAAGGCATGTGCTGCGATTCTAGGATTCTGAGATTACATTGGAACGCAACCATAGAAGAAATTACATTAGATCGCCATTCACAAGAAGAGCTCCTTCACCATTCTTGGCCGAGATTGAGAAACAAAATTAGGTTGAATTTCGACCTAGTCATTCTGCGGTTCACAGATTTTTCTAACAAAACTCTGCTCTCAGTAGTGAAAGGCGTATCTGATCAACTGGTTTACCTGATATCGCGAATTGAAAATGCTTTCGAGCCGAGTGGTGACCTCTGAGAACTCGGGTCGAGCGGAAGGCTCACGATGCCAACAACTCTCCACAAGCCTTATCAACTCCGGGTCGTTCCAAAATTTAGGTCTACTGCAAGCTTCTCGGAGAGGCGGTCTCAAATTGCCTGCTATGACACCCTCCTTTAAAGCTTGACGATTGGAAACGCCTTGGTAAGGTACAAGCCCTAGAACGCCCTCCTTCGCAACAAGAAGACTTCGAGATTTCTCATAAGGCACGAGCCCTGTGAGAACCTGAAATGCTAGAATGCCGAAGCTGTACACATCGATTTTCTTAGGAAATTCGATTTCCACATTCCTCTGAGGGAAAAGTTTCTTCTCCAAGAGTTCCGGCGCAGCGTACATAGTAGTCCATCCGCCCGGATTGAAGGCAGAGCTGGAATTCAGTTTCAGAATCCTGGCGCTACCAAAATCGGCAACCTTCACAAGGAACTGACGGACATCTCCTAAAACCTCACACTCGCTTACAAGGATATTCTTCGGTTTCAGATCCCCGTGTATCACAGGTTCGGCCAAGTCATGCATGTGTGCCATGGCCCTTGCAATCTGCAGTAAAATGTCAAGCGAATCCAGGCGGGAAAATGGCACCTCGCTGCGACCTCTCTCACGGATTCTATCTTCAATCAAAAGATGAAGATCGCGATCCAGTAATTCCATCAACAGAGAGAGCTGCTTCTCATCTGTGGACATGGACATCCCAAAGCTGTACACAACGTGCGGATGGGAAAGCCTTAGCACAACTTCAAGTTCTGTATCGAAGGTGTCTTTTCTGTTGAATGATTTTCTGGCAAACATACCTCCACGCCACGATATCTTCCAAACATCCGCTTGGCTACCTCTTCCAAAATTGCTATTCTGCACCTGGACATCGTCAGGTCGGATATTCCAAAATGGTCTCGAACTCGTCTCTTCGTCACCATCTGTTTCGTGCAACTGGTCTGCAATAGCGCATAGTGCTTCTCTCTCCTCCCACTCGTTCAACTTCTCGACCAACGACTTATCTTCTGATACTGCAACCTCAAGAAATGTTGAAGGAAAATACAACCTCTTGCTTGCAACTTCACTAGGCGCCTCATCTCGAACGGCTTGGAGCTTCGGCCAGTAAGGGTGGCATGGCACAACGCTACTACGGATGGTGATGCTCGAGATTTGTGTGGTACACGGTTGCTGGATCGCTTCATTGGAAAAGAAAGCCTTAGGATGCTTGTTACAGGTGATAACTGTTCTTAGCCACTGGCGTTTAGAAACGCTTAGGAAAAATTCCTCGGAACAATTTGCAACTAGACAAAGATCTTTCAAGCGCTGCAATTGCGTCCCTCTCAAATCAGGAAAACACTCCTCTAGTTCTTGAGACAGCCTTACAAACTGAGATGTATTAAGCTCGCTATAACCTTCAGCTCCTAACCACTCAATCTGTAGGGTTTCGCATAGTCGCTCACTACCGTCGATGAAATTAGGAGTGCCGAATGGTACTCTGCTTCGTCTTGAACCCTGGGCAAGCTCAAGGTGGTGCGACATTGTGTCTAGGATCTGACGAGTACTCTAGTCAAACCTCTTGATTGTGAAATATACAGCAGTTCCTCCGTTGCGACTGCTCACTTCGGAAGAGGCGAGGGCTGAGAACGCTAGGTTCCATCTCGCATTCAGGGCGTGCACCGGAATACAGAGCACATTTGCACCACAGAAAAGGGCTCAAAGAGCGAATCGAAATAGGAAATAGCGCAAGAAAAATAGCAATCGAGAAGGAAGAGGAAGTGCGTAAGAATTGAGCGGGACAAACCGAGAGGAGCAAGCTGGTCATCCAAGCAAATTGACGTTGAAATTGACGGTTCAGTCCTTACTAGGAAGCATTTGAACAACAGCATGCGGCGTCGGCGAGTTATCTCTTTCCCTGATTCACTTCTTGATGCCCAACCCTAGCTACCTTAACTTATAAAATATACTTCGTTCAAAGCCTAAATGGTACTGTAAGCTCATGCATCTGTCCGCGTTGGCAGATACTGTCCACCTTCAACTGTTGACGTGAGTTAGGTCCGCATCTAGGCATCTTTGCGAGGTCGACGAGAATTGTTCGACGTACGTTTGGTCACCGATTTTCGTTTCTTGGGATCGTGCACGCCTTGGACCGTATGGGTCCTCGAAGTCGAGAGGATCCATCGTTGTCTATTGCAGATATGGGCAGAGCTAAGACAGGAATTGGAACTTGGAAGACAGTTCTCTATCGTCTGGTGCTCTCCGACTGTTGCAAGGTCTAGCAGATGGTTGGAGATAGAGTCTCTTTCGAAGCATTTACACCGGGATGGATCTAGCCGATCTTTTCACGGTTAGGCTTTACAGCAAAAAGTTCTCTTATTGATGTTCATCAGTGTGTTTTTGAGGGTTGATTTTGTAAATTGTTCTGCTTTGTTGAGGACTTTGTTGTATTGAAGTTTGTTGTCGTCTTGAGAACGTTTTTAGGGCTGGGAGTTGGCACAAGCGGCTGTTCTGGGTGTATGTTATCTCTCACGCCGGTTCTGTTATGGAAGCAGAAGCATCGATACGAAGAATGTCGAATGTTCCAGCTTCGATTGTTTAAGACTGCGTTTTTGCTAATTAGTTTTTGCATTTTTTCTGTGTTTTTTCGGCATCCTCTGTTCCAGAGGTGTAATCTCTCAAATGTAATTGATAATCGTTGGGAAAACGTTCAAGTTGACTTTGAGCTAGAAGGCTAGAAAATTCTCAGACGCCGTTCCTTCTTCTCTGACGGCGTTCCTTGAGGAGAGCATAAATTGTCAAGGACATGGATTGAGAGTTACGGCAAAGTTTCTGTGCTCTAAATCAACGTTATGGCTTGTTTGACTCAGGTAGGGTTTGCTTTAGCATCAAGGATGTAAGCTTAGCCCCGTGCTATGTAATGGCGTCTGGTGGAAGGCAACACAACTCATGTACTCCAAACAGCCACTCACAGCTTGCATTGATAAATAATTCCGCTTACGTCGATGGTTCAAAGACCGCTCTAAGTATCATTCTTGGATTCAAGTGGACAGTTGTGTGGATTGGATATCCTTTTCAAAATAGTTATCATATCTGCACTGAGTAGGCCTGGTTTTATAAGAGGCAGATTTTATTATAGACACACAGTTAAGGTTTTGAAAGTGTGAAGTGTGAAATTCTGACGCACATGTGACTTGTTTTTTAACTCTCATATGGTCTAGATTCACAACAGCAGGCACCGATTGTGGTCATCATAAAGACGTCGGTGTAGGCTTCGTACTTAGAACATCAACCTTAGTCTGGGTCAGGAAGACGGTGGAGTTGATCTGTGACCAGCTTTTCCTCTGTTGTGAAGTACTCGTGCCAATCTAGTCTAGCTGGCTGGGGTCTGGTGGTAATCTCTGGTGACCATCAGTTGGGTTTCATTCTAGAGAAGGGTCCCTGGAGGTTGGGAATTAACAGCTTTTTTCTACCAATTTGATGGTAGACGATAGTACGGAGCGATGATGTTGGAAGAGTATGTTGTATCCATGAAGAAAGTACAATCGAAAGATTTGAAAAGGTCCATCTAGCGTTGTGTATGAGACGACATTGGCAGGGAAGATATACGCCAGGAAAGACTTCCTACGAGTCCCAAGCGTTATCTTTGAAAAAGAAGCAGCTGCTGTCGTAGGTCTTGATCATCCGAACATTGTGCGAACATACTGCTGGGCGGTTGACGAAGGAAGCTGCTCTCTTGTCGTAGACTTGATGGACGATGAGCTTCTGAATCTGATGCAAACGAGAATGGATTCACAGCGAAAGAATTCTCAATCTTCTGGTTCTGCTACTCACAGAAGCCATGTAATCGACCTCCACAAGTTTCTGGGAGTTCGAAAGAGCGTTACTGAAGATACTGCTTCTGAATCTGTTGCGATGCCATTTTTTAATCCTTTCACCGTGCCTGAAGTTCTCCTTTTCATTCGACGTGACTAGAATATTCTTCGGTTTTAGGTCACCATGTGCTGCTTCACCAATAGATAATTTTGAACTTGAGAGCTGGTCCCTGAAAATAGTGCAGCCTCTGGGCAATCTGGTGGAGGACCAGAGAGTTCATCAGCGCGGGAAATCCATCACACAGCTGACGTACCTATTGGGCACGAGGAGCATTCAATCGAGGACATTCAAGGTGATTCTTATAATGCGTTTTTGTACTCCAGATTGTTTTATTATTTTCGGGGCTTGTGATATTTTTTTAATAGTTTTGTTGAGTTACTATAGTTCTCAATTGTAGTGAACATTTCTCAGCTCTGTGATTTCTTGGAGTAGGCATTTTCCAATATTCACCTTGGTGTATTAGTTGTTCAATGGAGATACTAGGATGATTCTTCACTAGTTGTGAAGATCAAATGCCATTGCTCATTTCTATAACAAAATCTTACTAATGATTCATGCCGTCACCTACAGCAGACAGTTTCAAGGGAACACTTGTGCTCAAACAACGAAGAATGAGTGGGAAAGCTTCAGGTACTAGCAGTTTTATTCGGAAAATGATGAATATGAGCAATGTGAAGGACAGAAAAGGCATCTCATCCCCTACGAAATTTTATGTAGACAAGCTGAAACGCAGGCATCCGGAGCTCAAAGCACTTCATTTGTTCTCTTCTTCCAACATCAAGAGAATGACAAATGATTTCAACGAGGAGAATATCTTGCATCGGGCATATGGTCACACGGTGCGCCACATTCTTATCTGAGTTTCTGAAGATCATCTACTACTTTGGAGCTATTTTCAAGCAGTCAAGTCTGGTTGTTTCTTACCGTGCTGAAATCTGCTTGTGAAATCCTGCAAGTATGCTAGAAACATGTAGGCTAAAAGCATTGGGATATGTTGATTTAATCATGGAATTGTCTTTCAATCGGCTGAATTATGCATCGACTGTTGCTAAGATAGCCCCTGAAGTTCTGCTTGAAAATACTCTTTTCCAAAGGCTAAAATCTTCAACTGTAATTTTTCTTTAATAGATCCAACTATCAGATGTTTTAGTTAACTTATTCAATCATACCTATCTCAAATTTTAGAGTGAAACACCTCACCAATTGCAAGATCGATGTGTCTTAACTTCCAAAAAAGGATTTTATGGCCCTTTTCAAAGGCAAAGTTTTGTGTTTCAAAATTTTTAGAAAAAAAAGATGTTGGAAAAAATCCTGTAATTTGTGTTGGAAAAGCATGTTGGAAATTGGGTTGAGAATACATGGAGAAAATTTTAACCCAAATTTTATTTCATATTCATCTTAAAAAAAAAAGTAGCAGGTGGTACCTAATGAAAAGAACTTCCTAAATCCCGAATAATTTTGACAAGAAATTGAGAATTGTAAATCCTAATGTTGAGAATGTTTCTAGTAAGCAATGTATATCCTATGTTATTTTTTATATTTGACAATTTTAAAAACTGAGTTTGAATGTTTATGTGTAGGTACTAATATATCCAATCAAATAAAAATGCATGTTAAAATGAAAATTCATCAATCTTTTTTCTAAAGTTTTCTTTTTGCTTCCCTATTTGAAATCAAAATTTATAAAAAGCATAAGACTTCTGCAATACTTATTGGATCGTCGGGAATAAAGCTGTACTTGTAGAGTCTGATGAGTAGGAGCCCTACTCAAAATTCCTTGAAAAATTCCTTGCAAAAATTCCCAAATGTGATGTCAATAGAGCCTGCCCAAGCTCTAAACCAAACAAAGTGGGCTCCTAAGTCCTTTACAATACAGGTGTTTTCAGATATTTTCTCATGATATATCTCAAGTTAACTAGTTGTGTGTATGTGAGCTTCAGCAGGTATACAAGGGTATTCAGGCAGGCACAGGTGCCACAGTTGCAGTAATGAGGTTGCGATTGGATTTCGAAGGAGCTTTTGAAGCTTTCAAAATGGAGATAGAGATGGTGTCCCAGGTATACCACAAATATGTGGTGGCCTTCGTGGGATACTGCCTAGAGCCTGACCCAATTCTAATCTATGAGTACCCGGACAATGGTTCCTTATTCGATTACTTGGTGAGCTTCAGACCTCTGATCTGGGAACTTTAACAAGATATTTGAGCTTTGATTCTGTAGTTATCCTTGCTGAAGGGTTTGGAGTTGTTGAGTGAGGTTAAGGTGGGGTGTGCAAAAACTGTGCCTGCTCTAAATGCACCCTCTAACGCAAGGGTACATATTGGAAGTTTCAGTGGCCCATAGTGAACACTAAACATTTCAGGTGGGGACGATTTTGGAACATTCCCAATTCCAACTTCAAAACGTCATGAGTAATTCAAGAAGTGTCTTAAAAATATGATTCAAAGTGGGTAAAATCTACTGAAAAATGATTTGAGGTGTGCTTTGAATGACGCTAAGTTATGAACACCCCACCTTAGAAACTACATCCTAAGCCTGATCAACTTCCGAGATCACTGATGAAGACTAGCTTTGACAATCGGATCCAATGAGAATACAGGCACTTCGGCGAAAGGGAGCACGCTGAATTGGAGAGGGTACTGTCACATTGCCCTGAATGCAGCGAAAGGTAGTAGGGCATGCGCTTACCAAGTCGTCATTTGGATTCATTGCTCAGTGAATCGGCTCTGACTCAGCTCTATTGTGTGAATGTTACATGCCACAATCATGTGTAGGCTAGGGCTTTGCCGATTATACCCTAGGTTTCTTTTGAGAAGACAAACCTTGTACTAGGACCAGTAGATGACAAAACGTTGCAAATGTAGTGCCATCCATTTGGCTTTGTTGTTGGCTGTATAACCAGAAAAGAAAACCCATTGGGCAATGGTCAGTTTGGGGTACCCAAAAAGGTTGTCTTAACTATAATGTTAGTTCACTCCCTTGTGTCAAACGACCTCATCTTTTAAATATAATAAAGTATGATTTCACGAAATGTGGTTTTAACTACCTAGATTGATAATGTCTCAAGAAAAAAATTTCATCACAATCAAAGAATTTAAAGAATTTTTATTGAATTTTTTAGTTGAAAAAGTAAGTTTTGTCCTATGTACATAAAATCCTCAATAACAAGCATTTGGAATATCAAATAATTTTATTTTTACATGATTTTTGGATATGACTTATATTTAGTGGTCCAACACATAAAATAATTAATTTTATCAATAAAAATTGAATAAATTGTGCATTATTATGCTTGCAAATCCCCAAATTTTAGTATTTTTTCTCATGTCTATGAATAGATCCAAAAATTTTAAATTTAAAAAAAAATATACTAATTAGGAATATACATTTTGATCTTGTAACTTGAGCCTAAATGCTAGGAATGGATAGTTCTGGAGCTCTACAATAGACCTTGGAAAGTAGTTCTTATAGGTACAAGTGTAGTCATACTATATATTAGATGAGCTGTTTTGTAGAATTGGTAGAAGAAATGGAGAGGGAATTCATATTTGCATCTTTTCAAATTAGTATGTCTTCATACCTTTCAAATTCTTTCATTCTATATTTTGCAAGTACTTTACAAATCATTGTGTATCTACCAAAAGTGATGTATAGAGTTTTGGAATTGTTCTCTTGAAACTCATCATCAGAAGTCTACCCATCGATCTATCCATGTTGATTGTGGGAAGAAATCCTCTTATCACCCATTGGGTCTGTTGCTAACTTTTTATTTTTTGCAATTTATTTTTCACAATATTTGTTGGAAGGTAGAGTAATGCCAAATAATTAGAGATTTTCCTTTATTGTCATTTTAGTTTGCAACATGATAAAAAATTTGTCATCAAAGACCCATTGTTCTAGAAACTAGGATTGCTATAAATGTGAGGTTTTAGCTTAGTGACTAATATTACACCAATTTTATCGAAATATTACATTATACTGGAGTAATAATTTGAGATCAAGATAAATTACACTGATAGCCCTCTTAAAAATATGAAAGGGATATAGGAGCATGGGATATATGTTGTATGAAACCATATGGAAATATTTACAGAATGAATGTTTTATTGATTTTTTGTCAAAATGGGTCCATACCAAATTTGCATGTTTTTCCATTTGAGGGGATAGGGGAAATGAAATTCAATCTACATGCAAGAATAATCATCTAATATATTGAATATATTTAGCTATGTAATTAACCACTAACAATTGTATTTAGTAACTTCAATTTGCACTTGAATATTAACTCTCTAGTCTTTTGTGTGAATCTCTCAAACCTATCTTCATATAAAATAAAAGCACCTGAAGGCAATACTTGAAAGTGGCATACCTAATCTATCACTCACCTAGCATATTAATAGTATTTTCAGAGCACGTAAGAATGAAGTTTTTGATGATATTGAACTACATTATTGACTATCACATAAACTTATTTTTTCAAGTTCAAAAGAGATTCCATGTCAACCACATTGATTCAATATTAGCACCTGTAGTAAAAGCTTCAAATCCTAACATAGAAGTTGTATGGAAAGTTGTAGAAATTGCCATGCGAAGTGTAGAAATTAGAACTATGCATAGGCCTACAATGGTAGAAGTGGTTTGAGAGCTTCAACATGAATTGACAATAGAAGCAAGGTCACCTCAATTCTTTATTAGAAATTTTGATATTTTTCTAGGTATGAAATGGGACCCTCAAGCCTCCCAATCCCAAGGTAGATGAAAAATGGTGTAAATAATCTAAGGAATGTGTATGTAGTTGTTGCCTTAAACATCATGTTATGCATGTTGACATTGAACCTTTTTGCATAGGTTAATTTTGAAGGGATACAAGGTATGATTTAAGGAGTTTAGTTGTTCTACCCAACATCAAAGTGGAGGAGTTTGAGTTGTTGGTTATATTTTATGTAGAGCATTTGGTGCTATTCAAAAACTAAGTTGTAGTTCCTACGATGGAAAAAGCTACATAGCTCTATAGTTGTAATAGAAAAGGGATAAAGCCTTACATTAGATGAGATCTGGCCCCATTAGAAGACTATGAGTTCCCTGTAGTGGTGAACTTGGTGAATTGCGCCTCTTCAGCGTGCTAATGTGGTTGAGAGGTGACCACGAATTTTTTTTGAATTTTTTTGAATTTTTTTTGTTCAACTTCTTATTCAATTTTAGGGCATAAATAAATAAATTTTAGTCTTTATGACGACTGACAACAATTAGTCATTCCCTCACTGCTTCCGGAACAACATAGGGAACAAGCCTGAAACACCCCTCTAGAACTGTTGAAGAACATCTAATGTGTTTGGCCCTTCACTTGCCCTTCACAAGGAAGAGGTGAAGGCATTTTTGAAGATTGTTCTCATGTATATTGATGATTGACCAAGCATGCCTAAGGAGGTGAATGAATTGGAGACCTTGGTTGAGTTCATTCTCTTGCAATATTCAATCTATTTGCAAGGAGTATCATAGTATAGTTTCCAATGAAACTAGACAATTTCAAGATATTTTGATAAAGTCATGGTGAGACTAATAAATCACAAAAGACATGATTGGAGAAGTCTCCCTTTAAACCTTTAAAGACAAGGATGTCTAATTGAGACCTCATATTTTATTGAGCCAATTTGAGTGGGCCATTTGTAGCCCCTTTTTTATTCCATTTAATTTATTTTTGAACAAACTTACATAAAGCTCTTCATTGATTATGTTGACATAAATATGGCTCATCTAAATTATATTTTTTTATAATATGATCAATAGAAATAGCCCTTCTTAGACTTGAAATCTATTGTTTTTAAGAAGTTAATCACATATACCTCCTTTGAAGGATTTTGTTTCATTGTTTAGTATATTTTGGTTCTAGATTAAGAAGATTTTGGAATTGAAGGTTAGGAGAAGATAGAGGGGTGACCCCATTTGAAGCCCCTATGGTGTGATTTGAAGTTCTAAACTTAATTGTCAAATTTTGTTCAATAAAGAGACATTCAAATGTGATTAATAATTTGTAGAAATTAAAGGGTGTAATCTTCTTGCTTGTGTACATGTCTTGGTTGGTTTCACTCAAGCTCCCTTGATGTAGAGTATGAGAGCAAATGTAGAATTGGGAACGTCCATTTTAGCTTCTTTGAAGATATTCTTTTATAAATATGTATTGTGTAGGTGTGTATAGGTTTGTAGGAGTTGTGATTGATCTTGGGATTTTTAAGGCCTACACAACTCCAAATAGGGGACACCTTTTGCACCATGCACCTAGAATTGCATCCCTTTTTCTTCACCTCCCAATAATTAGTATTCTTATAGTTTCTCAAAATAGTCTTAAAAATTTTCAATTTCAAATGAATTCTAATTGCAAATTGATTGAATATTGCATGAGGATGGACACAACCATTTGCTTCCCTACCATTCCAGTGATACTCTCAAAGTATTCCAAGAGCAACTTTTAGAAATGCCTTCAACTCTTCCTTTTCAAAATTAAGTTTGGAGGTTTGTCACTAGAAAGGACATGCAAAATGACAATGAAGTTGTGAACATTGCTTCTTTAATTATTGATTTAGCTTAAAGTAGGCTTGCAATCTCTTGCCTTTTAAGATGTTTCATGAGTTGAAGTCTGCATGAATGGTTTGTTTTTTGTAATCTTACAACAACATTCAAAGGATAGTGATGCCATTCCACAAATATAGGCTAGGGTGACTTCGACCTCTCTTTAGCAATACAAAACAATTCTAAATTTCACTTTTATTCAAAAGTTGAGGTAGATCACTATTTTCAAGTGTTGATTGTGTTGCACTTGTCTCAAAAAAAATTTCCCACTTTTAATGTCACATAAATTTTCAAGTGTGATTTTTGCTCCATGGTTTTAGAGACTTATCTAAATGATAGTTGAGCCAAGATGCACTTTTAGCCATTAGGAATGTTGGATTCATGGCTAAACTTACTCCTGAGCCATTATTTGACTCCAAAATAAAATTGATCCAATGAAGAACCAGATAAGTTATGAACCATTGTCTATCTTGAAATAAGGTTCTCCCTTTCTTAAGCACTTAAACATCACATTTGAGCTTGACAAGATTTGAATCACTGTCTTAAGTGAACAAAATTCCAACAATTATTCCTCAAAAAACAAGTCTAAGCCCAACATCCACTTCGACCTTCATCTCATTAACCCCTAAATGCCCAAGGCACCAAATTCTGGTGTTTCAAAAACTTTGAAGTTAAGTAAAACCCAACCAAATTGCTATTATTATTAGTTTATATTTTTGGAGAATTCTTTTTGAAGTCTAGTTTTAGGATCAAAAAGCTGATCTGAAAAATAAAGGATTATGATTTTTCTATTGAAGATTTTGTGCAAGGATACCCAGTGCAATCTTGACTTCCCGTAGTGTTGTGGGCTCTTGGAAATGAGCCTCAAATACACTAGATCTTGGAGGCAAAATCACTTTAGAAATTCATTTAAAAAAATTGTAGAATAGATTTTGAAAAGTCATAAATTGATTGGGGTTGTGCATGCTAGGCCCTATAACCTCCTATTTTTTTAGTGACCAACTTTTTAGAGTTGACATGCAAAAAGTGAATTGAAAAATTTTCATAGTTTTTACACCCTCATGATCAAACATTATAATCTTTCAATCTATAAGTGATATTGTTATGTTTTCTTTTCCTATGAGATCTCTAACATGTCTCGTTTGAATTTGTACGGTTACAATTCACAAGAAATTGGTACAACTTATGAAAATGTTGACTTTTTGTTCAATTTAGAGCAAATTTCAAGCAGCTCCAAACAGGCCTTGGGCATTTAGGGGTTAAGTTATAGCAAGCCTTCATCTGAATTGGCCCTAAATGAAATGAAACGGCGCTATCGCTTCCTTACGTTTCGACGCAGTTGCTCAGCTTGTAGAAATCAATGTATTGATGCAGATCTTCTTTGAGCTTGAACGAAAACTGAATCGCAAGTTGGTAGCATGCAGATGCATGGGGAATGGTTGCAAATGTAGAAGAGCTCAAGCTTGAGTCACCACATTTTAAATCTTCTGAGGACGTCAAAAGAGTTTCGAAAGTTCAACAATCCAAATGTGCTCGGGGCAAGCACTTGCGTCTCAACTAGATGTGCTTGATGATTAGATGGGGATTATACCCATGTTGCAGTGCTTTTAGAAATTGACAGGCAACTGTGTATGCAGGTTGTTGAACATGTTGTTCATGAGTAAACTTTTATATTTTTATGGGTTACTGTAGTTATATGCCGTTATGAAAATCAGTTGAGGAGGCCATATTCTGCGTGCTGCTTCATTTGAATTCAACTTGCTCATCAGCATTTGACCTAGATCTCAATTACACTAGAATTGAAGCTCATTTTGTGACGGTGCGACAATGGGTTACAATGGGTTACAATGGGTTACAATGGGTTTAGGGTTTAGGCTTTTAAGGTTTACTGGTTGAACGGTCTTTAGGGTGAACTGGTGAAGACATTAATCAGGAAATACCTTATCTGAGACTCTTGTCCCTTGGAATGCTTCAGAGGGTGGCAGAATTAGGGGTTAGTTCCTTTGCCTTTCGCAATCCTGCACTGATCCAAATACCAACCAACCAACTCTACTCAGGGACGACCGACTAGCTTTACTGCTAAAAAGATATTTCAGAGAAATTCTGCAAGGTCAACAAGAAACCTCTGATCATGGAAGCCCAATTTGGGGGATTGAGGCCTGGCAAGATGCTACCCATGCTGACTGCAACAGTCGTTTTCTTCGTTATTCTAATTCTGAGAAATCTTGTAGTGGGCAAGTGGGCGTAATTATTACCGACAAGTACTCGAAGTCTCATCTTCATGGCATCTTCATGGCTTCTGGCAAGTGGGCGTAATTATAATAAGCTTTGTCTCCCTCACATGCACAGTCGCAAGGTGCTCACCAGCTTCGGGTCACAAGTAGCAACATCGGTGACCTCCGCAGCGGATCAATTCATTCGATTGAGTTTGAGCAAATCCTCATTCTGTCATCTTTCTTCTTCTCCTCGCAGTCCCTCCAGAATTTCTTCCATTGCGAAGTCCCTCGCTGTTTCTCCGATCAGGTGGGTTAATTTCTCTTTGCTAAATCCTAAACCGTCGACGCACCTTCACATGTGTATTCTCCACTTCATGACTTCCTGTTTCAAACAATGTGGTGACGAGGAAGGCTCAAACAATGCTGTCAATTTAGTAAGAGTGTGTACCTTTCCAGATGGTAGCGCGGATTCGCTTCGACTGGGTCGATCTTGCGGGGGGACCTGCCTTTCTCGCTGCACGTTTCCGATGTGCGAGCTCAGGGACGAGCATTTCCCGACGGGCGTCAACAGGAGATGGACGTCGAAATTAGGTCACTATATTCCATTCCTGTGCGGTTTAATGAAGAAGCTTAGAATGTCACGGCGCAATTCTTCACCTCCTCTTCTCTCGGAAGCTCATTCATTAGCTGCTAACCGGCAAGTCATTGAGAGTCTTCGAAACCAATGGGGTTCCTTTTTCGGGGACTACAACCGCTTCCTCACTCTGGGCAAGAAACTTGACAGCGGAACCGAAGGTAACATCCTGGAAGCGACGTGGAGATGTGACGATGGCTGCCACTACGACGTCGTGGTGAAAGTTTTCAACAGGGTGGAGCAAATGCAAGTCTTGTCCACTCGAATGCTTGAGAGGATGGCCCAAGAGGGATTTGATTCCTTCCCCTTCTGCAATTCTGCACTGATCTTCAAAGCAACTCTACTGAGGGATGGCCGGTTCGGTTTAGTCTTGAGAAGATACTCTTGTAACTTGGACGAGCTCATAGAGCGTAGAATGAGGCGCAGGAGACATGACCAAGAGCCACCGTTTCTGGATCGCGAGGGGGAGCATTTGATGTGGGAAGTTGCCAAGGGGATGCACGTTCTTCACAGGAGCAATATTCTGCACAGGGATTTGAAGCCGGCGAATGTGCTCGTTTTAGAATGTACTCCAGTTCGGTGTTATGTAGCTGATTTTGAATGTGATGGAGCGATTGGCACTGAGTTTTATAGATCCCCGGAGGTGTTGCGAATGTTGACAGGAAGAGTGGATGCGATCTCAGAGATTATCGAGTCATACGAGGGCCATTCTGATGTTTACAGTTTTGGTATGACTTGTTATGCGATTTGCACAGGGCTTGCTCCTTTTGCAAACGTTGGGAGAAGTGAGTATTCCATTGTACTGAAGGGGGAGAGGCCCGTCTTACCAGAGTTCGTGGATCTTCGAGTGAGGGCCTTGATAGGCAGGTGCTGGAATGCGGTGCCTTCCGAGCGACCCAGTTTCGGTGAAATTGTTGAAGAGCTTGGGCTTATGATGACATCGTAGTCAGATGTGAACCTGCATTACTTGTAACATACTGTGACTTTCGTGAACTTGTAAATTCCAACAGAAAGCGAGCGGAACTACCGGTAGGAGCATATTTTGCAGTTCTGAGTTGGTCGTATAGGGGCTTACTTTATGTGATTTCATTTATTTCTTCGGTGAATACTTAAAATGTTGTTCACTGATTCTAGTGTTAAGAGATTTGGTCCTATCTGAATTATATATTCTTATAATATCATCAATCGATCTTGTCATTTTATAGTCAGGAATTCTTGGGTTTGGGGAATTAAACTAGCACTTCGTGCTGTGAACAGGATTGTGCTTGCGACTGAGGATGAAAAATCGGTAATTGATTCCTATCTAGCCTATTGCGATGTCCGTTTTTGTTGAGGGAAATTTATGTTCAGTATCTCTTTTCAAGCCTGCATCTCAATTAACGATACCAAATTAAGAGATTGTCATTTGGCTACACCGATGATATCCGTAATAGCGGACCTCTTTGGTTATGGGAAGGTGACTCAGTGTGATCTATCTGCTCCGCGAAGCTTTCAAGTAGTGCTATGACAACATTCACGTGAAACAGGCATGAGGAAGGCCTCTTGAACAATATATGTACAATCTCACATTATCTGTCCAGATAAAGTAGTTCAGGAGTCCGCGAGATTTATCTGTAACTACTGAGGAGAAAATGATCTCAACAGTCTAGAAGCAATGAACCAATTATCAACATTCTAACATTGCATGTGATGATAATGCCAAGTCTAAGTTTCAAGGCAACTGTGTCACCCTCATTGGTCATTGGTTAGTCAAACAAAGGTCACAACCATAACCCTTCTGCTTGACTTGAGCCCTTTGATCAATTGAAGTACAAATCTACAGGTCTAGAAGGATCTAGACGTTCAACCCTCAAACTTCACAGGTTTTGAAAATACACTGGCAAGTCAACCCGAGGGTTTAGGGTTTACGGGTTAAGATTCAACGAAACGACTTGGCATTATTTCTCTCTACTCTCTTTAAAGGTGCTGGTATAACGTGAGATGGTTTTCAGCTGAAAAAGCTTCCCAAGACTCGCAGTCAACAGCCAAACCTCGTCCAACGATCAATTAAATCCACAACAATAAATAATTTTGGAAGTGCACTAATCAGTGGAGATAACTGCGAGCGCCACCTGGAGATCGGAGGAGGTCCCAGACAGATACATCCTGTGAGTGTAGGAATTCTGCGTGCTTACCCGTTGTCTTCGACTTCCATCTCGGTAATAATCCATCAAGTCATAGCGGGAACTGAATATGATTTCTCGCCTAATTGGTTCGTGCCCGTTTAAGAAGTTCCCCATTCGCAAACTTCTCCTCCACGATTGCGTTGGTCCAAGTCCAGGAAACAGCGTTGCTACCACCTCCCTTTCGGTGGCTCCGCCGTCCTGTATCCAATCCGAAAATAAGGGACGTCATGGAATGGCATACAGCAAGTCCTCTTTAATATCGTGTCCCATAGTCTCCAACCACCCCCTAGGGAATGGACGTACCCAGTTCAAAACTCGCCATCACAGAGTAATGTTGCAAGAAAGTACATACAAATGTGATGAGAAGGAGTTTGACAAATGTGGAAAAGATTCTACACCATAGTCCTAAAGCCTGTGAACCCCAATTACTTCTTTAATGTCACTTCTGCATCCAAGAATGTTCTGTCACGATGATACAGAACTCTATATTATCACGGGCAGTTTGTGACTAAGGCAGTGACATTAAAGAGATCTGGATGTAACATGCAACGCATAAGGAAAATGTCTTGCATTGAAAGCAGAAAGGGTAAACCGACACGGATGCTAATACAACTATCTGAAACTTGCCCCTCACTTCGAATAAAACATTCAAAGTTAAAATGTACTGGATTTAATACAAGCATCATCTGTTGTATGTATTTTGATGTATTGCCTTTATGCTAGCTCCGAAACTAACAAATTCAAATTGTCAAGTGTACTGAGTCACGTTGAGATGGAATTATAGTAGATAAGAGAGAATGTTTACCTTCCACCGCCTAGGAGTGATGCCTTGAACCAGCAAACGTGGAGCTGCGTTAGGTTTCCTCCCAATGTAGTTGTCCAGAAAATCCGCAAGTAACCTCGGTGCACCTTTCAACTTCTGTCCCAGCGATACAGCAAGAAGGATGTTTTCTTCGACTTTCTCGAACATAGAGCAAAGGTGCAGAAGATCTATATGTATTTCAGGATTGAGCCCTTCTCCCTCGCGCTCTGCCCAAAACCACAAAATTTAAACAATCAAAGGAATCCACCCATTCTATTAGATTCTACAAAGATATTGTGAAAGTCTATGAATATCCTCAGTCCACATCGTATTAAAAACTACAAATTTATCATTTACAAACTACAACAATCCTATTGGCCTATAAAAAAAATTAAAATCTACAATTATAAATTTAGAAATTAAGAAAAAAACTATATCAAATCCAACATGTTGCTTTGCGGTTGTGAGCTGGTATAATACAGACAAAGCTTACAAATCACTGAAAGCGTTTAGTACAGAGTAGTTACTTGGTATGTACAGAGACGGGAGAAGCGAAGCCGTGTTTGTGTACAATTCTTCGAGTTGCTGCGCTAACATTGGCGACACCATGTAGTCGGACACCGATGTCTTCAAACCATCAGCTACCAGCAAATATGATGCGGCCAACATCTGAGCAACCAATTCTTGTGGTCTTATAGTGTCCAAGTAGTGAATTACCTGAAACATACGCATACATGCATTAATTGCCTTGAAAACAGTGGTCAGCACCCCCGTATCATTTTGTAATAATAAATTAAATCGCATTCATCAAATACAAGAATGTTCACCAAAACCAAGAATTCCTACGCAAGAAGTGAAATCTTTACTCCAGACTGAAGAAATGGATGACTTTTTGGTCATAGAGAAATTGAGGCGCACAGATGTTGCATAACAGACCAAAGAGTTTTCAGAATTTCCAAAGTGAAGATAACTACGGTTTCCATGAAAGGATTCACATCAAAGCAAAATATACTAACCTTTTCTGCTTCACGTATATAATCGAAAGGGGGCTTTTGTGGTTCTCTTGACTCTGCACCTTTGTTGTCCCACAATCGTCTCCACCACTTACCAGGTTCGGAAGAAAGGTCAGCTATCTCCCGCCTTCCAGAAGTCCCTGTCATGCTCTCCAATCCAACATTACTTGTACTAGCGGACTGGTTTAACCGGTGCTCGGGAGATTGTGATTGCACAAAGTCTTCAAGACTGGCACCTGGATTTGCGGCCTTGAATGCAGCCATATCTGTTGACACAAGGCAAAGCTTAAGAAAAGCTGTTCTGAACCATTTAATGAACCGAAAACCACGAAAGTAAGAGGATTACTGACCTGATGAAACAAGTTCACGTCGAGTTTGGTTGTTGATACCTTCCTGCATTTAAAAAACAGTATGATAAGAAACGAGATAAGGAACGCAGTTATTAGTGGACATTCATGAACAAGAACATCTTCACTTTTCAATTACAAAGAGAGATTATTCTTCAAATATGTACATTCGCTGATGGCACTCCAGGCCTATAAAAAGAAATAAGATTAATGTAGGGTCCTGGACATTTAATGCGCTTTTTGAAAGGTTCATAAGGCAAAAAGTCAAATACATAAACTGAGTCTCGGAAATGTAATCGCGATTGAGCGTGGAAATGACCTCATCATTAGAATCATTTAACTTGCGAGGTGTGCTTGAGCGGCTCTTCGATTTGGTATTATTGCCAGAGTTTTTGTGTTGAATCTCCTGGGGAGAAAATACAGAATCCATTTCAAGTTGCTCATCGGTTGTGTCTTGCCAATTCTCTTCTGAACTGCAAGCACTCCACCCAAAAATTAGAAACAAATCAGTGTAATTACAGAAGCTACCACACTCCATGCAAGCCTAAAAGGCCGAAGGAATTGTTTGACAGTGTTTCCAATGAGACAATACTTCAGTTGGAAGTAATTTAAAGATAATGTAGTATAAAATTCGTGAAAGTCCGACTGATGTATCGTCACTCATAATGACTAGTGGCACTTACCTAACATCATCTGGGGAATGATCCTCCTGACTTCCATTAGAATCTGAGTCCTTGTTCAGATGCTTTGCCTCTTCAACAATCTCCACAACGCTTCCTGGATCTACATTTCCTTTTTGCGATAGGCCAATTTTCTCCGTCTTAGATTCGTCCTCTACAATGGTTTTACCAGTTTTTTCCTGAATGCACAATTGGAGCTGCCAAACACAGGTAGAACTCTTTCATTAAATGAGCATGAAGTTTCATCCTTTGAAGCAAGTGGACACCAAACAGTATTGAATCGTTTCACGACTCTGAAAGCAGTCACAAAGGAGTCTCATTTGAAGCGTATTAAGTTTGAAACCAGATGCTGAAAATGAAGATGGAGACTGGAAGCAAATTTCATACCAATTGCAATTTCTGATGAATCAGGCAAGTACCCGGGTCAGGTGGGGAATCCGGAGCCATGCGTGGTAGCCTATCTCCATCATTCCAAAACAGTCGTACCTCTCGAACAAATTCAATCCACAGAATTGCGATTCCTGTACACTTGCAATTCGATAACGATAATGAATCCCGAAACACAGTACTAACTACGTCTCTCTTCTAAGGAGTTCAGCTGAAAGAAATCATCTTTTACTACGCGACAAGAAGCTGACTGCAAGAGTCTCTAGAAATGCATGATTTTCACATGTCTCCACATAATCCTCAATACAATCCTCTGTCAACAAATTCAACAATTATTGAGAATCTCAAAAACCCTGTTCGACATTCTTCGAATACCCTATTACTAGAACAAACATGGCATAATTCTCACACAAAAGAATTTCATTCGTTGAAATGGTAGGGCAGGACATGCAAATATTGCTTTTAAGACACGTCTCATTCTTTTCAAGCACCAGAATTTTCTACATTTTCGAACCATCGTCAAGTCTCTTCCCTTTGGGGCTGCAATAATAAACAAGAAAACTTGAGGAAAACTCTGTTATGATTTGATCAGGATGTACCTCGGATATTGCACCCACAAAATTGGAGTGCATGAAGGCAAAATCGAGAGAAGAGCGAGTCAGAAGGTGACCCTTTCACCCCATGTGCATAATCCTCAGTCATCTCTCCACAACCAGTAGTTCTTTGGCCTGGAAGATTTCAACAAAGAAATTAACCACAAGCAATGCATGTGCAAAGTGATGATCAAATACCACCGAAAAAAAAAAAAACTTCCACACGAGAAATGATGAAGTACAATGGCCCAGGTTCAAATAAAGTTTGACTCCCCGAAGACACCAAGTACACCAATTAAGATACTCTGATTTGATAAGATCAGAGTCGCTGGTCAATAGAGTAGACACATGTTGAAAAATTATCGGAGCATTATAAATATTACAAGACTACAAATGCACAAACATGCACATCAATACAAAAAGTGAATAGGAAAGTTACCCTCTTGAAAAATATCTTTGAGGACCCGATCCACTTCAACCGGGTCAGGAAGGTCTAATGATTGAGTTATGTGTTGAATATAAGCCTTATCCGCTGCAGTAAGTACAAACACACATCATGAAAGGAGACCATGTAGCCCACAATTGACATCACTTTTAGGAGTTTAACCCGTTAGGTGCTCAAATGGCCAAAAAATGGCCACTTCCATACTTTAGGAGTGGAAATAAATCACTTAGGGAGCTTCAAGGAAAGGAACAAAGAAATGATATCCTACATTCTGGAATTGGAAGAAATATGTTATTAAGTTACTACAGTCAACTGTTGAACAGTAGAAATATGTTTTCAAAGTTTATATAATTTTTTCTTGGGCAATTGGAGGTCAGAGAATTGATGGAAGTTGCAAAAAACATATATGGAACACTCATTAGCCTGAATTCAGATCCAGGGAAAAATCTTTTACCAGCTGCGAAGTCCTCCACAAAATTCGCTTCATTAGCCACATGAAAGGCCAGCACCAGAGATGGAAGGCGACCCGCAAAGCCAACTGACTCCTCTTTTTCACGAACTTTTCTGCACAATCACAATTGCCTTCAAAAGAGGTTCCTGATATCAGATTCAAGGAAATTCGTAATGCAGAATATCTATGGTACAATTGCATGTATCGAACAAGATTAGGTTAAACAACTATCTCCAAGAAAATTATAAGAGAAACTAAGTAGCTGAAGTGCGAAAATGCGCACTCTTTCGGAGTGTCTACAAGTGATAATAGCCATTTATCAGCGTCCAATGTTGATGCATTCTCATGCTCAGCCATCTCTAAAGAACTTGCAACTGTCCGTCGCCTCCATGTTGTGACAAGCTCAAATCCTGTAAAACAGTCTTGAATCAACTGGAGAGCACTAAACACCATACTTACTGCTAGGCAAATCCCCTTTACCAATGCTGCTCACCCCAAAATGATCCAGAAAGAACTACACTGAACAACGCATAATGTGGGAGTCACAATTGCAGTGGGTGAAAATTTAATGTGGTCCACAACAAGTATATCCAAGGAGGTCATAAGCGCTTCCAAGGGGGTCGGCAGTGCCACATATCTAAATTTGAAAAAGATATATTATTGTGGCCAATTGTGATTACCGAGGTCCTTAGTATATGTACGATGTATTTGGTGTACCTTTTATAGGATCATCCAACGAATGCCAATCTGCCCAAGGACAGCCAGAGTCCCAACTTTTCACTGGCACTTGTCGGCCTTCTGCATCCACATCGATATCGTTCGGAGATTTTGGAGCAGGTGTACGATACGTCAACCGCATCGTGAATTCCACATTTACGTTAGGAGACGTCAGGTCTCCTACTGTTTTAAAAGCCTGAAAACACGAAGTGTAGGAAACCAGGGTGCTAAATCAGCGGTTTCCTAGGTGTTGAATCCATTTGCATAGAAAACTTGACATTTGAGGCTGTCATTTAGTCCCAAGAAGTAGATACACTGCAAAATAACCCCAAGAGCCCCAAAAGGCCAAAAGTGGTCGCTTTCATACCTATAGGAGTCGACAATTATCCTTTAAGAAGCTTCAAGGAGGATTAAAAAGTGTACCAAAAGAAAGAAGAAATCATACACTAAATATTTTTTTTAAATGGAACATGTTTAAAAGTTACTATAACCAAATATTAGCTTCCAATTGCTCTGTCTATTCGTAGCTTGGTCACTATGGGGTTAACGCAGATGATTTGCAAGCAATGACTGATTTCCCACAACGCTGTGACAATCACAAAACAAAAACCCACTCAAGAAGGTCTCAAATCATTAAGTAATGTTTTCAAGGGTGACAAGAAACAGAACGGACAATTACCAGCTTGGATACAAAGAGATCATAGAGGCCCTCCAGATGCATGAATCTCACTGGAACCCAAGATGTGATGCGATCTGCTTCGAAGCGGGCAGAGTAGGATTTGGAACCTAGAATCCCTTGAAAGGCTTTACGTTTAGATTCATGAACAGGAACAAAAGCTGGTAACTGACTGCAAGATAAACACAATGCCGTGATGGAGCTCAGTAGAGTTCGACCAGTTACCCGGTTGTTGCAAAAGTAATATTCACTAATGAAGCAGGAAGACTCATCGAAAGAATCACTCCCCTTGAAAATACGTTTTACAAAACACATGTGGAACCCTATTCTTGAAGTCTCCAAAAGACCAAAACAGAAAACCGAACGCAAACTTTAAAGCGCACGTGGGTTAGCTCTAGAGACAAGGGAAATAAACAATAAGAATTCAGTCAGATAGGGCCTAACCTGCCACAATTGGCAAGAGCCACAGCGACGGTACTGAGAAGTAAGGATGCATCCGATGGATCTACTCCGCCGGCTACGTCCAACGGTGAGATTACCTGTTTCATACAGCTTTAAGTCTCACTCGAAGCTCTGAATTTTTCATACTCACAAGAATGAGTCCTAAGGTTTGGAATTCACAAGTGTTTAAAATTAGTCAGAGACCTGATTAGATAATCAAGTAACTCATAAATGCTCAAATGGCCAAAAGTGGTCGCTTCAAAATCTTCACCAGTTGAAATAATTCATTTAGGGAGATTCACGGAAGGTAACAAATCATGCCAATAGAGCAATAGAAATCTGTTCTGATAGTTACAATAATCGACTATTAGCTTCCAACGTGCACTTTCTATTTTTTGGCTTGTGGAGGTGGAGTTAACACGAGTACGGCGTGTTGTTTAAAGATCGATTTATAATTACTACCAGAAATCAAAACCACCAGTACCAAAACTATCCAGATCCTGAGTGTCAAATACTGAGTGTCAAATAAACTTACAAGAAAATCTGTAACATTGAACCAGGTTTGCAATGAGTGCAAGCCGTCTTTCCACTCCTCCCTGTCATCTACACACACCATTCCCTCGTCGGTTCATCCTTCATGGTAGTGATTAACCTCAATACCAGATCAGATCTTCGAGCTGAATAGGATAACAAAAACAAATGTCTACAGCAACATCCTCAAGATAGCCATTAGCACTAAGACTCTGGAACCGAAACCTTAGAAAAAATATTAGACATTCTAAGAATTGATAGAAAGTTTGTGGACGAATTTAATACATCTTCATCAAAAAACGTTCTAAGAAACGTATCAGAATGTGTACTCAGGACGACTTTACCTTCGCTAGTAGCCTGGAAGTAGAAGTCCAGGCGAAAATTTTGAGATTCTGATGATAGTTCTTTTGTCACTGTATACATGTTATCCACAGCCTCAACCTTCTCTGCACCAGCTGCCTGCGCACCACTGCTAAATGAATTGCAACAAACATCATGAAGGAAAAAATCAAAACTTAAAACTGCTTGCCAACAGAATATGACCCCTTGAATCACCAGTACAGCCGTCTAAAATAAGCCTGCAAATGAGGAGCCCATCTTCTGGCGAGCAGTATGCCTATCTATACAAAATTCTAAGGTAAGGACACCCATAATCGCCACTGACCCATAACTGCCATCCTAAAATCTTAGACAACGGGTACGTATAGATACAGGAATGTAGATCACCTAAACATCTTTTCAAGTGTTGGCTTCGGGACAGATTCCAATACGTCTTTGAAACTTCATAACATTTACATATAGTATCCAGGTAACACATTCCTTGGTGCATTCGAACCCTCTTCGTTCGCTGACAAAAAAAACCTATAAATTGACCATTCTAATTATAGTAAATGAGCTCAGCACCGAATGTGACAATTTCAGGTTTCCCATAATTTCTAAAAATATCAAAAAGTGTACTCCTGAATTGACAAATCCTAGCAATGACAACAGCTAGATGCAGCATCAGATACGAGGATTGGAACTGACCAGTAAATCGTCCCGGGGAGTAGACATCCAGTCACGACACACAGTCTCCACACCTGCTATGAATCTGCAAACAAGACAAACCAAAGAGAAGTCTGAATACGAAAAAAAATGCCTTGCCACTTAGAGAACTCCTCGTTCAGCCCCCAAATGCTTCGCAGACATATATCTCCTGTACATTCCCTTTGGACATTGTTTTCATCCATTTGGAAAGTTATGAGAGAATATATGACGTATCTTTGAAACCAGAATCAGTTGGCTTCGTATTTGTACAAATAGGAACTCGACTATATGTAATCTTACATATTGAGAAGTCAAACTGCTCAGACGATATGTGTCTGCATATTCTCATTGTTAGAGATTAATTATTTAGAGAGAGGTTTAGACTTAGAAAACCTTGAAATAAAAACTTTTGTGAACTAAATTACCATGATGATGACCTCAAAATTATAGACTATCATAAAATTCGATCACAGATAATTAAAATTGTATATTTGCTGAAGTTTCTAAGTTAGTTTTGCCAAGATCTAAGAATTTTCTTTCCAAGGTCACTAACTTAGATAATTTCAAATCAAAGTCTATAGGGGCATCAATATCCAAAAAGTTGTAGAAGTTATGCATTATAGGAAATCTCGGTTTTGCATTCAACCTTTTGGTATTTAGATTAGGAGCACAAAATCACAAGGTCATTTACATACCTCTCCCACGATGACGCGATCGTGAAATCGTCAAACCCCTCCAACTGCAAATTTGCACCATCAACTTTCTATTAATTCTTAGTCACATAAAATGTTTGGAAAAATGTTACTAATAAGGACAGAAGGAAGATATAGATGAGGAACAATTAATAGATATTATTTGCAACTAGATAATGTATCTCAACTCTTTTAGGTCTCAGATTCATTGCAATTCAAGCTTTGATACTATGCTTTCAACATGGTATAATGAGTTCACTTATCTAATTTACCTATAGCTATTTAAGATTGGAGAAATTCAACACAAAGCCAAGTAACAACAATTAGCAAACTGGAAATAATAACTAAATGCCCGTACTGCCCAAGTTGTGTTAGATAGCAAATTGGTGCTAATTCCCCTCTAGCTAACGCGCAGAGGATTTTCATTCATTTCCCCAATGTGCATTTACTTGACTCCCCAAATTTGGATAATCCAGAAGAAGAAATCATACCGACACCAATGGTTCGAAGTGCTAATACACCAGCATCAACAAATTACAGTACTTAGCCAACTCGAAGGCCAATAAATTATTTAAACTATTATTGTTAACGTTTGCAAGGTAACAAATGTGAGTTAAAGTTTAAGCTTTCAACTTAACTCGAAGGTCAACGACTTCTCTTCCAGGGCAAACAAACCCCGCATACTATCGGCCAATTCAAAAAACTCAAATTCTAATCTTCTCAGCTTCTAATCTCAACATTCGTTTCAATAACAAGCTGCTCGGAGCAATGGAGCAGTACTCTAATTTTCTTCACGGCGGTAACTTCCTATTTCTCTTCCAAGGGCAATCAAACCGCACATCCTTTCGGCCAACCCACAAACTCAAACCCTAATCGCATCAGCTTGCGATTTCAACACTCGTTCAAAATATAAAAATTGCAGCACCAATTCTAAAAATCTCATCCAAGCTGTAACTTCCCGATATCCGAAACCGAAACTGTGCAACAAAACCGCACATATAATCAACCAATTCAAAACCTGAAACCCTAATTTCCTCAGCTCGCGATTCCAGCACTGCTTCAGAAGAAAAAAATGGCGAGCACCAATACTTAATTTTTTCCAAGCTGCCCACTTCCTACAACTAAAATTAAACCCATGCCATAAAAAAAACGCACAAATAATCAGCCAATTCCAACCCTCAAACCCTAATTCTCTCAATTTGCGATTCCGACACTCATAAAGAATAAAAACATGGCGAGCACCAATACGGGAAACTCTCTTCAATTCCAACTTCCAAGCTGCCCCTCCCGACCACTGAAATCAAAAGTATGACTCCGCTAAACTAATCTTCACATTAAAAACAAAACTTGAACTAAATCAGAAAAGAACAACAGCCCAAGAATGAATTATTGCTGAGATGGAGAAGATCGAGCACAGACGTACGTCGGGCTCCATGGACTGCGAGTCGGAGTTGGAAGGTTGTAAACGTTTCCCGGATCCTCGAGCTTGATCCATGGCTCCTCCCGCATGAATTCGATGAAGCTCGTGGAAGGGTTTGAGTGATGCGATTTCTAATAAGAGAAGGACTTTGCAGGAATTCGAGACTGGCACACAGGTACAGTCCTTGCTCCGACGAATATTGAGAGCTTGGGCCGTGAAGCTTGTTGTTTTGGAACTGCATGGGTTTGGTGCCACGTGTCATGGACCTGCCACCTCATCACAATAAAGTTGAGAGGTCCCATCTACAACATTATTCCAGCAAGATAAAAGACTCTTATTCATATTCTGCAGAATATTCTACAGCCACTTGAACATTCAAATTTTGAACAATGGATGAATGCAAACATAGTCATCCCAAGCACATAAGAATGTATTTTTTCATCCATCAATTTATTTGACAATTTCTGTGTTATTTCTTATAACATTTGCATAGTATAGATTCTAAAGACTTTGTTTTGCAAATACTCTACATATTCAATATATATTGGTAGGTCTCGCCTTCAAAAATATCTATTTCAATCTAAAAAATAATCCTTTAGAAATGACTTGAATGAGAAAGTAAAATGAAAATCTTTTAAAATCACTAAGATTAAAACTTAACATTTTGAACTTAAGAAAAAATATTCTTATGAAAGTCATAAATATTCAATCTACAATTGATTATAGGAAGAATTTTCAATTTTTGGCTTCAAATTTTATTGAAAAAAATGAGTTTGTATACCTACTTGATCTAAATATGTGGATATGAACTATGGATCATATTTGACAACTTTTGTTTGAGAGTCACCATGAAATTATTCTCTTAAACCACATTTTATAATACATCTTCACAATTTGGAAAATTTGGACAATCTCCTAGTCTTTATAGGGTTAAATGGTTGGCATAAATGAAGAGTTTGTTTACCTAAGTTTCCATGATACAACAAATAGATAAGTTATATACTAAAATATGGCAAGACATACAATGCTGAATTGAAAATTCAACAACTAACATCTTTCATTTGGAGGTCAATTTAAACCTTGGCATGTTCAAATATGGCACCATACATATTGAATCCATCACCATTTTACAACTTCTTATACATTTAGGACATGGCATTGATCTAAATAGAAAGTGACATTTGTCATTGGATCTAGCTTAACAAAATGAATACAAACTATTGTAATTGTTGTATATGTTGATTTATGAACCTTGTATGACATCATCAATATTGCTAATCAAACTTGACTTTTTAGACCTCTAAAAGTAATTTGGGAAGGATGATGCTTATTACTAAGGCATTTAGCTCAAAATTAAAAGTTTCTTGAATAAAAAGGCACATTCTTCATTTCTATTGTAACCCTCAAAGTCATTCATGAAACACTTCTTGTCCTATGCAATGTTTTAACCCCTAAACGACCAAGGCTTGTTTTTTTTGAAAAAACACTCAAAACTCCCATTTCTACAATAAAGAGTAAAAAAATTTGAAATTGTTTTCTTTGCACATCTAATGTTGGATCTTACGCGTAACTGGTATGAGAATGTACAAAAAAATTTTCAGAAATTTTGACTACATAGATTGCAAGACATATGCATTCAAAGTGAAAAAACAAATTTTTCAACACATTGTGGGACTAGATTATTTGACTTTGAATCTTCTTAACTTTAATTTTTTGCACTACAAATTTTTGAGCTTTTAATCTTTATGGTGTATAATTGAGTTGAGAGTCTAAGAAAAAATATTAAATACAAAAAAGAAAAATCTTTTTTATTCTTTAAGAAATTGTTAAGTACATAGTAGGTATAAGATAGAAGGAAAATCTAAATTATTAATACCTCTAATCTGAAATTAAAATGCACTAATTCCAATGGTGAGATTTTTCTAACAAGAAAATGAAACCAAGTGGACCTTTACTTTTTGAAAAATTGTGGAAATTGCATTCATAAATGAATCCTACAAGTTATTTTTTCAAGAAGATGCTCTAATTGCCTAAAAAACAAGCATTACAAGAGATTTGAGGGCAAAAGAAGCCCTCTAGTTCCTTGGAGTTCCTAGACTATAGGAACTCGTCTCATCACCTATATGACATGTCCGAGACCGTGCCATGTCAAATAATATTAATTCGTTGATTCATTCATTAATATTTTAATATTTACTTTTGAAAAAAAACTTTTTAAAATTGGTTTTCAAGTTTTAAACACTTTTTTAAAATTGAAATTTTTTTTTAATTAAAAATTACTAGCAGAAGTAGTTGGTCTAGAGTTTCCAAATAGTAGGGGGAACAATCCTAAAATGGCCCTCTCTTGCACTCAAATCCCTCCTAATGATTGTCTATAATTATCTCATAACAAATCCAAATGGAACGAATCAAAGCTTTCCATGTAGAAAAAAATATAATCTATGAAGGAAAAAGAATTCCCAAAAAAATTCAAATTTGTCAGGGTTTTTTTGCTACCCTTTTTCCCTATTTTGAGCTATTTTGGACATAACTTTTATTCTCAAGCACCGAATGAAAAAATTATATTCCTATAAAACTAATCAATTTTTCTATCTTCATACATAGTTTCAAAAATCAAAAGAAGAATTGAGACTATAAGTGCCTGCCCAAAATCACATTTGTGACCCAAAGGTATCATGGTCCTTTAGGGGTTAAGATTAAAGCATCTAAATTTTTATTGAATCTCCTTGGAAATCAAAATCATCCTCTACATTCTCTTAGTATGCATTTTGGGGTTGCCATCAATAGGTTTTTCTAACAAATTAGAAGCTTCGGAAAATAATGATTTTCTATCTAAGTTCTTATTAAGCTAAAATCTATTTTGCTTCAAAAACTTTTTATCTACATTCTTCTACTATTAAGCTCTAATTGGAATTGAATTTCATGTGACTAATGTTTGTTGATTCACCTAAAAAAATGTCATATCATGAACCTTGAAGGGTTGTCCTACCTTTTATTTTCCTCCTAGAGATTATTGCCATAAAACTTGGAAACCACATGAGAGACACTATAGGGGGCATTTCATTTTTTGAATCTAAAAATTACACTTTGAGTAGATATATGTTAGGCTAATTTATACGGATTTTGGAAGAATATAAATACAATAGAGTGTGTGTGTTATACTTGGGTTGCAAATTTTTATAATTTCTACTTTAAGATACCAACAATGTGGTTATTCAAAAAAAAATCATATGATGCATACCTTCATACATAGGTTTAGACATGTTGTTATGGACCCAAAATCAACTTGTGCTAGTGTCTAAATTTGATTTCTAACCAACAATCTCTAGTATGGCCCTTAGGTCTTTTCTTTGGCCCTCAAACTTCACCCTTCATTTCTCTCCTTCATGCATTTATGACTCATATGCATGATTTTGTTGATTGACTTTATTTTATTATTATGTCTCTTACTTTGCTTGTATGTAGTTTTGGGGTGCAAAAGTTTACATTAATATTATTAGTTCATGCAAGGATAACAACATTGGATTTAGGGTGGTTAATAATTGATTAGTTGTAGGCAACATGCTTCAAAATGGCTAAAAGTTGGCATTGCAAATTTGAACTAGCCCCACTTTGTTGGAATTGCAAGCCATTGTAGATGTTTATATTTTTTATTTATTGTTGTTAGTATATATTCATGTGCTTGCTCATTATATTTGCCTTGTAAGAATTCTTGTAGTAAAGGTGGATGTTTATATGAGATCCCAATAAAATCGTAATTCTTAGACTTATCATTGTGTTAGTACTATGTGTGTGTATTTGTGGTTCATTGGAATAGTACCAAGTGCTAATCTTATTGCCTTTGGACAAATTCCCCATAAATCTACTATATGGTGGGTTTAGAAAAAGGAGAGGAAATTACAGCTACTTATAGGGTGACTTTTAATCACACTAATAGAAAATTTATACTTATAAGGTGGATAGTATCACTTTAAAAAAATACAAATCCCCCATTGAAATACATGTTTCTCATAAGGGATAGTACATATTATTCAAACTAAAGAAATAATTATACCTAGTGGTCAAGATCAACATTCCTTACTCAATAATTCATTGAATTTGGCAATCTAAAATTTGGAAAATGCTTGAAAACAAAAAGATTTATTATATCCCTATACAATTTACAAAATAATGATAATATCCCAATTTTTTTGGCATATGTCAACCCTTGCCTCCCAAGTATTGGTAGCAAAATCAATTTAAATAATTTGCATCAAACAATAGGGGAGGCAACCCATTCTTGATTAGTCTCCCAGTATGGCAACATAAGGTATAGTAATTTCAATCAGGAGGTGATGAAAGTTGGTACAGTTCCTACCATAGTTTGTGGCGTATTATGATTGGCTACAAGACTCTCAGTGTTAAAACCAACCCTTGGTCGAAAATAGGAGGGTATGTATGACCAATATGGGGTGGAACAAAATCTTCAACTAAAATTCCATAGTAATTTTGTTTAGAGAAATAAAAATCTGAAAATTATGGAAATCTTATGAACTCTATTTCTGCAAGTGAGAAAAATTCCCACTATTAAAAACTCCCTTGCAAATAAATGTATTTGCTTAAGTGGTCAGGAATGGGTTGCCTCCCCTAGTCCATTTTTTTTACATAACATGATTATTGGGAAATTATGAGTTTTTAACCCCTAAATGCCCAAGGCCTGTTTGGAGTTGCTTGAAATTTGTTCTAAATTGAACAAAAAGTCAACATTTTCATAAGTTGTACCAATTTCTTTTGAATTGTAACCATACAAATTCAAACTAGACATGTTAGAGATCACATAGGAAAAGAAAACATAACAATATCACTTACAGATTGAAAGATTATAATGTTTGATCATGAAGGTGTAAAAACTATGAAAATTTTTCAATTCACTTTTTGCATGTCAACTCTAAAAATTTGATCACTACAAAAATAGGAGGTTGTAGGGCCTAGCATGCACAAACCCAATCAATTTACAACTTTTCAAAATCTATTCTTCAAACTTTTTAAATGAATTTCTAAAGTGATTTTGCCTCCAAGATCTAGTGTATTTGAGGCTCATTTCCAAGAGCCCACAACACTACGGGAAGTCAAGATTGCATTGGGTATCCTTGCACAAAATCTTTAATAGAAAAATCATAATCTTTTATTTTTAAGATCAGCTTTTTGATCCTAAAACTAGACTTCAAAAAGAATTCTCCAAAAATCTAAACTACTAATAATAGCAATTTGGTTGGGTTTTACTTAACTTCAAAGTTTTCGAAACACCAGAATCTGGTGCCTTGGGCATTTAGGGGTTAAAGTGCTGAAAATAGGGGTACCCCAAAACGACCATGGACTCTCCCTTATCCACTCAGTGCAGAGTCTGCACAATTCCATCATCCTTTCGCATTTCTATTCCCATTCAATCTTCTCCGTCTTCCATTCAACCCTAAAACCCTAAAACCCTAAACCCAAACCCAAACCCAATCTTCTCCTTTCTCCGTTCTCTATTCTCCGGCGTTCCATCATTCCCTTGTAGCAATTTCGTGATTACATTCCCACTCTGTTGCTCTCACCCAATTTTTTCAATTGAGAATTGTTAGAATTTTCTCAATTGTAACAATTCTCCTCACATTGTAAGAATTTTCCTTTCTCGCAAATCCCTGTTTTCAGTGATGGAATTTCGCATTCCACGATAGAGATGACCACATCTGCATCCCCGTCGTGATCTTCCATCCCATGGCGTCCAGTTTCGTGACCCGAAGCGACTCGCTATGCTCAATAGCATCGTCAATTCAATTCTCGCGAGAATTTTCTGATCTAGTGAGGGGTGCTAAGGTTTCCTTTGGTTCCAATGGGTCATGGCAGAGACCTGGAGTGGTGTGTATGGCGGTCAGCAAGCAGAAGAAGAAGACGAAGGAGAAGCGGAAGGCGGGAGGGGGTAGAAAGCACGGGTGGAGCTTCGATGCGTTGATGCTCGTGTGGGATGAGGTTTTTGATCGGTGTTGTGAGGATGGGGGACGAGCGGGGGCCATTCGAGCGTTAGGGAATAAAGGTTTAGAGAGGTACGGAGCTTGAGTGGTGGTGATTTGGGTTTGTGGTAGAGAATGAGAAGAGGGTTTTGGTGCAGCAAAGAATGGTTTATTTGGAAATGGTGTGCAAAAGTTTTGAAGTTTTGAAGTTTTGGGGGTATAGGATCTACAATTACATTTGGTTGTTTCGGTGGCTTAGTTCCTCATACGTTGCTATTCATGTCGCCTTGAGTTCTTGCCTTGGGTTCTTGTTAGCAAATGAAAGAGGATTTTGGCGCACTTAAGAATTCATTGTTTAGATACAGTATGCCAGAGTTGGAAAGGTTCAAAGTTCTATTGTTAGGTGACCCGATATTGACAATTGAACAGGTGCTTTTGGTGGTCTACATCTTCTAAAGCAGTATGTACACATTGTCCAAGGGTTTAGGATAGCGATTTTGGATCGGCCGTAATTTGGGGTGTCCCTGTCTTGATTTTCCCCTGTGCTCAGGCTTCGTGAATGTTGTCTCTATGTGAATTTTATAATTGAGACATCCTTTCGGTGGAATCATAATATTGAATTGAACTGAAAATGTAAGAGCTGAGAGAGCTGCCGGGGAAACTGAAGACATGGAAGCCTAGTTCAGGGCAATTGAACTCAGATAGTGGGTTAGGTTTTTCTCTGAATGTCACGGCCTAGACATCCTGAAGCACCTCAGTATCTATAATTATATTCACCAAACCCTAGGGTTTGGTAAGAGCGCAGAGGATGTGATATTAGAGCACTGGGTGTATTCTTTCTCGTGGTGTAGCGTTTCGACAGGTTGTTAGGAACCCAAATTTGGGAATTGTGAAGTTTTTGGATTGCTCAATAAATGAGGAGAAGAAGAATGCAATGATACTCTTTAAAGTAATTCAAGTTGTAGTTCAATTTGTAGAAGTGGATGTTCAATACGGGGTGTCAAGAGTTCAAGTTTGGAATGGAATTCAAGCTCTTCTGATAATGGAAGGAATATGGGAATCTCTCTACTAGGGGTTAGTACTTTCAGATAAGATTATGGGACTCAACCACGCGGCCAAATTTAGGAATAACAGAGTCTCGTGGCAGAAATTGGAAACTCTGACAACCCCTAATGTGTTTGTATTTTAGGGTTTAGGGTTTCGATTTGGAACACGGAAGGATCTTTTAGCGTCTTTGCACAGTCTTGTTGCACGGTGCTGTTTGAACAGTTGAATTGACTTTTTTAATCTCGGATTGATATCAAGGAAGGTTCGGCTCAGGATGCGTACTGGTGGAAGAGACTGTGCGCACATTGCCCAAGGGATCTGCCAGCGGATTCAGTAACCACGCGCGACATTCCAGCAGCAAAGATATCGATGAGCCTCCGGCCTATGAAACTTTAAAATGGACTGCTCAGTACGTACCTCGCACTTTTGTGCTCAATCCTTCACTGGCACCGGAAGCTGCTGCTGCGGATTCAAACGAAGAATCTGTGGTCGACGTAACAAACCAGGTGAAGCATGACTGCTTTCGTATGTTTCTGGCAAGAGCAATTTAAAATGGTGGGGAGCATAGTTCCTGGTAATATTTTTATATTTTCTTGTTAGCAAATGAATTAGGACTCTATTCCACCAAAGAACGTATTATTTAGGTACCATGTGCAAAAATTAAGGACTATTACATTTAGTTTTCATATCTTCTTGTAGACTTCATAGTATTGAGACAACCAGTAACGGAGATATTATTCTAGAGAACCTTTAGTGTGAAAACATTCTAGAGAATGTCCCGAAAAGGAATCCCTAACCTTCTCTTGCAAAGTTGAACTGAATTTGAACAAATGAGAGTCGTCTTCGCATGGAATGTATGTCCCAGGTTTAAACTTCCCATATGCTTTGCCTTGTCATGGATTTGCTCAAAGAAAGCTCTTAGTTGGCACTCTTCTCAAAGTATGCCATGCCATTTCTACTCAAAAATGTTCTAGAGTTGTGAGCCTTTTTTTAATGTACTCCCTATGTACTGAAATAAGTGTCCTAATTGAACCTCCAGGTTGTTTTGAGTGGGTCATACGGAGGCCTTTCTCTGTCCAATTCATTTAGGTTGCAATGAACTCATGCAATGTTCTTGATTGATTTTGATGACACAAAATTTTTAATCCTTATGAATTTATGCTTTTTACAATATTTATCAATGAATTTTGTAATCAAATGTTTTCAACAACACTGCTTACACACTTATTTTTGGACGAAGGGAGAATTAATGAAATTCCTCCAACTTTTCTCAGGTTATTGAAGACGTACCCTTAGTGACACGAGAGGTTCTATTCTCTGTACTACGAGGCATGGACCGCACTCGCATTATGGGATTGACTGGGGACGATATCAGCAGCGTTGCTGTTGAGAATGGACCAACTGAGCCCATGGCCCCGGACGCTGGTGGGGAGGAGCCCTACAACCCCAGAAACGAAGAGATTGTTTTGATGCTGGTGGTGATGGTGGACGGACAACCGGCTGTTGGGGCTGATGTGGTTAAGGCTCACCCATCCTCTGGGGATGGCCAGGAGCTTTGGAAGCTAGAGATGAGGGATTTTCATACTCTCCCAATTCCTGTGTGAGAACTCACTGTAGGTCTTTCAAAATGATTGTTAGCCAATTCATTCATGTTTGCCATGAAAATTCAAAGTGTTGAGTTTTTTTTTTGACTGGAGTCATCTTTTTGGTCCGTAATAATGTTGTTGATTTACTGTAAGGCCCAGGCGACCAGAAACTGGTTTCCGGACTGAGAAAAACAGAAGTAACCGATAATCTGAGAGGATTGGAAGTGAGTTAGGAAATAGAAGTCCCTAGTCTTTTTGATCGAGAATGAATGGGAGCAATCCAATTTAGAAAAATGCAATTGCATGCAAAAGTTTTATGCATTTATACATGGCTATGTCTGCGCATCTCCATACAATACATGCAAATACATGAAAAGAAGTGCAAAAGATGTGTCCCTTCTACATCTTGAACAACTTTGGTGGTGTTTTGGTGGAAAGCAACATGAAGATGGCACAAGTGGATAGGTACCGTAAAGAAATATGGTGTATGGAGTACATATTTTGCTAAAAAAATGAAAAAATCATGTATACACCAATGTAAAGAATCATGGTGCAAATCAAATTATCTTATCATTCTAAAATTAGGCAATCAACAAACAAGAGTTATAAGTTCAAAGTATATAAGTTGCATTAACCCCTAGAGTCCCAAGGCCTTTTTTTCCAACATAAAACACTCAAAACTATCATTTCTATTGCAAACAACAAAAACTTAAAGATTTTCCTTTTTTGCATATCTAACTATAGGATCTCATGCTAGACTAATGTAAATGTACTTTGACTGCAAAGATTGCAAGATGTTTGCATTTATAGTGAAAAAAACAAGGTTTTTTTACATCTTGCTCCATTAAATTTTTTGGCTTTAAATCTTCTTAATTTAATTTTTTTACATTATTGATTTTGATTTTAAAATTTCTTTATGCTAAATTGAATTGAGAATCTAGGAAAAAGAATTCAAGAAAAAAAACAATTAATTTTCATTCATCAAGAAATTTTTAAGTAGAAGTAGGTTTAAGATTGAAGGAAAAACTAAATTGTTAATAGTTCTAAGATGGAATTGAAACACAATAATCCCAATAGTGAGATTGTTTTATCAAGCAAACTTCACCTTGTCTCATCATATTTTTTGAAAAATTGTAAACATTGCATTCAAAAATGAATTCTATAAATTATTTTTCCAAGAATATACTTAGATTGCTCAAAAAACAAGATTGTTCATAATTTTCTCATCACTAGTCCAAATAGAATGAATCAAAGCTTTAGATGTAGACAAATATAATCTTTAAAAAAACAAATTAAAAATTAAAACAAATTTCATTTTTTGCAATTTTTTTTGGATTGCCCTTGGAGCTGCTTTTAGAACTTAGGGAGGCATAACTTTTGATCCCAAATGTGAAAAAAATATTATATTTCCACAAATCTAATCTAATTTCCTATTTTTAGAAAAAGTTTCAAAAAATCATGACAAAAATTGAGATCATATAAACCTATGCAAAATCCCAGGAATCCGCCACAAACTTTGGGCCTTTAGGGGTTAAACGTAACATTTGGGGGATTTTTTCAAATTTTCAATTTGGAATTGAAACTATAGGCAGTTTGATAAGCTTTATTAGTTGGTCTCAAATTAGAAAAGACTATTTACTTCGCTCAAATTCAAATCAAGATCAGGCATCTTCGTAGAAAAGTAAAAAGAATACCAGTGATGGATAGTCCGACATTCATTCAATGCATTCACGCGAAATTGAATGCAAGTGTACTTTTTTTCCCATCCTACACATCCCTGAAATCACCCAAAGGAGTTTCAGGGATCAAAGGGGCTAAAGTAGATATCTGGCACATCTTTGAAATTTTTTGGGTCTGTCGGAGATGTTGGCTTGCATTGTCCTTATGAAACCATGGCTATTTGAACTGAAACACAGCAGTTTAGGTATATTCAGATGCCAATAGGCTTTATTCTATCCTCCCTTGTTTAATAAAACAATCAATTTTCTGTGGAAATGTCAGCAGATGCAATTTGCTTGGGAATAGTACCAATCCCTTATCATAGTTGATAATTTCTAAGGGCCTAAGATAATCTACCAGACATGTCTAAATGCAGAACTAAAATGAGAAACCGGTCCAAGTTACCACATGACACAAACGCAGGTGCATCAGAGCACCTCATGCAAGTTAAATAACAGCAGTAAGAACTAAGAGAAGGTTGACGATAGAAAAACTCAAGGGAAACATGAGCTTTCAACCACACCGTCTGACCTAGGGTAACTTAGAAATGGTGAATAGGAACACAGAATGTTTATTTACCTTTCTTAGAGAACTCCCTCCAAAGTGGCTGGTTCTGTACCAAGGATAAATTAGCAGAGAGGCGCAGAAGAGATAACCAATATTTACGATGGAGACTTGGAAGACTGCTTCCTGTTACCACGCAGACAGTTGCAAACTCTTCGGAGCTTCCTCAATTGCGGCAACTGATTACGGAGAGTAGATTGCATGTGGGAAAACCCAGATGTATCACACTCCGAAGGAATCCGGTCAATTGAAGGAACACGAGGGGCGTTAGCAATGTTCGCTGGCGGATCAAGAGCCCACTGCATTGACCATATGGCCAAAGGTCGCATATATGCCAAAGACCGAAAATAGCCATCCATTGTCCATGCTTCTGGGGTTTGGAACCAATACCTGCAATCAAGAGAAGAGCAAAATGAGGAAACACAATTACTTAAGAATATATGATAGTATGCAAGGGCAGACGATTAAACCTAATAGTAGAGATAATATATCCAGAAGTAATAAGTAACTAATCGAGCCTACTCAGCTTCGTAATAAACTGGAAACTGAAGTGCAACGAAACGATCATCTCACTTTCCTAAACGCATTGTCATGATTTGTGAGCATACGGACATGACTAATCAGTAAGCACCGGGAGTCAAAACCGTCAACTGCCCATCCTCATCACGATTCACACCAAATGACAAATGTAAATACTTGCATACCCAAGGTCAGACCAGCCAGCGAGGAAGACACCCTCAGCTGCACGGAAAGCTTGGTCATTCATTCCCTCGTGAATCATGGCGGCAGCCAGTGCATATGTTACACCCGTCCAAACTTCGCGAGACTGCATGCAGGTTTCATCTACTTTGCCATTTGGGTGCATTCCATTAACAGCTCCAAGACGTCCACCTTTCACTTTCATGACATTGAAGTCATAGATTTTTGTCAAGGCACTACGTGCTTTGGCATCATCAAATAGTGGCGGAAGTCCTGAAGCCCATGCATACCACTGACCTGCCATTTGATCCGCCTGAATAGATGCAAAGACATGATTACACACATGTAAGAGTAGAGGTCTCTTGGTTGCAGGACTTCCAGAACTAACAACATACACTCCATACAGAGGGTGGAGTCCGGATGCCAAAATAATCTCAGATGGTCGGTGTGACCCTCTCTCGATCAAGAGACCACGTTCAGGGAATATGAATTGTTTTAGGAATACGTGCAAAGACACAGCAGCTGAGATTGTTGCAGATGTACGTTTGAAGCACGCAAAGAAATTAGTAACCTTGTGAACTTCGTGACAAGGCTCAAAACGAAATTGTGCTCACCTGAATCGATTTGCTGTTCGAACTATTGCCACTGTCATAACTAAAATAACTCCCGTTCCATAATTTCTTAAGATAAGCTTCTCTTGCTTGAACAAATTTTGCCTGGAAATAGCGAGCAGCGTTATGTTCTTCAAGGAAGACAGCCATTGCTTCAGCAGCTTGTAGGGAAGCAATCCAGAGACCCCCACAATATGCACTCACACCATGCACGGTCCATGTATCATAGGTTTGATCGGGAAAGCCATCGTTTTCGATGAGACCATCACGGTCACGATCAAACTGGTCGAGGTATGCCATGGCAGCATAGACAGCGGGCCATACAGCCCTCGCAAAAACTTTGTTGCCGGTTGCAACAACGTCCCTGTATACCTGTGGACAGAGCAGCAAGCAAGAAGCAACAATAATTTGAAATTTGAAATTATTTGAGTTACTACAAATCCAGGAGTTCCAGCTGCCTTCTAGTTGAAATTGTCGAGCTCAAAGATCCATACAACAACGTGGCTCATACGGTACTGAGTACAAATAGCAGTGCCCTTGCAAAAATGCGGTGGTCAAGCAAAGACTTACCTGCAACACAAACTTGGCATTCAGATCCTTCCATCTACTTGTATCATGTATATTATATGCATTGACCTCCGCCCAAGGATCATGTTGTCCTAAATCATGTGGCACTGATCCAAAGACTTTCTTGATACCCATTTTTCCACCAGCCATGAATTTCGTCTTCCGAGGATCGTGAGCAAGACAACCAGCCGCAAAATCTCTTTGGATAGCTAATTCCAACTTTGGAAAAAGCGACAACAGAGCAAATGAGGCATAGAAGTGAACATCATATGTATTCCACATGATATATTCTATACCTTCCAAGTAAAGGAATTGACCAACATTCTCCTCTCCCTCTTGCAGCAATGCCAAGCCAGAAGGAAGTCCTGAAGATGTACGCCGGAAATCACTCATAGAATCTTGCAAAAGCTTCAGTATCTTAGTCTCAACTGTCTCCGGTACGAACGGAGCTGGAACTTCCTTGAGTGGAAGCGACGGCTCCACGGTACAGTTTTCTGAGATAGGCTTCATAGCCTCATCTTCCGTGTCTGTTTCGCATTCAAAAAGAGTCGTTCCGTTCAAAGGAAACCCCTGAACATGTTCGTACTCCGCAACCAGGTTGTCAGCATTCACCTCGTCCTTCGAAAACCCGGAGGGATCTTTCTCTGATTCGAACTGCTGCTGCTGAACGACAGTGGGAAAAACTGGTGTCTCAGGCGATGTCAAAACGTTAACTTCCGGTGCTGCAGCTGGTGCCCAATTGCTATCAAGTGACGGTTCCCTGCTTCCTTCAAGGTTTATCATGCCTTCATGACCTTTCAAAGAACTTAGACCAATATCTTCACGTGCAGAGAAAGGAATAGACTTGCTCCTCGCTGACGGATCTCGAGGAAGAGGAGAACCAGGTGCCGACGTATTAGCTGAGCTGGGTGCTGAAAGCTCTGACTTGCCTTCCAATGGGGGTTCACCATCTGAATGGTAATTCATCGACAAGCTACTTGTTAGATCACCTCTTTCGCATCAAGGCGAGATAACGTACAAACCGAAGTCATGAGAAACCAGGACACTGAGATTGAGTAAAAGCTGGAATCATTTTCCTAGATGTTTGCATGCACACATGCAAGATGAAATACCATCGTGCTTTACGATGATTTAAGCAACGGTATATGTTCCGTCGAGACTAAAGTATTTGACGAACAATATCCATATCAGGAACGCGCGCGATTTCATGATTTACATAAAAGGGTCATAATTCAAGCGACGAACTTACCTGTCCAAACAGTTCCTCCAGCAACAAGATAGTACAGCTCATTGAAGAGAGTCACTCGGTACCTGTTAAAGACGATAAACCGATGATCTTAAGTAACAACTTTTCAGAATAAAGGAAGAGGAATAGCTCAATGGCATTCAGGAATCTATGGACACTGTCGTCGTACCGCGTCTACTCACCTGACAATTCGGCATACAAAGGAGTGCGCAGTAAGCTTACCATTCCGGAAGCTTCTCATCTTCAAGAACAGGCCGCTGCCATTTTTCAATTTTTTCTTCCCACAAACGAAAATCTGAGACACAATGCGCGTTCTCCAGTCAGATCCAATTGTGGGCTGAAGTTCTCCATATTAACTCTTCAACATCAGGGTCTTTCCAGAAACATTGACACTGGCTTGGATCGTAAACTTCCAAAGATCAAATCTTGTGTGGCTCGAAGAGTTGTTAAATTTACAAAAAAATTAGCACCCGTACAGTTACAACCTAAAAATTTTGTTTTGTGATATGTTTAACATTAATTTTGAAGAAACTTGGTCTAAAAATTCAAAATTTCTTAAAATAGCATGGAACTTAGCTCAAAAGTATTCAAATCGGTTCTTTTCCAACATCTCAAAACTTCAAAGAAATCAACAAGTGTAAAGGTAAGCAAATACTAGTAATAAATATGCTACACTAAATACGAGAAATTACTATTCATGTATAGTCCTATTTGATGCTAAAATAGTTTTAAGACATTGGATACTCAAGATTAGACATTGCATTTTGATAGTTCAAATGATTTTAAGGAGAGTCTCTTTCAGAAAAAATTCATCGTTCGAATAGAAATTTGCAATCGAATCAAACTCAGGCTCCGTCGGGCCTGTCTGGACACTTCAGGGTAAAAAAGAGAAGAGGTACCAAATAAAAAGTCATAATTTACATGACATGCAAAAGTCTGTGTTAAAGCGATCACCCGTTCGTTTTAGTAATGTATTCTGATAACAAAATAGTAACATAATACCGTACCTATGATATAACCACGACATTATTGCATAATTGTCAAATACCATAAAAAGGGGAAGGTATTGAAGTTCGTACCACAAAGAGCATCGTGGGCGATTCTCGGCGCCGCGTTACCGTTCGCACCATAGAATTTCGTGTAACGCCTGCAGATATCCTCTTAGCAAACATTCATAGTAATCATGATCTACCTCTTGCGACGTCAATAAACTTATCTAGAAATTTTAGCAGCTTAAGCGTTAATATCAGAGTGATTGAAGTTGTCATTACCTGCGATACGATCGTCCTTTCAAAAATTTCACATGAGGAGAATCCCATGCCAAAACAAAATCGACAGTTCGTTTTTCGTTGGGAGGAATAACTAGATGAGCAGCAACAGCTGCACCAATAACAGAACCTGACCTCGAAGGCGATGAGGTATGGGTAGTATCCCAGCTTTCCACATCTAAACGACCACGCTGCATGACAATAAAAAGGTTAAGAGCCTGAATGATTTTCACGACAAGAAATGTATTGAAAATAGATCAACGAACTTCCAATTTAATCCTTCATTTGAAATACTCCAGGTTACAATTCTTTAAGCTCGTATGAATTCAGAAGAACATTCCTTGGTCTTAATTAACAGTTCTATACATTCCAAGTACGTAAGCTTTTAATAGGTGCTTACCTCTTTCATTCTAACCCACATATCTCTTGCTGTGATGCCCAGACCTTCGCCTGAAACTTGAAAGCATGGGCATGCGGATAAAGTAACATCTTTACTCTGCTTTGCAGCAATTGCGAATGTGAGTGGTTGACCTCCTTTTCGAGATGTGCTGCAAAGATTGGAAACGTTTTCAATATGAAAATGGGAGATGAGTAAACAGTTTCAGTAATATTTGAAAAAAGCAAACAAAGTCCAAGAAAACGTATTCGCAATGGAACGAGTAAACATTGGAACGACAAATGTGATCACAACCAGAACAATAGGTAGAAGCTATCAGTAATAAATGCACGATTTTAAACTATTAGATGAAGGCTTACTTGTGATTGAGGAGCACACCCCTCACACCATTACGCTCTCTATACCCCAAGCAGAACACACGCCATTAGAAGAAAGAGACAAAAACTATAATCGCTAAACCTCCATAATGTTTGTGAATTTAATGACTTGAAAACTAACTACAATATTAGTATCGGTCCCATGTCAACTGCAAAGATTGTTGAATCCTATCAATAATTTAATGCAACTATGTAGAGATATTTTTCATTTTTCATTTCATAATTTATCACGAAGCTTGAATACAAGAGAATAGTATAATCTCTTGCATACAACACCTACCCTTTCACCTTAGCATAGATCAAACTATGGGAAGGAAATCGGGGCTAAAAGTATTCAGATATAGAGACAAGAGGAATGTTGAGTTAACGCAGTCGGAGGAAGTACACAAGATCTACGGACATATCAAATTACTTACGTGAACGTCTCGTTGAAATGACCACCTGTTGAACCACTTGAATTACCAATGGAATTCTACACACAAATAAACACACCACTGCATCAATACTCACAAACAAAGCTAGTTCTTTGTGATGCAGCATAGTCTTTAGCTTGAAGACAGTCCCTCAAATAGGATCACCGATCACGTCATTGCTCGTGACAAACGTGTGACAAAATTGAAAGATGGTCTCAATTTCAATGCCCAGAACTTGATTTCTTTGGGCTTAATTGTAATCTTAAATTCTTTTGACCATATTTTCTTTACTGGTCTGCCATCCAAACATGATGACAGTCGATACCTTATGTCCAAACTTAAGACAAATTGTCACGACCATCAAATCTCAATTAACTAGTTGTGGGGTACAAACATTTAAATTGAAACTCGTTTCAATTAACAAGCTTCGTGGTTTTCTTACGAACCAAGTGACAAGTTGAACGTCGAGGTGTCTTACCGCCCATGTAAAAAGAAGATTAACATCTGCAACCTCTTTTCCGGTGTTGACAACCTGCAAAAAGTTACACATGCTTCAATACGAAAGAAAGAACAAACCCCCAAATCAATATACGATCAGAAAACCATGCAAAGAAGCTGATGGGAAGCAAAAGAAGCTTACCACATAAGAGAAAACACATGTGGGATAGCTGCTCTCTTTGTAGTTGTGCGGAATAAAAGGGGAAATTTGTCGACATGAGATTTTCAATTCTGGGTCAGGTTCGCCTGAATGAACAGATAAACTGGTCGGTTATAAAATACCTTACCTCTGGTAACATTGTCCACACACTACAAAAGAAAAGGGGAAGGCCATGAGAAAAATAACATCTGCGTAACTCCAGAAAGCAATTCCATTCCCTCAGTTGCAATTCACCTTCATATATAGTCCAGGCTCGAGGAAAGAGAGCATGATATGTGGTACTCTGACCATCCATTCTCCAATCCCATGAAGATATTCCATTTTCATCATTTTTAAGCCTGTGAAAATGTAAAAAATTACCAGAAGGTTATCAGCTGAAGGTGCAACAGCTTCATCACATTTGCAATAAGAGCTCTAAAATCAGCAGAGAATTTCATTTCGTATCAATCAAAATCCGAAGGCTCATGTTTCAAAAACTTAAATGAGGAAATGATGATAGCATTTATTTAAATTAATTACTCATAATTATCTCTTGAACGTACCTTTTGAGTTCACGGGGCCTCCCTGGAGCAAGAACAGATGAGATTTTTTTTTCACTGCCACAATCTTTGCGCCTCGTAACAAAAACCTGCATTTAAAGCAGCAGGATACTCTACGTTTGAAAATCACTGTGATCACAAACATTGCTCCAGATGACACAAGGGTACACAATTGAAGTCAGGAAAAGGCCAGGGAAACTACTGAAAACCTCTGCTTTGATATGCTTCGTAAAAGGTATATGTATTTAGCAAAACGCAAGTCCTAAACCCTGAAACTCGAAACAAAGCCATGATAGGCCTCATCAAAGACGATCAACAATCACAAGAAGCGGTAATAGAATGTTCACCAGAACGAAAACCAACAGTTCATCCTTAAACAGCGACCCCATAAGCAATGAGCTTCGGAGGAGAGAGAAAGACGTACCGAAAACTGGTTAGCCAATACGGGAGCCTCGTCGCAGACACCTGGGATTATTTGCCATCGCCTAAACTCTCCACGAAATCCACGGCCAATGCTTCCACCACTGCAGAGTTGACAAATAGTGTGTTCATTGAATTGCAGTGCATTATTTACAGACGTACACACTTCGAAACTTCATGAAGTCTTCAATTACAGGTAAATTGATTCGGATTAAAGGAACAGGTTAATGTCCATTCTTGACTTAGGCCACGTGGGCCCCTAACTCACCCCATTCCACCACACGGTACACCATGACACGCTGAGGGCTTGGTCTCCCGTCGGAAGGGATCTATCGGAGGAAGCTGCACTTGAAAATTTCCAACGTTAAACCCTCAGACAAACAAAAACTGACAGCAAGAACGACTTACAAATTATGTCTTGATTATTGTTAAAACAACCCTATGCATTGCTGCAGATTTCACTATTTTCCAAATGCAGATGACAAGATCTGCAACGCCATACCAAAGGTCATCAATCCTTCTCAAAAAACTGTCTTGCGACAACCTATAATGCAGGTCCCTCCATCAAAGTATCACACGTGCAAGTGACGAGGAGAAAGTTAAAAACAGAATGTTTGGCTTGAAAAAAGTTTCAAAAATATATTACCCGTCCCTCGGATTTCTCCGATTGCACATACGTCCACATCCGCATCCCCAAGCGAAGCTGCGGTAGACAGCAGTAATTATTCAGCAGAAGGAAATTTTCAAGTTTGACGGGCACAGCTTGAATGAAACCACTACGGTCCATGCTTTCAGGCCTGGTTTGCACATAAGCCTCAGGAACTTATTGATCACGACTGAGCCAAAACTGTTGCTATTACTACTTTATTATAGCTGCCTCCCAAAACTCCCTAGAAAACTGCACAGGATAACTGAACTACGAATGATTCTCACGGCATACCTCTCTTCGGTGAAAGGGAACCCAAATACTTACACAAAGGGCGAAACATCTGTGCTTAGTACATTCATGCGTAGCACAGCATTCAAACTTGCAAGAGAAATGACTACGAATACAGGGGGGGAACTCTTTAGTCTTACAACAGGAGCAACAGCGAGACTCATACAGTAAATGAAAGAAGCACTACCATTTTTAATCCCTCCATGAAGGTCACTCGAAATTCCTTCAATATATCCGCATGGCTGTTGATTTTGCGTCGCCATGCCTGATCTGGAGGAGCTCCAGGATCATCTTCTAGCTGGAAAAACAACAACTCAGGACTCAGCCACCGATATACATCCTCACATTGTAAATCTCGAGAACTTCAAAGCATCGTCAAAAATTCTCTAAAACACAGGAGCCTTTACGTACCAAAGTAAGAGTAGGCTTCTGGACGTAATCCGCAATCGGCCATGAATGGTTACGAAGATGCCGCGCCTTACCACTGCTACTCAGCGATCTCAGAGATCCCTCAAAGGTATTCCCCTGAGAAGACATGAGTCCTTCTCCCCTGTTCCCAAACCCTACCGTCTCCTATAGAAAAAATCGCTCCTTAACAAACCACCTATTACAATGCTCAGAGCCTCATTCAATCTCCGAACTGAATACTCTTCCATTGCCAACCACAAACCATTCCCTCTATATCATGAAACGCAAACCAATGCGCTTTACGAACAGTACTCTAAACTCCCAAGTCTCAATTTGCATTCAAACTCTCGATCAAAGTCTCAAGAACTCAGCTCCGACATCGAAAAAGAAACTCCTCCACATTAGACGCCCTTGAGCTCACCACTACCGACTAATTGATCGAAAGATTATCCTCCACGACCTTCGGAACTCGCTCTTTTGAGGGAAAGATTGCCACTTCGAAGATTGTCACTGCAATGACTGCCTCAAACTTCAACTCAAACCTTAATCCCTAAAACGGATTACCTCTACTCTCATTACTCAAAAATCTTCGAGAAGAGAGGTTACAGACATTGAAGAACTTAAAAGACCAAAAAGGACCAAATCACCCTGAAAACATGACCAATCGCGAATCCGTGAATTCCAACCACAATCCTAAACAATTTGAATTCTGAAAAAAAACTGCTGCTTTCCGTCGCTCTCCGACCTATAGAAACACCAAAAGGTTGTCCGAGCTCTTCGCCGATTCGGCTCTTGCATTCGAATGCGCCCTTGCAGACGAAGCTCTGCAGGTTCCAGTGAGTGAGAGGAGAGAGACGGGGACTGTTGACCAGGAATACGGTAGGGTACGTACGGAACCTCGTAGAGTGTAGGGGCTAAGATCTGACGGTTCTTGTAGGTTAGGAAATCAATCTGACGTTCCTGGGGAGGTGGAGGCTGAGAGGAGCTACCGGCGGATGGGAGTGAGAGACCCTGCAACCGGCGGACGGGGGAAGGGAATCTGCAAGCGGCGACGGGTGGAGGTCGTAAAGGAGCTTCCTCAGTAGCTTCCAAGTGGCAGCCACGATGAACCGACACTTGGCAACCGGGGAGGAAGATGCAGAGGTCTAAATTCAGGGACCCTCCGGGTAAGCCCCATTGGAGGAATTCATTTTTTTTTTCCTTTCCGGTTGGGTACTGAGAATTGAACACATAGCTACGTGGTTTGAGTCGGCCACCGTGGACTCTGTTTTTTTGCATGTTTTGGCCATCGGTGTTTGGGTGACTTTGGAGTTCTTATTAGTATTTTAGACCAAGGTTGGAATCCCACGTGTGTAGAGGGTGTGGAGGGATTTTTGCATGGGTTGACATATCAACCATTTACTACGTTCATATTTTCATTTAAACATGTGGCTTATATAATATTATGAGATATTTTTTAAGCTCTATCAAAGGCAAAGATGTTGTTATAGAATATATTTTATTTGTCTATAATCATAATGAAGGTGGTTCACCAAGGAATTTGAAACTTGTATCACTTTCATTATTTTATTTTTAATTGATTTTGCAAAAAATCTTTTAGTGTAGAAAAAGCACTTTCAATGGTTTACACACTAGCTACTATCTTGAATAGAATCAAGTTGTCAAGTACTTATGTTTATCTTAATATTTGTAACCTACAACATCATTGCAAATTTTGTATTACAACATGTGCTACAACTTAGACATTTTATGAATTTCTTGTAATAACATGAACCACCTTGGGCATTCATGGAATTTTCTCTAAATTGAACTAAACCCCAACAATTTGGTAAGTTTTATCAAATTTTTTCAAATCATAATTAACCATGAAAATTCAAACTATGCATGTTAGAGATCACATGGGAAAAGTAATCACAACAATATCACTTATGGATTGAAAGATTATAATGTTTGATCATAAGGGTGTTAAAAATTGTGAAAATGATTTTAAATCTTTCAACCCTCTTTTCACATGTCAAAACAAAAAAATTGGTCACCAAAAAATTATGAGATTAAGGGGTATAACATGTATGATTCCAATAAATTTTTGGCTTGTCAAAATCTACTCTACAATTTTTTTAAAGAAATTCTAGTGTGATTGTCTCCAAATTCTAGTGTACGTGGGGCTCATTTCCAGAAGCCCTCAATTGGGCCCTCAACACTATTGAAAATCAAGATTTGCAATGGACACCCTTGCACAAAATCTTGAATAAGAAAATCACAATCATTCATTTTCAAAATTAGTCTTTCAATACTAAAACTAGACCTCAAAAATAATTATTTTAAATATAAACTACTAAAAATAAAAACTTGACAAGTGAATTTGATTGTCGACACCAAATTTTGGTACCTTGGACATTTAGGGAAGAAAAATTTGTTTATATTAGGTCCCACATGAAGTTCAAGAACTAGTATGATTGACTTCAATACTACATACCTTATTTATAGGAGAATATTGTAAGCAACATAACACAAGGAATTTTGACCACTAAGCTTAGCACTAAATTGGAAGAAATGATGACTATGGACAAGTAAGGAGGTTCATTTTCCTAAAATGCCAATTTAGATGAAAGCTTATGCCACTTACTCAAATTTCTAAAGAATAATCCAAGATTTTTTATTTCAAGTAACATTACAAAAATTTAATAGAAATATAATACTAACTAATAAATAGAGGATTGCATTTTGGCTAGATTGGCTCAAATTCCTTGATTATTCCATTTGATATCCCAAAATGAATAACAGATTTCACTTTTTGGGAAAAATCATTGGACACATTCTCAATACCAATATTATTAGATGAAATTCACTTAATCAACAAGCTTGCAAGTTCCCTTGAGTCCTCAAACTGTAGGAACTTGGCCACAACAATAGGCTAACATGGCAAGGCGACGGCCATGTCACATAATTTTTTTTTTAATTTCCTATTTTCTTGAAATTTTATATATATATATATATATATATATATATATATATTAATAATTTTCAATTTCAGCCAACTATGGTTGGTTTCCAACATGGAGAACCAACTTGAAACTATCCTCTAATGAAGTTGAATTTCATCGAATGGTTGTGAATCATTCAAGAAATAATAGTATTAGTAATAGTAATAACAATCATAGTCATAACAATATTAATAATAAACAACAAACCTAAATAAGGACCATAGTTTTAGGGTCAAATTTAAATTCCACATAGTTATTCATTTTAAGTGTTTGGAAATTTAACTAAAAAAATGTATTTCCAATAATCTATTTTTTGATCCTTTTAATTTTTTTCCCAAATTATGGAAATTTTAATTTTTGTTCCACTTTGAAGGTAGCAACTTGAAAGCCTGAAAGACATCACTTTAGAACTTTTCTTTTGAATTTCTCTTAGTGTGAGCTCAGGAAGTACACCAATTACACCATAATTTTTGTCACTTAAATCTCCAATTTTGCTAAAAAATATTCTAATATTTTTTAAAATTTTGTAATTGCTATGATTTTTATAAAGAAATTACTTTTTAAACCATATAAAAATCATTTTCATATTTTTAATTATAAAATAAGGAAGTTAAGATATGGATATATACAATATTGCATGAATAAAAACATTAAATTTTTTATACATGTGTTTTAATATAGAAAACTAATGAAGTTTGAAAAAAATAGGAACATGGAATGTCCTTTAAAGAATAATAATAATAACATTGGCCTAAAGAACATTGTAAATAAAAGGTCTATTGGGCTAGCCATAATTACAGGGTATGGGTAGGAGAGGCTACCTTTGTTACCTCCTTTTGGATGTAGAGTTTATGTAGACTAATAATTCAACAACAATTACAAACTTATAAAAAAATAAATATAGAATTGTTTTGTGTGAAATATTGGTTGTCAATATTATCATAGATGATTATTGGTAAATTATTATGAATGGCAATATCTTGTTTTTCTAATAAAAATAGTACTAAAAGATTTATACAAACAATTCATTTAATTCTTCAAAGGATTTTGAAGCATAATTTACAATAGTCTCATATACAAATACTATTGTGGAAGTAAAACATTTAAGTCAAAAATCATTTTTTGAATTTTTACATATTTTGTGCTTATGCATTCATTCAAACATATTCCAATTTCATCGAATCATTTCTAAATGAAGACTTTGTATAACCCTTTAATACCCAAATGCCCATTGGATATGAAAAAACATGGCTCAATCAACCTTTTTGAAGTTTGTATAAAAAACAAATATTAAGCATCAAGACTAAAAATTATACATATGGTTAAGATTTGACAAAACAAATATAGATGTTTGTAAAATTAATTTTGAAGCATTTTCCTTTGAAAATCCATATAAATTATAATTTCAAATTTAGAATCTTAATATTTTAGGATTGTCTAAATTTATAGTTTCAATTACTTTGTGACAAAATTTTTAAAAATTAAAGGATGAATACCCCCAATATATTTTTCCTAATAACAAATTTTGAATATTGGATAAATATTTTTATTTTTTAATATATAATTAAAATTCTTCCAAAGTAACAATATCATGGATTCATGTAGAATATTCTTTCATCTTTTCTTTAATATATTACATAATTTCTCTTGAAGTTTTTTCAACGAATATTAATGGGAAAAAACAAAACATTCCTCATTCACTAAGTGGATAGTTGAGCATTTAGATATTAACCTTTTAAAGGTATAGGGAGCAAAATTTTTGATGCAACATCAAGAGCAATATAGTGATTTTTTGTATATTTGACCCCAAAAGAATATAAATTGAGGTTTAGAAAAGTGACAAAAGTTTGTCCTCGTGTAGAATGCAATCCAATCACCTATGACACTCTCAATTTGAATCATCAAGGTAAATGTATCTATTGCCAACCACAAACCATACCCTAATCCATAGGGGCCATTGTTTCGAACCAAGGTTGAATAAGATTTCTAATCAAAGCTAGAAATGTTTTGTTTTTCTCATTTTTAAGCTTGGAACTAATAGGATTATGACGCATGTGTTGAAGTAGTGAGAAAAAAAATAGGAAATAGTGAGCAAAAAGTAGTTCTTAAATGATTGGAATTGGAAGGGTTTAGACATTGTTTGAATTTCAACAATAAAATTTTGAAAAATGGCAATCCCCATATTTCATATCTTTCTACATAGAATAAATTTTTTGCACCTTAAATTGTTCATGAATTGCTCCAAAATCCCTTACGTGATTGGCTATGGGTACATTTTCCTTACTACATTTTCTACATATCTAAGAAGCTTCAAAATGGTCACCTACTCTACTTGTGTAGTGTCACATCTGAGCATGATGATGTTTGGATCGTAGAAATGGCTTCCAAATGAAAATGCTAATTTTTGAATCATCAATCTAATAATGTATGTCTTTCCATATCTTAGTACATATATAGACTTATCATACCAGTCAAATATGGTTTTGTACATATTGTTTCACCTCAAAACTTTATGAAATAAGTTCAATTCAATGAACCCAAATTTGAATTCATAGTCTAAATATACAATGTATAATACAATGAAGATGTCATCCTAAGCTTCCACCAAAGAATAAGATAGTTTGGTCCTAAAACGACTTTTTAAGAGTTGATTGCATTTGGAGGGAAGCTTAACTCCTTGTAACAATTTTCATGAAAATTGTGTAGCAAGAAAAATGGAATTGGCATGTAATTTAAATCATTTCATACTTTTTGAACCTTTGTGAAATTAGTTATAGATTTTTGAAGTTGAAATGCAATGGTCACTAAAAGCAACCACCTCCTTCAATGTGCATTGTTGGTACATTGAGCAAATGTACCTCTGTGTTAGTCATAGCATTTAGAGTAGGGGCATTTTTAGAGCTAACACACAATACTATAGTAAGTTAACCACAGTTTGGGAAGTTTTGTAGGAAAATTGGTGGATTTCCTACATATTTTCACTCCCTTCAATTTTCTTGAAATTTGTCCAGAAGTGTGCGGAAAGGTGGAAAAAAATTCTTGGTTCACTTCCTACAACTTCATTTTCCTCCTTGTGGCATTGCCGCCATTGTCAATTTTCATTCAAAAAATTCATTGATTGTACTTGTTAAATAATTTTCTGCTTAATAATGCTTAATAATTCTCCTTAGCTAATTTCATTAAAGGTGCTTTTGGGAGCAATTAGCCATAAGTGTAGGATTTGCAAAAAATGTGAAAGTGAATTAAAAGATGTATCAAATATATTACCTTGAAATATCAAATTCATTGAAAAATCTAGAACATCAGCCCGAAATTTAGGGCCTCTTCAGAATATGGCTGTCCAAGTCAAGAGGCCGTGGGATTGAGTGGCCAAACTTTGGTGAGAGTCCAAGGAAATGAGCAATAAACTAGGAATTGGAGCCTTCGGCCGGCCATAGTGTAAAGCCTCCAAAGGCCAAAGTCCAAGCCCAAAGTCCAAATCTATTCCATTTTTTTACTTCTATCCTTTCTCTCCACATTAATTCATCCAATTTCTGAAATTTTCAATAAATTGTCACCCATGTGACAATTTTTTCAAGCAAAAAGTTAAGAAAACATGAGAAAGGAGTCAAAAATGGCCTAGAAAAAATAATTACAGCACATGCTCTCATCATCAAACAAGGAACATGAAGGATATAAATGGAATAAAAAGGTGGCATTAAACATTGAAGGGAAGTAGGTTCATTGAATGCTAAGACTCACCATTTTAGTAGTGGAGATTAGGTTTCAAACCCCAATGGTGACACAAATAAACAAATAAACAAAACCTTTTCTAGAACATCCTTGAAACTTCAAGGCACCACATTGATTCCTATTTTACTTTAATTTCTGAATTTTTTCTCATGCTTGGAGAGTAATCTACAAGATTTATATCACCTTTGTGAGGAGATTACTATCTTAGTTCAATAGTATAAACACATCCTAATTTTTGAACTACTCTCAAATGGGAGCAAAGTAAAGCTTACCCATCTGTTCATGCATATCAAATGACCAAATAACTATGCCAAAATCATCACATTATTGATTTGGGGTTCCATATGTACCATTTATTTCCCTTTTGTATATCTCATGTGCCCAAATCTACTACAAGTTCAATACGTTACAACCTCAAGAGTGATATACTACTAGTTCCACAAACTCTAGCTTCAATCCAAGTATCGAACTCATACCACTATTTTTCAATACATGCAATTACAAACAAGAAACTAAACTAGTGTCCAGAGAGTTTATCTATAATTGAGGCTAAGCTCATTATAGTCCTTGCTTTGGAATGTTAGAACTTTATCAATTCCTTATTACGAAACGAATCAAAAGAAAAAACATAGGAGTAATTTCAAGTCTTGCAAAAACAATTTGGGAATGCTTCAAGAGGTTGTGGACCTCACCTGTGCCCATCCCAACAACCACACAACAATGTAAGGTTAGTGAGGTATACGAGGTGTCTTTAGTCCACAAGCACTTGTTATTGCTATCACAAGAAGAATACCTAAATCAAGCAAGCAAAACAATTTCCATCAAATGACAAAATTGCATCATAACCTAATGACCATTAGAGCTTTGAACCATGTTTTGCAAAGGATCCATGTAGCTTGATTATTTTCAACAACTATATCTCAAAAGAGTGGCTACTCTTCATGCACAACTAGCAACAAAAAATTCAGATTAGGTGGAGAACAACAACTAGCCAAAGCAAAGAAAAGGAGAAGAGTAATTAGAAAAGAAATTTTCAAAAAAACAGCTGTTGTCACTATTCTTCCCCATGCCCTGTCCTATAATGGAGCTAAGCCACCTAACCACAAGGGATGCTAGTTAGTGCATTTAGTTGATTTAAAGCAGGCACCAACCACCTATCAATAAATTTCAGCCCTCCAATTGTTGGGCATTAAATTCATATTGGTAATTCAAGCCCCTATTGCCATTGATTTTCTTGTAAGCCCAATCTCTTGCAAGAAATGACAAGGGTAGTAACTGTAAAAATTAGTAGTACTTCTTATAAGAAGTACAATCCAATTTTGTACATGGTTATGTAGTCCTTTTATAATGTCAAAGCTTTTACATGATTAAAACATCACATGGTCAAGATATCATCATAGTATCTCACAAGTTTACTACGAAACTTGGAATTCCAAGAGACTCCTTATGATGTTATCTCCATGCTAGGCCCTAACCAAGGATGTGAAGTTTAGAAAAACAAATAAACAAAGGAAGGCAACCTACCTATTACTACAAAAACAGTTCGATCTAATGGCTGAGATCTTGTCAATTTTTGAAAAAAACTTGATGGACTCTCGATTAGAGTCTGGGTTGGCTAGAAATGGAGACCTAAACTCTAATTGAAAGTTCGTTGCCATGTAAGCATTTGGTTGCCATGTAGGCAAACAAATGGGCAACGGACTTTGGATTGTACCTACTTGTGTGAAGGCTCGAGAGATCGAACTCTTGGGTTTCTGCAATCTCATTGGCTAAAACCAATGGACTCTCGACCTTGTGCCGTAGTGTGAAGTGGCCCTTAAAGGCTAAAGTATTTTTTGTTAACTTCAAAGAAACAAATTATCACAACTGCTATGGCCGCAGAGAATAAAACATCGCGGAATGAAATCAACCTAATAAGGACGCAACAATGAATGCTAGGGATTTCCAAAATTGTGCCAAAGAAGCCAAATTTTTGCAAGAATCTTAGCAAAGTGGTTAGAATATTCAACCAAATATGGTTCTCATAAGTTCTTAAGTGAAGGCTCTAGAAATCTTGCGAATTTTGAAAATCACAATATCAATGCTTGAGATTAAGGAGCGCAAAGAACATGGTTGCTATTTTGTGAGCCTATGAGCATACAACTTTTTAGAGATTCCATCTAAAATTTTTGGTTAAAATTTCTTATTTTTAATAAATTTTATTACTAACTATTACCGTGAACCTATTATCGTGGTCCCTTGAACAACCTTGATGTGCCATTCATTGGACTTCACTAGATTTTAAGAAAAAACAACTAATCATTAATTAGGATTCTTTTGAAATTAAATATGGTTGTTCCATTGAAAATTAGTTTTTTATAATCAGTCTCCTCTTGCTACTTAGTACCCTTTGGCGCTAAGGGAAGCCCTCCTATCGTGAAAAGCAAAAAAATAAATAAAAAAATAAAAAATTTTGCTTGGGTGGGTGGCTCCCCTTGGCACCAAGAGGTACCAAGTAGCAAGAGGGGAGTGATCAATCAAACAACAATTTGATCAAGATAGAAGAGTTTGACACCCGGGATGTCCTACAAGAAGAAAATAATCAACTAATCAACATTTGGGTGAAACTAAGTTTATTCCTTACACAAATAATCCTTATCAACCAAATATTTTCTTAAAATCTTAACAATCTTAACAATATTTTTCTAAAATGTTAACAAGTCTAATTATCAACACATTAAGACGTAAATGAAGGTACTACCTCCATCGATCTTGAGAAGATCCATGCTACTATAAGATAGTGATCAATAAAAATGAAACTTGGTGTAGCTAAGTTCTTTCAACACATGTAATGAAATCTTATCAACAATTTAAAAAAAAATCTAAAGAAATTCAATAATAGCACATCAAGAAAAAATTATTGATGTGTTCCCATTGACCTTAGGAGGGTCCATGTTCTTATAGGACAATGATCAACTAATATTCTAAGCAAACTTATTTCCATCTCCATTCATCTTTCACATAATTGGATTCTTCATCTTCATAATGTATACTACTAGATAAGATTCAAAATTAGAATTTTCATTTGAATTCTATATACCCACGGTAATAGGTCCATGATAGTAGGTACTAAAATTTACTAGAAATAATAAATTTTGATTCAAATTTTAAGATGGAATCTATTTTTTGAAATATTAATAAGTTTCTAATGCTTTTTTAAATTTCTAAGCTCAACACTCACATAATCCCTGCTTAATGCTCATAGGCTCACACTTATAGGCTTACAAAATAGCACCGTTGACAAGTAGAAGAATGAAATCAATGGGAAATGCCAGAGTAGAGCAATTTTGTTCATTTTTTGCTTGAGCTTGAGCTTGTGTGAATGGCAATGATGGTGCGTCGCTCACTTTGGTGGATCACCCACTCACTCAGGCATTGGATGGTATTGAAGGGCCTCAAAACCACCTATGGGCTACATGGGTATTCCCCATTAAAAAAATATCTGACATACTAAGTTGTGAAGTGGCTGACTATTGTCAATCTTTTATTTCAAACGGTAATTTTCCTTCATAATACCACAAGGACTAGCCTAATTGCTAGATTTTTTCCCCCAACCGGTCCATTTCCGAAAAGCACTTTCTTTCATCCAGAATCTCATCCTAAACTTTTCAATCTCAATTGGAAATTCTCAAAAAAATTTGGCTAGCTTTTAACTAAGGTAGAAGCATCTAAATGTGACACTTGTTTTGGATCTCTTGATATGGAGGGTGTGTACAAGAAAAAATGATGTGTGTGTTAGGAAATGGTTTAAGAAACCAACAAAATTGATTTCCTATTTTTTTGAATTTGTATGAATATTATATGAATTTTTGAAAAGTACTTTGTAGATGAACCTACTATAGATACTATTGTGGAGTAGACTAACACCAAAGTAGGCACTAAAACACCCAAAAGCAACACTCTCTAAATTTGGATCAAGTGCGGGTGATTGGTTGCTTCGCAGAAGAGTGATAACTTCTTGAAACCCCACATGTCTACTTTGGAGACCCACTTGTCTACTTTGGATCCATAAGCATTTGGATTTAGGTTGTTTTTAAGGTGTCATCAAACGAATCGTGTTACATTTAGGTGCTTCTACCTTAAATGCCGGTACTCCCCGTTCATTGAAGTTAACCATTGCAGGCACACTAAACAGCAATTGTGGATGAAGGTCTCAGCCCGGCAGTGAAAGAATTAGGGCTAGGGTTTCATTGCGCATCCGTTTGCTTGCTTCACGGGAATTGCTACAATTGCTAGCAAAAATTCTCCATTTTCATGTAATCTCCAGCGCTGTCCGTCTCCGCAAATGTAATGGCGACTTCTGAAAATCTCCAGGAAGTTGAGCAGGGGCATTGGAGCACCTTCCCAGAGGAGCTCACGGCGAGAGTGATGTCTCTTTTGCCAGTGCCTATGTTCATCACATGCCGATCTGTTTGCAAGGCATGGAACGAGCTTCTCCGCCGTCCTGAATTTCTCGAGAGGACGCACGAAGATTTGTACTTGCTTCTCACAGCACAAATGAGCAGCTGGAAGTCCTCTTGGGTCGACCCGGCGTACAGGCGGACGACGTGGTTCTTGGATTTGGATTTGCGTCGATGGTTTGCAATCGGGAATGTTGGAACTGGGGAGAGTAATGCTGCTCGATGTTTGGCTATGGGCGACGGCCTTGTTTGTGAGTTTCTTGTCTGCGATGGGGATTATAGAGTAGTTGTGTTCGACCCTGTGGCAAAGACGACGCGGGCGCTTCCTGCTGTTGGCGGAGACGTATTTTGCCGTCCGTGGGACGCTCCTCCTTCAATTGTGACGGCCGTTGACGACGTCGGCTTCAAGGTGTTTCTTTTAAGGTAGGGACTTCCAAAAAAATCTCCATTTCTGCTGTGCGTTGAGCAAATGTTTTAATACATGTTGTAATACGTCCTTGTTGGTGAATGATTGAGGATTCCAACGCATCAAAGAATACCTTACTTGGAAAAGTTTTGCAAAAGTTATGAATGATTGACTGTGGTTGACAGATGTTATATAACCTCTGAAATGACGATTGGTGCATGTTGATTAAGAGATTTCCATTAAACTGGACCAATTCTTATATGTTCTTGTTGGCGAATGAAAGAGGATTCTCATGCTCCATAGCACGAGTTAGTTGTATACGGTGTTCAAAATTTATGAAGGATCAACGTTTTATTCGGTAGATGTTCTAAAATTTCTTCTTTGCCGAGAGGTACATGCTGATTAAGGTCTGATTAAGGTGATGTACACTAGCTGAACATCTGATCTAGTGGACCCTTTGATTTTTCCCTGCCTTAGTCGAGCAGAGGGGCTACACACAGGGTTCGTCCTGTACGAATCATCCACCGATGCATGGCGCGATCTGGGAAATCCAGTGGAGGAGCTTGGAGTTCCAGAATTGGATGGAGTAAGGTGTGCGGAGTCGGCTGTCTATTTTCAGGGCACATTCTATGCTACTTTCTACATTCAGAGAGCCGTTCTTCTTCTAAGTTACAACCTTGAAGAAACTTGCTGGAAAAGAGTACTTGCGGTTGAATCCCAGAATCCTGGATATCCTGAGCTCATAGTATTTAACAACCGCATGTTCATGACGATGTGGTTGGATGATGAGCCCCACGGCTCATTGAGCCGTACGAAAGTTCGACGTGACATTTACTCCAAAAGATCAATTTTTGAGATCAGAGAGATCTTGGAAAACTCCACCTATTCGATTTTGAAAATCCCTTATTTGGAGCTTCAGCGAATTTTTTATGGGGAGGATAATGAATGTGGATTGCAGTATGATATTGCTTGCGGATTTCCTATCAATTCGGACTCTGTCGTGTTGGTTTCGCGTCACACAGGGAAATTGATTATCTACAATGTGATGAGCGGTTTGGTTTGTGAATTACCTGCGCATCCATTGACACAGGCTTCTTTGCAGCTCGCTAAGGAAGAGGTGCTTTCTGTAACTTTTCGTGCGAAGCTTATGAAGCTGAGTTTGAGGAATATTTTGGCAAGCTCTTCTACGTAGTTGCCAGCATGTGTTCAACACAATCGGCTATTTATCAAACCGCCAGAGTTAAGTGAATGATGGACCTGAATTGCGTTCACTGGACAATGGAAGTCCAAAGTTAGCCATGGATTTCAGCCTGCAATGTGTGGGTTAAGGAACATCACGAAGTTGAACGTTGGTGTACTCTTCATTGCTTGATGAAAGTAGAGGCTTGGGCACAACCTCTGCATCTCCAAGCTCTACGTCAAGCGGTACCAGTGGAGGTGGCTTTCAAGGCAACGAGAGGGATGCGATCAGCTTCTTTGCTGTGCGAACGTATCACCGTCAGAAAATTGGTATTATGACCGATTACCGGGGCTTGAATGTTGCAAGGGTGAGTTCATCAATCTTCCTCAGTTTATCGACTCATCTTCTGTTTGCAATATATCAAACGAAATGTTATCCTTGACTAAGTATGCCAAATGCAACATATTGCAAATTGTCACACGCATTGCTCATCATCCAACCACATCGTCATGAACATGCGGTTGTTAAATACTATGAGCTCATCATCCAATGATTACTTAACTTTGGCGGTTTGATAAATATAACTCACATGCATTGCTCTTCATATATTTTATGAAAAAGTAATCATTGGATGATGAGCAATGCTTATGACAATTTGCCCTAATTGGCACTTTGGACTTGCAAAACGTGATTTAACATATTGCATACTCGTTTTCGATTTAGGAAGATTATTTAGAATGAAGGCCCTATTTTGCTTAACCCTTGAAGAACTAGGCGTTCAAATTTTGAACAATATATGAATGCTAACATATCCCAAGCACACAACAATGTGTTTTTCATCCATCATTTTACTTTTAAAGATTTGTGTGAGTTCTTTAACATTTGTACAATGTAGTTTTTTGAAGACTTTCCTTTTAATATATTCTATTATTCATTAGGTATTGGTAGCTCTGGCCTCAAAATACAACCTTTTCAATTCAAAAAATGGCCCTTCAAAATTGACTTGAACAAAAAAGTAAAATAAAAATCTTAAAAAATCACAATGATTAGAATTTAACAATTTGAACTTCAAGGATTTTTTTTTGGGAAAGTCACAAATATTCAATTTGCAATTGGTTTTAGAAGGAATTTTCAATTATTGGCTTCCAAATTTATTGATAGGTGTTGGTTTGTGTACTACTTGATCTAATGGTATGGATATGGTCTATGGATCATATTTTACAACTATTCTTTGAGATTCATCATTAAATTATTATTTGAAGTTGCATTTTATAATATATCTTCTTAATTTTGGAAATATGAACTACCCTTGGTCTTAAGGTCCTTTAGGGGTGAAGGATTAAAACCATGCTATCATAATCTTGCAACATTCAAACTAGCATCTTGACAAAACTTGAATGACAAAGTGAGTCAATGATTAGTGTTTATATACCCCAATTAGTTTCATTTGACAATCCAAGAGTTAGTGCTTGCATTTTATAAAATATTGGTTCCTATTCCTTGGTAATCATGTCCTCCATGCCACAAGATTTCCAATCAAATGACTCAACCTTGTTAAAACAACATTGTCTTCTATTCGTTTGTGTTTGTTTGAATTCTGATTTGATGAAAAAAACCCACTTGGGTCGGTTGCCTATTTGTCATTCATTTGTGGTATGTTCAAAAAGCAAAGCAGAAGATTCTTTGGTTGAAGTTGTAATGTGATATGATGCTTACTTCTCATCCTAATGTAATTGGACATGTAGACTTCTCAAAGTCAATTATGGGACTATAGTCCTTGAGTGCCCACAAGTTGAAATTTGGTCATTAGATGATAAATTGTCCCTTCGAAATGGCCCCATGGTAATGTGGCATGATGTCACATCTACCTCCCTTTGCTTCAAAAGTTAGTCATGATTTGTGTTTTGAATTGAAAAGATAATTCTTTGTATACATTTAGGGTAGTAGTAGGTAAAACAAACAATATGAGAAATGGAAATTAGTTCATTATTAATTGAAGACCCTAAAATCCTAGCCCACTATTCCAAACCCTTAAATCATAGACATGTGAAGGATATGGGTGGTCATCATTATCCTCAATTTCTTCAAGGTTGGGGTCCTCAAGGTTGCAATTTGGCCACTTGCATGCTTAGCTAGGTTCAATGGACCAAGCCAAGGACCACTTCAAACCATATTAGTCAAGCCTACCTTTATGGGATGAATTGAACATCTTGCTTTGAAAAAATGCACTATGAATTATAGTCTATCTTTGATATTTGTTATCCCAGATTCAAATCACATATGTCTTAAGGAAAATTGCAGCTTGAGTGCATTAGGTGCATGTTTCTATGCTTGTTTCTTTGAAATGATTGATTGCTTTTACCTTATTCCAAGTACGTTAGATTGTTTAAGAATGTTTTCTGTTGTCAAGCTTCTTGTCCATTTTTGTTGGGTTATTTCTTGTTTTCTTTATGGTTTGATCGTGAGAGTTAATTAATGTGAGTAGGGTAGTCTTCGCCAATCAACAATGCAGATCTATTGACAACCAATTTCTTTTTTTGTTTCAAAGCAGGTTATGGCGTGTTTCTTGGGAGTGCCTTCTTGCAAGTAGCTTGTTATCATGAAGGTGGAATGAGATGCCAATGCCAATTGCCAACCTCATCAACAAGGTCTATGTCCACATTGATCGAGATGTAAGAGATCGACTTATTGGTCAACTAGAGAAAGATGGTTGTTACGATGTGAAAGATTTAAAACATGCGAGTCTCAATGTGCTACTTGAAAGGTATCAATTCCCCTTCTTTCTTGCGATGGAATTGGAGGAAAGAAGATTGTTAAAGGAGACACATGCTCTAGCAAGTATGTCTTCTTAGGGTCTTGCATTGAGGGTTTTGAAGGGTTAGTAAGGGTTCTTTTAATCCTCTGTCTTTGTTTCTTAGGTGCAGCTTTTACATGGGCTTAGGATTCACATGGGTTTTGGGTTTAGCAGTCTAAGTAGTTTCGTGGATTCTACATTGCAGGTTCTAATTTGCTTACAAAGCAAGAGTATCTACAGCAGAACCTCTGATTTGCGTTTGCTCCCTTTGAAGTTCAACTTGGGCCAGGAGGTCGAGAATGTACTTTAGCCAATGTTGGATTCTGGGATGTTCTACCCCAGATAGGGGCATTTGTGGAATCTCAAGACAATGTTCATAAAAAATATATAGCACATAAGGAAAAGAGATTTGACTATTCGAATGAGATCATTGTATAGGCAAAATTTCGGTCAGTCGTATCCAAAGTGGGTAGGCGTTATGTAAGCAGTGACTTGAAGGTCATGTCATGGCGTGTATCTCGCTCCTCATAGCGGAGCCCCATGTTGGATGCAACCGGTCTTGTTTTATTGTTGGCATCGGCCAACAGCATAATCTTTGACATGGTGGTGTCGGTTGAGGAGTGAGATATCTTGGTTATTGAGATGAAGAGGCCAGCGATATTCAGAGCAAGTGTGGATGCTGCATGTGAAAACTTGTGCTACGCTTTTTTAGAATTGTCCTTGCATCAAAATTTGTATGATTCTCGATGTAAGGTTTTAGTTGAGGCCGTGGATCAGATATATTCCTACATGACGAATATGAATTTGGGTTATGGTATTCTTTCATCATTGGATGTAATGTATGCTGTACGTCGCATGGTGGTGGAACCCATGGGGGATATCTTGGAGATATCAGAAGGCATAACCTCCGGCTCGTCCAAGTTTTGGGGCACAATTGCCTATGTTTTGAGTTTGGCATTCAATGACCTGCGGGATTTTAATCAACTAGCTGCAGGTATGTAATTTTCTTTGAGGTTCTTTGATTGCAATGTGCAGTACTTTGCTTATTGGTGTAGGTATTTAGGTGCTGGTGGGGTTGTTCTCTGTGTCCAGATGCCAAGCGGTCAGCGAAGGAATCTCCTAATGCCAATTCAGGAGCTAGTTTAGGTAGCGGTCACCGCAATTTGTATGGAGGTTTGAAGGAGACACCTGCTGAACATCTAAATTTGGAAGCACATGCTTTTGCAACTGGATGGAGTGGGAACGTTGTCTGTGGGACATATGAGGGTCAAGCTATTGCAGTGAAAATTGCAAAGATTGGTTCAGTCCGTGCAAAGGTGATGCTTCTTTTTTGTAATGCGGCCCATGCTTGTGAAAGTTATAAATGTTTATGGGTCACTCATGTAATATCTTGTATGCTTAGGCTCTCTTGACTGAGATTAGGGCTTATGACCAGCTGAGGAAGTACTGGGGAAAGTATGTTCCAGAGCTTGTGTCATATGGGACTACTGCAGGAGGCCGAGTTGTGTATATTGCGACACGCTTCATCAACGGGCAGGAGATTGGAAAAGGTATGGTACACAAGAAGCTTCAATTTCTTGCGATTGGGCAGTCCTTCCCTGTGTGTAGCAAGATTGTATCATTGGTGATTGGTAGAGTGCGTGGAGAGACTTATCACTTGCAAGTTGTGTTTGGTTTGAAAATGATTTTTTTTAATTCTTTGACTCATTTCAGCACTCAGTCAGTGACAGCATTTAGAAAGTGTTGAATTTGTGACCAGGTTGTCATGTTGCCGACGTGTCTTTAGCATGCTCCATATCTATTTCAATCTTTTAATATTATAGTTTGTCTAGGATGGAGCCGAGCTCTATCATTTAATTTTTCTTGGGGTTATTGTCTTTCATAGTACGCTATAGATGTACTTGTTGATTTTCGAACACTGCAAAATGAGTCGTGTCCGTGTGCAGTAGGATGACACAGTACATTGTATCGTAGGTGGATGTTGTATATTCTCCGATTGATCCTCTATACACTATTTTTATGCCACTTCCAATTTTTCATGTAATTCTAGATGATCTAATTAAACAGACAAGAAGAATGAGAGGTAATTGTATGTTGCCCAAATGAGGGGGGAATCCCAGAAAACTGGAGCTGCTGGAATATATTCTGATTGCACTGTAACTCTTGGTGAAAGGTGAAAGAGGAGTCTGCTCTGAGCCTGGCATCCCGCCTATTTGAGTCCATGGTTCTTAAATAATTTTGTTGCATAGTGGTTTTCTAATTTGTTGAATGTGTCGTTTGCAGGTGTTTTGAGTACAGAAGAGGTGGAAGCAACTTTTGATGCACTTGCTGTTGTGCATGACTCTGGACTTCTTCATGGGGATATACGATGCTCTAATTTCTTGGTTGATGAGAGAGTGGATCGAGGTGTTTGTTTGATCGATTTTGTTTTTTCACGACCCATCACTAGTAGCGAAGATTGCACGAGAGAGCGTGCGCAACTTGAAGTCATGTTGGAACATGCGCAGAAACTCAGCAAGCTTACCCACAAGAGGGCATAGCTTCGGGGCGTGTACATTGTATATTGATATGTGCAGAATATTGCTACGAAGTACATTGGAAAACATGTCACCCAGATATCCATTTATATTTGTGAATACAAATACGTAGTTGTGAATAATCGAAAATTCCTGCCTTGCCCATCCTGAGCTTGCATGTTTCCTGTGTCACTGAGCCCTGTTATTCTTTTAGAAACGAGACTGTCAAATCGTCTCGGTTCACGGTACACCACTTTGAAAGCTGTTAATTTAGGAGGTTTCATCCAGATTGAGATGGTCATTGACAGTATTTGAAAAATCAATGTATATCTATTCCAGAAAATGAATTAGTGGCAGCCCTGTTAGTGTTATGTACCTTACAAATGCTGTGAAAATGTTACCAAAAGGTTGATCGATCACCTTAGGGTGCAAATCTTAGTTTCTCAAATCATTCCACCAAGTCATTAACTTTGTCCACCTCCTCCAAGCAAATGTACTTTTTTTTCGGGCTGGAAGTCTCCGTTCAAGTGGTGTGGTTCATGATGTACTGGAAATGTCTTGAAGTGAATAATAGTTGATAATTGATGAATTCTCTGAGCTGAGCATCAAATTGAATCTTTCTTTCCATAAGCTAAGGCTCTACTGCTTAACAGAAATATTTCAAGTGTGAAGTGAAGCCTCTTTATTTTTTGGGCGGTCACATGAAGAAACTCCAGAAAACAGTCACTGCGAGCATAGCAAAAGATCAAAGGCACGTTGATCAGTCCAAAGCTTGCTTGTTGTTGGACGTGCAATGTTCCAAGCCCTAAAAATTTGCCTTACATTTAAAGGATTTCAACCACGTGTACATGACGGCATCGTGCAGAAGTGATTACTTTTGTGCCCATGGAAATGCCAATACACTTTGACACTCGCAGTAATTTGCATTAGCTTCCAAGACTGGGACTCAACCCCATAACTTGCTGATCATGGAAGACAGAGTCTATTGATGTTTTTGCAACTGTCATGTTAAGTTCCTTGCATTTGTAAAACAGAAATTAAACTTGTAATTAACAATTGCTTGGTACTTACTGAAGGAAGTTTGGAGGCACTGGTATGTGACTTAACCATTCCAAATCCGACTCGTTGACCCAGAATCCCCAGACGAGGATGCCATGGCATGTGCCTGCCACATTACAACATTGAGTACTTTTTTCTTCTTTTTGAAGCAAACAACATTGATACTTTGAAAGTAGCTAGTGGAATTCAAAATGTTTGAAATCTGCTGAATTATGAAAAACAGAACCTCTAATAAGCAACACTTTCTAATGTAATAAACCTCTCTAAAGTAATATTGATTGTTGATCTGAGTTTAGGTGGCATACAAACGTCATGAATGCAATGACCCTCCCTAATATAATCACCTCTCTAAAGTAGTTTTGTCAATTGGTCCCGGCCCTACATTACTACTTATTAGAGGTTCTACTATATAATGTATAGGAGTCGATGAATTGGTGCCTGTGGGAGACCTTGAAAGCACTGTATTGTGCTTCCTATAAGGCAGTCTGCTCTTAAAGTGACCATGCTCTAAAAGCAATCATGATACAGAGGTACATTTTGCTTTCTTCAATGAATCATAAGTGCACATTTCAAGAGGTGGTCACTTTCAATGACAGTTGCATTTCAACTTCTAAAATTCATAACTAATTCCACAAAGGTCCATAAAATATGAAACAACTTGGATTAGATGCCAATCCACTTTTCTTCCTTCTAGAATTGACTGAAAATTGTTACAAGGAATTTTGCTTCCCCCAAAAGGCAATCAGCTCTTAAATGGTCGCTTTAAGAGCAGACTACCTTAACAGAGACGTCACTCTCTGGAACAAACCCCTGCAGTAGTGAACAAACTATAATAAATCCGCATTAGGAGACTCAAATAACCAACAAGTCATGAGCTTACTTGAGACAATGAAATCACAGACATTGCAAACTCCCATTTGACAAGTACCGTTCTTGAATGTGGAATCTACCTTAAAACACAAGTAAATTCCACATTTTTTATGAATGAGATGAAAATTATGAGGTGTTTTTGTTTGTGGGCACTTATGGAATCTCCACTCTAAAATAATCTTTGAAGCCATCTATTATTTAACTCAATTTATAATATTTTTTGAAAAAAATAAAATCTTAGGATGTAGATTGTTTATTACAACATTACAACCATTGGGATTGGCATTTTTTTAATTCCATAACTAAATTCTTAACAAATTAGTATTTCAAATCATTCTCTACTTCTTTCTACAAACTATTTTTTTTCAAGCATGAATATAAACTTCTTCTTTTGGGGAATTTTTTTTATATGTGTTCCCATGAGGGTTCCCATCTTATTTCTTCAACATATTATGGAGAGTTGGAAGTTGTAGGATCTACACATTTTTGAGTAAAATATTGGAAGATGCAATCTAAGCATTTGGGAAGAATTGGAAATACTTCTTTTTGAAACTCAAGCATCATGATCTTGCAACTAGTAAGGTTTTTTATTCTGAAATTTTAGAAGGGTGTACTCTAACTAGTTAATGAAAAGAACCTAGCTAAACTAGATTTGTTAAAAAATAAATATAATGAAGATTTAGCCTTACTTTGGAGACTAGTATTTTGAAGCAATTTTGGGCCTCTAACCATGAAAAATCATCATGAATTATGTTCAAATAGGTTCCTAAGAAGTCAATTTTGAAAGGATGTTTCTAAAGTTTTGACACAAGGCACACTCACTAACTGTCTTTGCGGAAGAAGAAAAAATTTGATCAAATGCAAGAGTGAATAGTAATGCTATCCAAAAAATTTGGATCAATGTTAGACAATTTTGAAATATTTTGTTAAACCCCTCATCTTCTTTTGACATTTTCCATATGTGTAACTAATACAATTTAGACAAAATTTTCAAAAAAATTTAGTTCTAAAATCACACTCCAAGAGGAGTTGAACTTTATTAATTATCAGAAGTAAGGTTTTTTCTTTTAAAACATTCTCTTCTAACTTCAAACACTATAAGGTGAAAACACCCAAAACATTTGTGAATCCATTTTTTATGAGTAGACTTCTTCTTAAAGTGTTTTCTAAAGTATAGTTATATCATTCCTATATTTAATTGAGAATGGTTGACTTCTAATTTTTTAGACTTTGGTTTTATAACAAGTCTATGTGACATCTCATTGATCTAGGAAGCTTCTACTTTGAATTTTCTTAGTAATTACATATCTAATCCTCTTCTTCATTTTTTTGAAAATTCATAATTTTCAATTGCTAATTTCATAGGATTTTGTTTTTGTTTTTTTTGGAAAGGTACCAGGAATAAATTGAATTGCTTATTTTCATGTTTTGTGGTGGTTTTACATTCATCTTGCAATTTGTATTGTCAAAATTGTGAAATATATTACTCATATTTGAAATGTATGTCTCTATATTCTCACAATTTGGATTTAAAGGACAAAGAAATTTTCCAATGCACAAAAAATCATCAAAAAATGGTCATGGTGTATTGCTGATTTATTTGACCTCATTGTACAACAAGGTGATTTAGAATAAGGTACATTAGAAGAGATTTGAGGGCAAAATAAGCCCACAAGTTCCCATGAGTTCTTGGACTCTAAGAACTCACCACATCAACAATCTGACATGGTCAAGACTATGCCACGTCAAATAATATTATTTAATCAATATTTTTTAAGTATTTATTTTTGAAAATCATTTTTCAATTTAGGGACACTTTTTGAAAAAATTTAAATTTTTCTTAAAATTATAAAAATTATAAAATTATAAATTATTGACAACAATGCGGTTGGTAGAGAGTTCATGGACAACAAGGGGAACTACCTTGAAAGGGCCCTCCCTTGCCCTCAAATCCCCCCTAATGGAACAATTATTTGGTTCTAAAACTTTGCAAGTTTATCTAACAAGTAGTGTAGTATTATATGGTAGATAAAGACTCAAATTGTGAATAGATTAGGAAATCTCACTCTAAGAATGGAGAGTACATCTATTATTGTAGAGAAGCTTCACTCATGAGTATGTTGAAATGCAAAATAGTAAAAATAGTTGTCAACCAAGTTACTTGATTCATTCATGAATAAAGTAAACCAAATTAGGACAAATAAACCACCAATAATAAACACCTAGGAAATGACCCATTATAGTCTTGCATCAATCCATAACAAAAAAAATCCAAAAAATGAGATTTGGGCTACTAACATTATGTTGAGTTAGTCGCCATAATCAATATCTTGGATGAAGGTAATGAAATGATTATTGGCTACATTAAACAAGAACTTCCAGATTTCACTGTAAACTCATCACAAGAAGTAACCTTTATAGGCCCTTTATGTCAAAGCCATGATAGGAAATATTGTGACGACTTCAAGTGAGTATGATGACTATTAGAGATACACTTTTGTTGGTTTGTTGGTAGTCTAGAGACTCTTTTGGACCCATTGGGGCATCACCCTTCAAAAATTCATAACAAATTCATACTTTGTCCAAAAAAATCCAGTTGTTCTTCCCATTTCTTCCATTTTTTTTAAATGGGGAAATTTAAGAAGAAAAAGAATTCAACAATGCCAACAAGGCAAAGCAATCATAGGCTAGATAATCCTTAACCTCTAAATACCCAAGGCATCAAAATCCGGTGTTTACAAAACTTTGAAGTTAAATAAAACCTAAACAAGTTGCTATTACTATTAGTTTGTACTTTCGAAAACTTCTTTTTTAAGTCTAGTTTAAGCATCAAAAACCCAATCTTGAAAATGATTGATTATGATTTTTCTATTCAAGATTTTGTGCAAGGGTGTCCATTGCAATCTTGACTTTCCGTAGTGTTAAGGGCTCTCGGAAATGAGCCTCAAATACATGAGATCTTGGAGGAAAAACCACATTAGAAATTCATTTAAAAAAATTGTAGAGTAGATTTTGAGAAACCATAAATTGATTGGGGTTATGCATGTTAGGCCCTTTAACCTCATATGTTTTCGGTGACCAACATTTTAGATTTGACATGTGAAAAGAGGATCGAAAGACTTCAAGTCACTTTTGCATTCTTAACACCCTCATGATCAAACATTATAATCTTTCAATCCATAAGTGATATTGTTGTGCTATCTTTTCCTAAGCGATCTCTAACATATCCAGTTTGAATTTGTACAATTACATTTTTTTTAAATTGATAAAGCTTATCAAAATACTGGCTTTTTTTATTCAATTTAGAGCAAATTCCTAGAAGCTCAAAAAAGGCCTTGGGCATTTAGGGGTTAAAGGACAGACTAGTGAATGTGGAAATCATCCCTTTCCAAACTTTGTGACATCATCTATTTTAATAAAAAAAAAAAAATACTCATTGGAGATCAAACTATTGAGCAAGATCTCTCCTTTTTGCACAAAATTCCAAAGATGAACAAATGCTCTTCTATCCTACCTAAAAAGATTTTTTGTCATCTATCAAACAATAAACACCCTTGGCATCCTTTAATCCTCAAAGGATTGATGGGTGACCATGGAAATCCTCCCTTTTGGAACCTTATGACATCATCTACTCTAAAAAATGAAAAAATACTCCATAGAGGTCAAAGCACTTTGGAAGACCTACCCTTTTCTCACGAAATTCCGAGGATGAATAGTCTTAGTTCTGTCCTACATGGAGAGATTCTTTGTCATCCGTCAGACACAAAACGTCCACTTTGACATTTAAGGGTTAAGGATTAACCTTAAATGCCGGCTATGACCCTGTAACCTTGTTGAATTTTAAACATACTCAAAATTTTACTTGATCACACTAAATTTACCTAAACATCCTGTTGGTGTACAATGTGTGGCACAAATGAAACCCCCGAGAGATGCGCACAATCCTCTAAACTTAGACAATGACCAAATATGAAAGCCTGAAATTTTAAGTGAATGAATGCATGTCCCTCTCTCTCTTCTCTCGGAGGACTGATGACAGAGAGTGGAGTCTCCGTGATCAGCCAGGGTCCAAAGCCCAAGTTATTATGCCAGACCAGACCACATCTGGGGGACCAACCCAGGGCTTTTTCGGTCCCCACAACTTAACTTATCTGTTATGTTGAAATGGCTTGTCTTTTTACATGGAACTCGGAGGACCCAGTCATGGACCAAGGGCGGACGCAATGGACTGATTAAATGCTATGAATCCTTACATTTCGCTATGTGGAATCAAAATTCAACTGGGTCTTCCTAGTGGATTATGGATGGATGGGTAAGTAGAGGTCCGAAATCTTATCCATCCTTTGGACAATACAAACTCCAGGTAACACCCACTTTTTTCCCGGGCACCCCTTGACCTTTCAATGGGTAGTATAACAATTATTTTAGAAAGATGGGGGGGGGGTGGGGGTGGGGGTGTTATGATTTTATTTCCTTTCTACTGTCTTCAATTTTTCCATAAATTGGTGATGTAATTTGTCATGCTGGCTTTTAATTACTTTGAGTTTGTGGTGAATCACATCTTTCATTGTGAAAATCATTATAATTAGTTTGAAAGAATTACTTGTGATGTTTTAAATTATATTGATTATTAATTGGTGGGTAATCAATATGGGTTCAGTAGATCAAGGGAATGCATGATTCATAAAAAGACAAATATGATGAAAGTGTAAATGGGTGATAATCTTGAAACGACAATATTTTAGGTCCTAGCAAGGCACCCAAAATTTGGATTTGAGGATTATTTTTAAATAGGTATCACGAGGCTTGTACAATTGACCAATCAATGAAGAATTTCTTCCCTTCTTAAGGCAAAGATCACTCAACAAATCTAAAAAATCTAACAAATTTTCAACTAAAAAAATCATGCATTCAAATTGTGATTAAATTTTTTTTTAAACTTAGCTTGGTAGATTTTTGAGGCCTAACCTTTCTATAGTGTGTTAATGGATTTTTTTAGTCACATGTCTTGTGCTAAACTTCAAAAAATGATTCACAAATAATATTGTCTCTAAAAGTTGTAAAACATTTGAAGATTTTCTCTCTATGTGCCCCTAATTTCAATGTCCTTGTGTTGAATATTTTGCAATGAATATCTATTTAAGGTAAGCTCCCATGTTCGAGTTCAAACTCTTATTTTGGACATTAAATAAAAACCCTATCGCAAGTTGTTTGCATTAATTAGAAAATAGAAAATTCAAATGGAGGAGTTAATTAATTAGTTTAGGGAGTTGATTGCACGAAATGAAGATAACATGCATTTAGAATGGACAAAATCTATGCCTTAATTACACATATGGGTTAATAGAAGCTATGTCAGAAGCTATGTCAATAGCTATGTCAACCCGCTTAACACATATATGGGTCGGTAGAAGCCATACAATAGCTATGTCAACCCACTTAACACATATGAGTTGGTAGACACCCTACAATAGGTATTTTCTGACATTGATAGGTACATCTATGGTCTTTCATGGGAAGCCCAAGGCAACACCCTTCCATAAATTTAAAAAACAATAACGTGAAGTCCAAAAATTATTTTTCCAATTGTAACATTTTTTCTTATTGCTTATTCTACCACTGAAATTCATTCCCACATTTTTCTGGATTATAGCAATATATCCTAGTCATGCTGCTGCCGATAATGGGGGTGGTTTACCTTACTATCCACAATTATTATTCATGCGAGCTTTTACAAACATGCTCCATTTCAAATGCTCCTTCCTTATAACATGTGACCTCATTGGAATTGTCCACACGTCTTCAACCAAACTTAATGTCCACTACCAAAGCACATCATCCTCTTTCAGACTAAAGCAACAATGAAGCTGGCTCTCTCTATCATTGAGTCTTTTCATTTTCAAGTGACACACTGAACTTAGTTGTTGGACTTCTTGCTAGACTACGACTTGACTTCCCATCCAGTCACTGAGAGGAACCCACTTTTTTCTTGAGAAACATGATGCCGGCCCCAGGTCTCACCCTGGGTTTTCATGCACCACAATAAGTGCACTGCCTGCAAAAGATGCTTGCATCGCAGCATAGTAGCAGCGCCACCACCAGTAGTCCCAATTGTGATTTTCATAATTAGCTCAATCAAGTTGCAACAAAATGCTGCAAAATGTTCTCAAGTTTCAACTCATAACACTCAGTTTTTACTGTACATTTCACAGCTCAACAAATTGCTGCAAAATGTACTAAAATTCCAATTTGACAAGACTCAGTTTTACTGTACATATCACAGCCCAACAAAATGCTGCAAAATGTACTAAAATTTCAACTCATAACACTCAGTTTTACTATACATATCACAGCTCAACAAAATGCTGCAAAATGTACTAAAGTTCCAATTTGACAACACTCAGTTTATTTTAACTGTACAAATCACAGCCCAACAAAATGCTGCAAACTGTTCTCAAGTTTCAATTTGACAACACTCAGTTTTACTGTACATTTCACAGCTCTTGTAGATAGAAGGTGGGCACCCGCAAATGTGCCACCAAAGCAAAAACGCCTGCATCATCAACTTGTCTGCTATGCAGTGTGGTGAAGAAACCAATTTCATAACCTCTACCATTGTCCTCTCATAACTCTTGCATCCAGTATCCAAAAGTTGCATTCTTGGGTGCATTGGAACCTCCTTTCCCTTGCCAACAATGAAATTTGGAAATTTGGAAATTTAACCAGTCTAATTATAATAACTAGGCACAGTAGCAAAAAGTGTTGGTTTGGGGTGTGTGGGGTGCCCACCTCCTTAACACATTCCTCATAGATGTTGTGCAAAATGAGATAACTTAAATTTTGTGTACAGTAGTATAGTACATCTACCCATTGCAACATTTGGAATCTCACAGTCAGTACACAATGGCAAGTTGAAGTTCAATGGCTGGTCCCAGTCATTTTGTATCTTGCTTTTTTGACCACTATTTTATCAGCTGAATTTTTGTTCCTTTTTTCTCCTTTTCGGGAACACATGGACAATTTCCATTGAAAGGGAAACAGTACAGCAGTCCTGAGGAGAGACTCCCCTGCGAGAATCAGCTGAAATTTTCATGTGTACTGTACAGTTGCTGAACCCAGATGGATAATAATGGAGTCCTTCTGTGATATAGGGTTGTAGGTACACTGCCCCATCTAGATTCTAGGATTGTAGAAGTGAATGATTGCCCGCGGGTGCAAAAAAAATTTAATCTGTATTTGAATTTGCTTCTCCCAATTCCATAGTCATTTGGAAGGTGTGCCGACTGGATGATCCAGGAGTACAACTCGGCATGAGTAGCTTGACGACAATAATTCACCATCCATGGAGTGCAAAATTCAGTTCCCATCCCAAGTTTTCTTGCAATGTTTTTCTTTTTTTGAAACCTGGAGTTTATTCCAAGAAAATCAAGACCAAACGGCAGAAAGCTGAGGGTAGAGCCCTGAAGAAAAATAACATCATTTTCTTGCAAAATTTTTAACCCTAGAAGGACGTTGGCAAAGGCTAAAAAAACATTGCCTGTCAGGTTTCATCCTTTGGTTCTCTTGTACTTTTCCTCTTTATTTCAATGGGAATTGTCCATATGTTTAAGAAAAAAAGAAACAAAAAGAAACAAAAAAGAAACATAACATTGTATAACATTGTATAGCAATGGTCCTCCATATATTGGAAAGGTATCATGCTTTGTTAGGTACTTAGGAGAGACTTAATTATCAATTAATTCAAGGATTGGAATTGGATGAGGATCTATAATACACAACAATTTTGTTCATTGTAGGGGGTTCCTTTTCAAGAATGCAAAAAGGGACCCCTACCTCATAGGTAATCAATATTATGGAAGTGGTTGATGGATAACTTTTTCAAATTACTATAGAAATGAAGAATCCACCTATAGGTCTATAATTCTTATCATTTTTGGTAAACTACCTTGGTCATAGGACTCTTTCTTTCAAGGTTAATTGCTCGAATGATGGAGTTGGAGCCAAAGCTTAGTTATAGTTGTGATTTATATGGATTTTTCCATCACCATCTTGAGAGGGTCACTAATTTTCATTGGTGATGTCAAAGTGAGAGACTTATACTTGGCCAGATTTGGAAACCTTACATGAAGGTTAATACTTTTATTGAAGATTTGAGACTCAATATTGCACAAGGATGCGACGTAATTAAGGTGGCCCCCCAAAATGCACCACTAACCCAAAACTATCACCATCACTTTGTGTACTATACATCTCTAAAATCAATATGTACCTAATCATGTGAAAGTAACGGTTATAGAATCTAGTTCTATGGAAAAAAAAACTTTGACCCTTGCTAACTTTTGCATACACTGTCCAAATGTCTCGTTCTTTGGTGCATTGGAACCCACTCCTCTCACTTGCCAATGCACTTGCCAATGCACTTGCCAATGAGAAAATCAATGAAAATTTAACCAATCTAATAATCTAACTAGTCACAGTAGCAAAATGTGTTGGCTTGAGGGTACCCACCTTAATTAATACTGTAACAAATAGAGATCCAATTTTTTTAGGTATTTTTTTTCCAAATCTAGAAAAAGTGCCAGATGGCATTCCTCAATTGGCCAAGTTTGGTGAGTTAGGGACTGGTACAACAATGATGCAAAAATCCAATTTAGTTGATGAGCCAAGAGTGAGACCCATTTGCAACTTGGCGGAGATGGTAATGTGGACAGAGTAATATTTATTTGTTCAGCAGACGGCACGGTCCATCCACCAGCCTGAAGCACATCCGCTCGCCTCGCTCGTTCACTCACTCAATCACTCAATCAATCCATGTGGGTGTGCCACTCACTCACTCCTCCAATTGCCTGGTTGCCTGGGAGAGTGAGGAGGGAACACATTGAACCAGGGGCGGTCCAAGTTGACCGGGGGCTCATTGCCATCCATGAGCTTTGGTAAAAGTCGGTTGCCTTTGACTTATTAGGCTTCCAATAAACTGATGGATTGCAAGCAGGGTTGAACTTTCAAAGGTAACTTAAAAAAGGCAGGCACGCAGCCAACACGGAGAATGATGGTGGGATATACAGTAAATAACTTACTGTTAACCCTTAAACGTCGACAGGGACGTATTGCGTCCAATGGATGACAAAGAATCTCTCTATGTAGGATAGAAGTGCAACTATTCATCCTCGGAATTTTGTAAGAAAAGCGTAGGTCTTCTACAGTAGTATGATTTTTGATGAATATTTTTGGATTTTATAAAGTAGATGATGTCACACGGTTCCAAAAGGGAGTATTTCCACGATCACCAGTCCGTCCTTTAAGGGTTAATCTATTAATATGTGTAGTGAGGAACCTCTCTCTTACTCTATTCTATAAGGTGAAAACACCAAAAAATTGTCAAAAGAAGGAATTCAGCATAGGTGGGGGCACCTTTTTTTTTTTTTAAAAAAACAAACATTTTGGTAGTTACATACCAACAATTGAAAATCATGAATTTTTTTGAAGGAAAAAAATTAGAATTTTTAGAAAAGACATGTAATTATTACTATGAATTTTTACAATGTAACTCCCTAGGAAAGTAAAACTATGATATATGGTAGAAGTATCGGCTAATTTTGACATCCACCTATGATGGCATTATAGGGTGACCTATTGTTGACAAGAATTGGATGCACTATTCATTGAAAAAGATTTTTTGTTTGTACCTTCTTGTCCACTCATCTTTTAGTTCCCTTGCTTAGAGATAAGTGCCAAAGCTAATTGTGATAGGTGAATCTATAAGATGAAAATGGGTCCAAATGAAAAATCCACATTTCTATGGAATTAAATATTCATTCTTGGGAAAACCTCATTTTTTTGCATTCTTCCTCATCCTTATATTTGTATACATTGAGCTCAATTTCTCAACAAATTTCCTATATCCTACATGCTCAAATGCTCAAGTTATTGGAAATAGGTACCTCTACTTTAGCTTGGTCCTAATACCAAAATCTTAAGAATCAACAATCAACTAATTACAGTTAAGTATGGAAATGGTTTGATGACACTTTGGAAGACACATTTATGTCTACACGTCAAGAATGGCCACATGAACACGTATGGGTGTATGCACCTTAATGGCCTATCCTATTATCAATATTGGTTGATTGAAGTGCATATGACTATGATTTACCAAAGGCACAATATTTTTAGTAAATTTAAACTCTTGTCCTATGCTACTACGAAAATATTATTGAATTATTTAAACAAGGAAGAGTAATAGTAAAAACATTTAGAAATAATAAATTGAAATCACGATTAGAAGGTTTTAATCCCTAAATGTCCAAATTCATCTCCAAAATTGATGATTGGAGAAAAATCATTATAAAGTGCTATTTGGAAGCATATTTTGGAATTGATATACAAATGAAAGTTGTAGATTTTGATTTTTAGATTCCATTTGTACGGTTAGATTCGCCAATGCTATTGCCAATCTTTTTTTTATAAATTTTGATAGAAAAATTCCAAAATTCCTTCAAAATTTGATTAGAAGAAAAAAATTATCATTTTTTGAGTAAAATTTGTTGGAATGGATTTGAAATGAGTTTCTCTTCACATAGTGATTTTTTGAAATTTTTGTGTTTTTTAAATCTATGACCTCATTTTGGCAAATCTAGTTTGAACTAAAGTCAATGCAATTTGACCACTTGACATACTTGCACATTTGTAATTTTAGAAAAATATGTACTCTAATAACACCAAATCCAACCATTAGATAGGACAACAACTTGATAATGTATTTCCACAAATTATAATAACTTTCATCCAAGTAGTTACTATAGGAGGATGAAACTCCAATTTCAATTTGTTCATTGTTCAAAAAATGGATGTCGGAGCGCTTAGGGGTTAAATCTAGGCACCACCAATCTAACTACCACCAATTTAATACTAATCCTTTGTCAATCTACAAGACACTCGGTTGATTTGAGGCACTTTCAAGTTTTAAAGAGCAAACTTGAGCCTAAACAATGTTGTTGGATGTTGACAAACATGACACTTTAATTGGAAATTATAGGTGCATAATTGTGCTTGGTGAGGGTTAGAAAGAGGATAAGACAATTGCCTACACCTCAAATTTTAATACATCCCCCCCTTATTTCTCATCTTTTAGAATATGTAATTAGTTTTCAATTTGATGAATAATTGACTCTATGGGAGTGGTCCAAATGAACTATGGACTTTTTTGTCAACATTTCTAATATCATTATCTTCCTTCAATTTCCTATATACTCGAAGGTTGACCCAAAAGTTTCTCAAAGCGTGGCTATATTTATCCCCCTCAAAGAATGGCTGACATTGTGCACCCATATCTTAAAAGATACCCAGAAAGATGCAATTGTTGTGTAGTGACAATTTCACTAGCAACCGAACCTGGTCTTGGGGTAACCCAGGGGACTCCATTAAAACAAGGACAACATCATACGGTTCAGTGTATATCCATACCCTATGGCATAGCTTTGATGCAAGACTTTTCTTGTCCACTAACAAGTTCATTGCAGGTAAATTTGACAATTCAACTAGTATGTGATATTCCATGCTCTGTAAGTTTCAGGCTTACCTCTTACTGCCATTAGAGGCCTGCTAAGCAACTGCAAACAAAGTTATGTAATACTGCAATTCATTCATTTCAAAAAATTTAAAATTCTCACCAAAATATGATGATTTGTTCCTACGCAAAGTAAGCTTAAGTTAACACAGAACAAGCAACACCCAAAAACTCTGGATCTGATTTTTCATACTAGAAATTCGTTTCATGTACAGTTTTCTTAGTAAGAATTTACAGTCTAGCTTGTGGAGGTATTTCTTACTTTTATCAATGATGTACTACTGGAAGACATTTATCACTGCTGTACTGATTTTCTGAAGGATAGTGACTTTTTGAACAAGTATTATAATAGTCAGTGCAGAGATGTGGACAAAAAAGTCAATTTTCTCATAGAGTCAATTCTCCACCAAATTTAAAATTAACTACATATTCTAAAAGTTGAGAAAGAGGGAAAAAATGTCGTAAAATTGAAAATGTAAGCAATTGTTCTACCATCCTTTTATCCCTATCAATTGTATCTATAATTCCCAAGGAATATGTCATGCTTATCAACAAAGAAGAACATTGTTTTGGCTTAAGTCTGCTCTCTAGAACTTGACATTGCCTCAATTCAAATCAAAAAAACATCTTGTAGATTGAGAATGGATTAGTATTAAATTGGTGGTAGATTGGTAGTGGATTTAAAACTACTTTTACAGCCTTCTAATTATGATTTTAATTTACTAATTTTCAATTTTTTTACTATTACTTCTTGTTTTGATACACCTCAAAAAATTTATTCCTTTTGTCTTTGTCTCGTAGCACTTTAAAAATGTAGCTAATTGTAAAATTTGGTGAAATATTGACTATGGGGAAAACATCTCAATGAGGAATGAATCTTTTTGTCCCCGACTCTAGATTATTATCGAGTATACCAACAAGGATAATGACTTTTGTAGATAACATGTACAATTAACAATTAATTAACAACTATATCACTTCTAATATTTTCAAGTATGAACAGGCGATGCATCAGTTTTGCTTTCAACAGACTCAAAATTGAAACAGAACTAACAGAAGCAGGAACCGTTTATCTGTTACCGAAAAGAATTTAAATCAATAAGATAAGCAAAAGCAGATAATAGTGTAAAGATTGTCTCTCTATGATTTCCGTGCATTTTTAAAAGCAATCAAGAGCAAGAGTCACTCATACCACTGCTAAGTGAGCAATAGGGGACTTGAACTTCTTTGAAGCCACCGATAAGAGAGTGCAGACTCCCGTTTCTGTATTAAACGAGCAAAAATCTTTCAGCTTGATAAACTGTAAACTTCTTCTGAATCCACTGATAAGAGTGAATTCCTGCTGTTAACTTTGAATTCCAAATAAGATTTGAGAAGAAGCCAGGAAATCAATAATCAATTCTTGCCTGATACAATTTCGACATCCGATGCCGGCAGAGAAGGACGGTTTACATGCGAACTTCCTGCAAAGCCAACAAGGACCGGGGCTTCAAGCTGCTCACAGAACCAGTTCACCAATGCGTTTCTCCTCTGTTGGTAACAACCCCAACTCGTATTAATTTAATAAAAATAAATCCATTCAACTTCCTGTTTCTGTCTTAATTGATGTTTCTGTTTTTCTTTTTAATTTTGTTTTTAATTTTTAATAAAAGGAAATGAAGGAAATCATTGCAAGAAAACTGAATTTTTCTCAGACATTATGTTTCTGTTTTTAGTTTGTGTTTCTGATTTCGCAAGGTGCGCCGCAATGAAAGTAGTGCCAATCATGCTGTTGTCTCCCATAAAGTGTATTATAAAGAGTAGCAGCTAGGGCTATACCGTGCTACAAAGCCTCCGCCTTTATTCTCTTCGTCATTGTCAAGCCGCCCCATCGGCCATCGGAATCTCTGGCAAGTTACAAAACTGAATATTGACGGTCCTCGGGTTTAGACGGCCATTCACTCAAGTAACCTCTGCCCCCTCGTTGAACTGATCTCCTTTGACTGTCTGGTTGCATCTCCGTAGTGACAGCTTAGAACCTCGCTGCATTCCAATTCTGCTCGGATAGCTGAAGGTGATTTAAGTTGCAGTAAAGAGACCAGGCTCTTATTGAGGCCGGATCCCATAGCAGAATTTCTCATAGGAGGGAAAACCCCCGATCGAAGCGCCAAATACCTCTAGATTGCCAGATTGCAGCATTCAGTTCAATGTAGAAATCAGAAAAATTGGGCTTCAGCTCGCGCCTTTATGCGTTTTCTGATCGAAAGGTAAAACGGAGTTGAATCCCTTCAATTGACAAGCAGGCGCATTTCGAGCATTCGGTTTAAGAGAGGTTTTGAGAACTGTAGGTCAGCTCTTGCATGGGACCAACCGATTGGTAGAAGAAACACTTACAAGAGCATTCCTCTGCCGTTTACTCGTGGAGATCGTTGACTCTTCAATCATGGAAATGAGCGGGGGAAGAAGCGCGTCAGCAACTCAATGCTCCTCCAGGCCAAGGAGAACGAAGCTGGTAGTCGTGCTGGTAGTGTGCTTTGCATTGCTAAGCTGCCAATGCAGTGCACAACTCAACAGGCCGACGCCTTCGCCTCCTCCACCTGCCGTCACTCCACTTGCCCCTTCAGGTAGCTCTTTCTACCCTTGCTCTCATCACATTATCGTTTCAAATTCGAGCTCGGATTTCAGTGCCGTCAGTTCTCTTAGAAATTTTACAAGAGATGTAATTATAGTCACCGGAAAATAAATGCAGTCAAGAAAAGGTAGAGATAGTTAGGGGATTGCATATGCAAAGTCTACCACTAAACTTTGAACGCCATTAGAGGGTAATTGCCGCAGTCTCTGATCCTTGCTCTCGTACGGTTCTTGATGCAATTTTATTTTCACTCAAGCACTGATTGCAATGCTGTTGGTCCTCCTTGGAAATTGTAAAATTGCATAAGAGCCACAATTATACGTGTGCCACTTCACTTTGCATGCCACTAAAATGAATTGCCACGGTCTGTCACACTCCTCAAATGAAAGGTGACGCCATTTGCTGTGAGTTCGATGAATGCATGAATAAAATTCAAGCAATTGAGAAATCTATAGACACTCGCTCCATACGTCAAAGGTTTAAGCGTTGTAACAACGAACGGTCGAACATTCCCGATTCGAGTTTCCAGACTGCGTTCGGCTAACTACTTTTGCGATTTTCTCTGTTCTTTTCAACATTCTGTGTTCTTGAGCTGTTACATCTCACATTTGGAAACACGTCCAAATTGAAGCTGAGCTAGAAGAGAGAACGTTCCCATACTCTGTTCTTCAATTCGCAGCTCCACAGCTATCAATATTCAAGTGCTCCTCCACCTTTTTCGTTCGCTTTTTTTCTCATCGTCTGTTTCGTAGACTTGAGTTCCTAAAAACGATGCACCTCACAAAGCTTTCTTCAGTTTCTGCAACGAACTCTTCCCCGATGATGTCCCTTTCTGTTGCTCATATCTAAACACGAGTCTATGCCATTCCTCAAGAATGCGCGATTGTGTGCAAGATGCATCAAGATTGTAAAAAAATTTCAAGAATTTTTTGGCTAAGTATTTCTCCGCTCACAAATTTCTTTTATTCTTCCAGACTACGCAATCGAGGCGCAGACGATCGGCATCAACTACGGCACTCTCGGCAACAACCTTCCCACCCCGTCCGCCGCCATCGCGACCATCATATCCATGAAGGTCGGCCGCGTCAAGATCTTCAACCCGGACGCCACCATCCTTTCCTCTCTCGCCAACAGTGGCCTGGAAGTCGTCGTCGCCATTCCGAACGACCAGTTCGGCGCCATCGGCGTTTCCCCCTCCTCCGCCGACTCGTGGATCACACAAAACATCGCCCCGTTCTACCCCGCCGCAAACATCGTCACAATCCTCGTCGGCAACGAAGTCTTCTCCGACTCTTCTCTCCCTTGGTCGTCTCTCGTCCCCGCCATGCAAAACCTCTACACGTCCATCACCGCTCGCGGCTGGACCATCAAAGTCTCCACCGCCGTCGCGGCCGACGTCCTCGCAAGCTCTTACCCGCCGTCCGCCGGAACATTCCGCGCCGACATCGCCGTTCCCGTCATCCTCCCTTTGCTAAATTTCTTGTCCGCCACAAGCTCGTATTTCTTCGTGAACTTGTATCCCTTTCTTGCCTACGCGACGTCCGCGGGGGACATTAGTTTGAACTACGCGACGTTTGCGACGAACGCAGCCACGGTGGTGGACGGGGGATACACTTACACGAATTTGTTCGACGCGCAGTTGGACGCTGTGATTGCGGCGATGGAGAACCTTGGGGTTGGGGACGTGAGAGTGGCGGTCGGGGAGACGGGGTGGCCGACTTTGGGCGATGCGACGCAGCCGGGCGCTACCGTCGCAAATGCCGCCAGTTATAACCGGCGGCTGGTCCGAAGAATACTGGCGACCAGTGGAGGGGGGACGCCGAAGCGGCCGGATGTGTTTATTCCGACGTTTATATTTGCATTGTTCAATGAGGATTTGAAGCCGGGGCCGACGTCGGAGCGGAATTGGGGGCTGTTATACCCGGATTTGACGCCGGTATATGCTATTGATTTGACGGGGCAGATGCAGGACAGCCAGTATGCACCGATTGCCCCCTAACAGAAGAAGAAGAAGGTTAACTCCAGCATGAACTAAGCGTCTGTTGGGAATGGCTCAACTATCTCAGCCTCATAGACCTGGATGGCAAATTCCATCCTTCGATGCCTCCACTGGGAGGCAGACCCTATTGAAAGAATTCACATATTCCTTCCCCCGAGAAATTCTCAGGTCCCCATATGTGCACCCCAACATGACTTTAATCTTGGGGGTGTTGGATGTTGGAGGGAGTGTACATGGCACTTTCCACTTCTTTCTTCACCATGAGTGTCGTATGCTTATGGTTGAGATTGGATTGGAGTGAGATATTAGGCACATATTTGAAGGGTTTTAGTGCTCATGTTGAATAATGTTGTGGAGGTGGAAAGATCTTACACCGACACACTTTGCGTTTAGTTTGGATTTTTATAGATTCTTGTTAGCAATTAGCAATCGGGGATTTGAAAAGGGCTCCTTTGCATGTAGGATTCGAAGTTACAGTACTGTATGACCTGAAACGAATTCATGATTCAAAGTTTAGGTGATGTAACTCTTCATTTGGAAGTTAAGGTTTGGAATTTAAAGAGAATTTTTGAGCAACGCATTATTTGCATTGGCTGGTAGTATTGTATGCAGACAGAATTCAATGTTTTATCAGAAGATTACTCAGAAACAATTCATGATTTGATATTTAGGTGATGTAGATCCACGTATTGAATCAAAACTGATTAGGACTAGACAATTTTACTTGTATCTAGCTGCTCTGACTCTGCATGCAAATCAAGCTGCTCAATTTTTCTTCAACTCGGAAGAAGGATAAATGTCAAATGATCTTCTTTGACAAGCAAACTACTGTAAAGTGATTCATGTAAGCACAGTTCTTGAGATGTACTGTACAGTGGGGTGTACTAATTGATTTACAAACTGCCTATTGTGCCATTCAATTTTTTTTGCATAACACAGAAAAAGAATTGGAATCTTTTTGTCTTGCATAATTAACACTCAATTCTTATGCAATCCCAATGAAGCATACCAAATTTCAGTTTCAGAAAAGTAAAATTTCATTTTTGGTGAATTTTTTAAGTCAATTTTCATGGTTTTACATAATATTTTATTGAAAACAATTGGTGATGAATTTTCTTAATTCAATTGTAGAGGTATGTAGGAAACATCCATGAGCACATCTTTCCTCCAACAAGCATCTCCAAAAAAGTTTCACAACTCCTCCTAGGAAGAGTTCAATGTGAGGTGTTGTATGACCAAACTTTGTGAAATAGATATCTCTATATTTTGACTAGATTTTGCTATTTGATTCTCACATTGTACCTAATTTTGTACATTTGAGCATGATGGTACAATGACCTTGCCAAAATCTAATTACAACAAAGAGATATTTATTTTCTAAAATTTGGACATTGTTACCCTAGCATTGAAATCTCTACAAAGAGAATTGTGAAATGTTTTTGGAGATGTTTGTTGAAAGAAAGATGTGTGTATATACGGATGTTTCCTACATAACTCCCCAATTGAATTAAAAAAAATCATTATCAATGTTTATCAAAGGAATTATCATACAAAACCATAAAAATGAAATGAAAAAATTCACCAAAATGGAACTTTGTTTTTTTGAAACTGAAATTTGATGTACTTAATTGTGATTGAATTAGAATTGAATGTTAATTATACAAGTTGAAAAATGACAATTCCATTCTATATTATGCGAGAATTTCTGTGCATGGCATAATAGGCAGTTTGTAAATGAATTAGACCCCATTGTACAAATCTATTTTTTTCCACTTCGTTTTACTTCTTTTCCCACAACTCTAAGCCTGTCTCCACTACAATCAGTATGATCAATTTATGTGGATATAATTTCGGGTGACAATTTGATTAAAATGAATTCAAAACTGTCTGGATTTCAGTAAAAACACTCTGAGTGCTCAAGGGTTAACCTTGGAAGGAAGCGGCCTTCAGAAAATTGAAAAATGATTCAAAAATAATTAAATTTTCAACTAAATTTTTTTGAACCATTAGGTGTAGACCATATTTCTACAGAAATAGAGAAAGTCGTCCATTGGACACTCATTGTCCTTGGTGTTCTTCCAAAGATAATCCTTTATAAGTTAGTTCTTGTTGATAGAAAAATGAGGATTCCAACTCACATAAGCATGATATCCATGTATACTGTTGAGAAGAACAACGGATAGTTGCAAATGAGCAAAAACAAAATTCTTCAAATAGTTGATTCAAAATGACAACCTTGAGCAAACTACTGATTTGTGCTACAATAAAATACTAAAAAGGCCAAATTAAATTTGGTGATCAATAAACCTTGTACTATGCAATGGGAACATCAGAAGAAAAGCTCCACACGTAATAAAATTGAGATTGTGAGTTGTGAGCGTGAGTGACTGCGATATTACAATACCAGGTAACTGTGATTGAGTAAAGTAATTAGGATTGATGTCTACACATTGTTGCTACTCTGCATCACAAGGGAAACCACGAAGACGATTTGGAAGATCGTGTGTAAACGAGCACATGACCCTGGAGTTCACGATCAACAGCAAAGTGGGAATGGAAAATCTTCTTGTCCTGCATCAAAGAAACACCTATTAGCCGTAAATGCGACCCGTAAATGCGAAACCATTCAACTCATCAACATCAACACACATGCCACGTAAATTTCCGACATCTAGGTCCCTCACATGTAAGCATCTGATGTACTCAAAATAAAACAGGCAGATGCAACTCAATTCATCCTTACCTGAGGGAGTCAACCGATTTGAGTGAATATAGAAGAATCTTTGTACACAATTCATTCAAGATCCACCACTGGCTTAGACGTAACATAAAGAGTCAATAAGATGGAGAATTTCCATCACTAACCGGAAAGGCAAATCAGCTAATCAAGTTCATAGCGCAGGAAATACACAATTGAGCTAACCGGGACTGATTTTAAGCGTCAGCCATCCGGGATTGCGAGTTGGACATACCAGCACATAGTTCTCCATCTGCAAGAACATGCTCACACGCTTCTCCATTGAATCAAAGAGCACTATATGGCTGGGAAGCTCCTCTGCATTTCGGCCGTTGAACATGGAGTACAAGAAACTGACAGGATGTTCCATGAATCGATCTGCCTCGTCCACATAACCAGGCTCGTCACTGCACACAAGATCAAAAGAAAAGTGCACTACAACTTTACTGGAAGATAAAATGTTGACCGAGTCTCTATGCTGCAACAGAGATCAAACACTCCACAAAGAACAGGGGCTAATACAGTTTAGTAAAGTCCTTGTCTGTACATCAGTTCTTGCCAGGCCAGTGCCTAGAACCTTGATAAATGGAAACCTTGATAAATCAGTGTACATCAAGTTCCCTAAAAATGTCAACGATGTACCTGTACTTTGTCAGCATGTACTTAAAAGTAGGCTGCTGACGAAGAGATACAGAGAAACGGAATCAACCATGTACCTTGGAGAGCAGTCCAAGAAACGCATCGGAATATTCTTGTGCAGTGAAGAATAATAAGGAGTTGCATGGCATGGCATTAAAAACAGCACACGTTCAACCCGTCCTGCTTGTGCTTCGCTAGCCAAATACGCCATCACTTCTTCGCTTCCTCTCTGTGTACCATTTCAATAACAGGCAGAAGTTGGTAAATTGCGGAGTCAGAAACACCAACTGAACATGCGGTATAACAAGCAGAACAGCACAAACATCGAGTGAACAAGGATATACCTGATGGACAAGAGAAGTATATAAAGCTGCTGGTAAATTCGTCATAAGTAAAAACATAAATATGGCCCAAAGTTTCTTTTCTTTCTGTGCACCAACTGAAGCTCCTTTCCGGTACTTCAATGCAGTTGTCATTCTAGCCCAAAATCCTAGTTGTCCAGCCGTTCCTCGATCCGGATCTTCTGGGAGCAGTTTATATGGGTTGTATCCAGGATGTGGGATGTACCCTGAAACTGTTGGGGCAGAACTTGATGCCATAAGTACCAATAAAAAATCAATTCATACGTGCTAGCAAGCCTAACCTACAATTCTCCAGATGACAACCGTCAAGCAATGATCATTAACAGGATAGTAAACCTGAAATCCTTCAGATAAACAGAAGCAATACACGGCATCAGGCATTGACAAAACTATGTTAAAATATAGATTCCAAGTTAGTTGAAACTCCTGCGGAAGAAGACGGTGACTACCTTCTCAGCAATCAACGCTACTGTACATACAGATAGCCGGAGAAAAACACAAAACAGAAAGAATTTGCCCTAAGATAAGTATTTCAGAATTTAAGGAGATCTATCCAGAAATATAAAGACTACGCACGTATGTGATTTGGCATGAGAGTTCCCAATATTAAAACAAAAGAACAACCTATAAAATCCACTAGAAGCATCAGCAGCTGAATCACCTTCCCAAGCCCACTTCTGCTCCAGAACAGCAATCGCATAGCCAGCAAACATCATCATGAGTGGTAGAATTGGCAGAATGAACCTGCCCATAGACGATGTAAGGAGCTTGAGTCTTTCAAATCTAGTTCATTCGCAGCAATCTTGCGTTAAAGGCTTCACTCGTTGTCACGTGAGCAGTAAAAACTATTCTATTACTGTGGTCAACTAGTTTCTCTATAACTACTTTCTGTAAGGACCGAAAAGAAACCATACCTGAACTCTTTGTGACCCAAAGTGCTGTAAATAGTCAACACCCAAGCAATCAAGCCAGACAGCTGTCGCTGCTGAGACCACCGCATGCCCGCTAATGAGAGAGGAAGATATGAGAAGGCCATGACTGGCAATCCTTGTGAAAAATACCAATGCCATGGATGAGATCCATAGAAAGATCCTCCCGCAGACAGAAAGTTGAATTTAAAAAAGTTGATGATCACAAACGTCCATTTGCCATACATAATCCGGTCCACAACACTCATCAACCCAAGGCAAAAGACTCTGCAAATTCACCATAACCAATTATTATGAGATAAAATCTATTAGTCTCTTGATAACTGGATTCTAGAATCGCAGCAACAATCATGAAGGTTGCACCAAGTATTGTATTTTCAGAAGTACAGCAAGCGACTGCCACTTGAAAGGTTGAGACCATTTTAGCTGAGCATTTTGCTTACAAGAGATATTCGTTTCCAAAGAGGTCATATGGAAGAAGACAAAGCATTAGATAAGTGAATATGCTTACTATTACCCAATTGGCAAAACGTCTTCAAAAATATACTGGCATTTGTTACTCGTCTCTCGCCAGTGCGCCATTCCAACATAAAGCCAGGTTATAGCACTTGTAGGCCGCATTACACAAGCCAAACCAGCTGATATAATTCCCACCTGCCGTGAAGTTAAAAGCCCTACTCGCGGCTTTGCTTTGGAGATTGGCCACCAATGGTAAAGTGCAATTGTTGTAAGCACCGTCTCCATGCAGTTTGCAAATGTGCGGGGCATGCAGAAGAAATTGAACCAATTCGATAGCTGGCAAAAGAGCTGAAAATTCATATCGAGGTCAAGGTAACAATCGTGACTAGGCTACCTTTCAAACACCGATTTGAGACAGAAAAATTGCATGAATGAGACAAATTTTTTGTCAAAAGCTAAACTCTAAACCTGTAACAGAGGATACAGTCCACTGAGCAGCCCGTTCACCAAAGAGGCGATGTGAAAGTTTATACAAGTAAAGATCCCCAACTGCTGCAATAACCGATTGAAATATCCGGGGGCCTTTCCTCTGCAGCAAAACACAAGCAGGCCTCCATAAGGCAGGTGCCGTTGACAAACCACGAGAGAAATGTTTCAAATACAGACATAATCGTCTATGTTATTTAGACAAATAGCAGCCTGGGCACTACGTACCTTCAAACGCGATACCAGTACAAACGATAGGCATCGGTAAATAAAGTCTAGGTGTACCAGTTTCAAAACCTAAAATAATGCAGTCCTAAACATCTCGTTTTGCACACTGAAAAGACAGAGAATGAATGGAGGAAGCTCCTAAGCATCTTCATCAATTTAAAGACCAAGGAGCCTGCAAGTTCACACAAAATGAGCCACATTAAAAAGGAAGAAATAGAGAGAACCATGAACCAGGTATTGTCGAGGTGAAGCACAGCCAAAATCTTGTAAACAGCTGCAAATACTAACGGATGCACATAACTTCGAAGTCCTCGTTGCCACTCCCATGTCAGGTGCCCATACCTAGAGTACAAAAATGTAAACCAGCTTACAATTCCAAACTCAACCGGCAATGACGATTCAAAAAGAATTTTCTAATTATTACTCCAACCTCACCGGCTATTAATCATCCCGTGAATTGGCAGGATTCAGGGAAGCTTATACCTCACAAATCCGAAATTCGGAGAGTCCGATGACGACTACGTTTGCAGGGCCGGCCTCTAGATGGTAAAGTACACTCTGTAAAAACACGAGTGTGGTGCTACATTGACGAATACCAATCTTACCTCTACATCCGAGTCTAGCCTGTGATACTTAAAAAATGGACTATTCTCGTTCTCCCAATTTTTCAATTGCCATACACTGCAATATTTTCGATTTTCAAAGACTCTGTTCTTAAGCTGTAAACACACATCAAAAAATTGAAAAACGTTGAAAACACGTCCAAATAGAGCTCTGAACTTAATAACCGCAGTATGAAAATATTCCTTTCCCGTAACCTAGCTGTCTAATACGTCTCCAACACACATTGAGCTCTAGGAAACACATTCAGAGTCCATAGGATTATACATTACACCATATGAGTCCCAAAGCGCCACAAATTTGTCATAGAATCAACACTCACCCGAATACAGTGTGGTGAGCGACTTCCAGTGCCTGCCAATGCTCATCGGGATTGAAATAGGTTTGAACCAAGAGGGAATTGAGTAAGCGCGCAGCCAAGCAAACTCGCCAAACAGATGTTTCGGTCCAAGTCTCATCGTCCGTTTGGATCGGTGGCAATGTGCTGCTTGTTGTGTTTGCTGCGTTTGCTGCGTTTGCTGCGGATCGGGAGGTTTCTAATTTCTGCGAATCTCTTGATACTGGCTTTGGTCTTCGGTTCAACCCTTGAAACGGGACCGTCCGCCGCTTCAGCTGACGGTAATTGGCGTCCATGAGGCTTTACTGTGGCATTGAAGCAGATCTTCTGAGAAGAAGGAGAATGAAGTCAAAATTTTCGGAAGCAAGGCAATTCAATGTTGTGAGAAAGGAAAGAAACGCAAGATGTAGGAAATTTTATGACGAAATCGATCCTTCGCAACGCATACTGCGAACCCTAACTATAGCCTCGCACTCACTGCAAATCGGGAGACCATATCGGAAGAACACAGCGCCCACATTAATAAGCGTCCGTCCTTCACGGAATCATTCATCCAAAGGAATTCTTGAATCTTTAACCCTTAACCCCTAAACGTAACGTAACGTAACGTCCAGATTCATCTCCAGAATTGACGATTTGAGAAAAATCATTATAAAGTGCTATTTGGAAGCATTTTTTGGAATTGATATACCAATGAAAGTTGTAGATTATGATTTGTAGATTATGATTTGTAGATTTCCTTTATATAGTTAGATTCACCAATTCTAACACCAATCTTTTTTTATAAATTTTGAAAGAGAAATTCCAAAATTTCTTCAAAATTCGATTACAAGCAAAATATTATCATATTTTGAGTAAAACTTGTTGGAATGGATTTGAAATGAAATTTTCTTCACATGGTGATTTTTTGAAATTTTTGTGTTCTTCAAATCTATGACCTCATTTTGGCAAAACTAGTTTTGAACTAAAGTCAATGCAATTTGACCACTTGACATACTTGCACATTTGTACTTTTAGAAAAATATGTAATCTAGTAACACCAAATCCAACCATTAGATAGGATAACAACTTGATAACCTACCTCCACAAATTAGAATAACTATCATCCAAGTAGTTAGGAGGATGAAACTCCAATTTCAATCTATTCATTGTCTAGAAAATGGACGTTGGAGTGTTTAGGGTTTATCTCCTAAATGTCTAGTTAGTATATGCAACAAATAGTGTGAGGAAAAGGTGTACCCTATGGGAAACGCTTCTTTCCTCTCTACACAGAGATTGCAGATGGGTCCTTCGTGGGGACTGGAATTTTGTTGAGCGACAAGAGGATAAGTCCAACCTCAACAGATGTATCATTTCAATAGGGGAAAGCCGCATCTTCTCCTTTTTAAAAAATGCTCTTGAGGTAACTGATCACTTTTCCATGAACTCAAGGATAAAATTTTCATTGGATAATAGATGAATAGGTGGACAACGATCTTTAGCTTGCTTGGATAGATGCTATTCTTCCTCATTGAGAGGGGCCGGTTCCTCTCAGATCAACACTTATACCATTAGGGGGGGATAGTTGCCATTCGGATCATCTTCCCATTTTCTTTACGCTTCAACTCCAACCTACCCCTTCCAAGAGATCAAGTTACAAGATGAGTAACTTCCAATTGGAGGACGTAGAGGTTATGGCGATGATGAAAAGAATCTGGAGCCAAAACCTTCTCCTCAACTTCTGTGGGAAACTAAGGAGCTTGATGAAGTTCTACAGACAATATTGCATCAAGTAGGCGCAAGAAAGGAAAGAGACAAAAGTTGTGCTCAGAAGGAAGCTATCAATACTCCAAGGCTCCCTCCAAGACGACCCTTACAACCCCAGAATACAAGAAAGCTTAGGGAGGTCTCCATGCAAATTACAAACTTCAAGAAGCTCTCAATCTCAGGCCAAAGGATAAGGAGTCGAGTTAAATGGATAAAGGTAGGTGATTCATGCACCAAAGAATTCTTTAAAGCAGCTAAAGGTCATTTACGAGCCTCAATAATTTCAGAGCTGGAAGATGAACAAGGGGTCTTACAAATGGACCAACAGAGCTTGGAAAGGCTATGTTCTTCCTTTTCCGGCCAACTGTATGACAAGGTGCCTCGAACTAAGCAACATGAGGAAGACATAGAGTTCATTTTGGCTACCTCTTGGAACAAGCTAACCAGTGCCATGAAATCCACCTTAAGAAAGCCAATCTCTACAGAAGAACTTGATCTGGCTATGCCTACACTGGGATTGGGCAAAGCCCTAGGCCCGGATGGAATCTTGGTGGAATTTTCCAGAAAGTATTGGGAGGAAATCAAAGTAGACTATTTCTGGATGATTACTGGAGCGGTGGAAAGCAAAAGGCTACCACCGGGAGTAAACAAAGGATTAATCACGCTTCTATACAAAGGAGGTGCAAAAAACAAGCTATCCAATTGGCAGCCAATCACTTTGCTAAATGTCACCTATAAGCTATTCGCTAAGGTACTGCAACGCCGACTGCAGCTTGTACTCATAGAAATTATCAACCCCGACTAGTCGGCCTTTTTACCCCTTCAATTTATTCTAGACAATATTCTTCTCATGCATGAGACAATCGCTTGGGCAAACCACACTAGACAATTGTTAATATTTTTAAAACTTGATTATGCTAAAGCTTTCGACACTATGGACTGGTCATTCCTTTCAAAGGCCATGCTCTCCTTTGGGATTCTAGCGGAATTCGTGTCCATGACAGAAATGCTGCTCCTTGATGCCCAAGGTTCAGTGAAGGTCAATGGTTCTCAATCTCCAATGTTTCTCATCAAGCGAGGGGTCAAGCAAGGTTGCCTGTTGGCACCCTACCTATTCTTAATAGTAGCAAAAATCCTCAATTCAACAATAAAACTTGGAGTGGCGAATGCGTTGGTGAAAGGCATCACCCTTCTAGAGGGAGAGGCGCAGCAGGTAATAGCCCAATTTGTTGATGACACTTCGATGACACTTTTGGAAGAAGAAGGTTTGGTAAGGGCTACAATTGGATTGTTGGAGCACTTTTGCTTGGCGTTAGGGCTGATATTAAATTGGGACAAATCTAGGGGCTACTGGAGCCACAAAGCGCAACCAATACGACCACTATGGACCAATTTACTCAACGTCGGATGGGTAGAAGCAAACAATATCAAAAAACTACTAGGGACTCCCTTTGGGTTGAACTTGTCAGTACTTTCAGTGGATTTCTTCTTGCAGGAGCGAATTCTCAAGGAACTCCAATATTGGTGTATAACAAAAATTAACTCTACAAGCAAAGGCATCATTGTCAACATTGTCCTTTTGTCCTCCACATAGTTTTTTGCTTCAATCTGGAGAGGCACAAAAGCAAGGATCAAGAAAGTGACGTCAACTATACAGAATTACATGTGGTTTGGCTCTTCTCATAGGGCACAAACCAAGGTGGCGTGAATTCAATGCTACCAAGTGAGAGACAAAGGGGGAATAAACGTGATTAATCCCATAGATGCTCTCAGTGCCCTGATGGTAAAATGGGTCCTCAAAGCGTGTGAGGGTGATTGCAAGAAACAGTTCACATTTTTGGCTCAAAAACCCGATTTTTGGCCATAGGATTGGTAGTACTACATACTACTATCAATTTCACACGTCAAACTATGCCTACAAATCTCAACTGTCAATTTCAGACGCCTGTAGCTCTTAACCATTGATTCAGTACTATACAGTACTATGTAATATTTTAGACTACTATGGAATACTATAGAAGCCATTGGTAGCTGAAAATAGCAGAAAAGGGGTCTATGGACCTTTTCATTTTTAGTAATTCAAAAAAAATTTAAAAAATTCTCCTAAAAAAGGCATTTTTGTAGACAAACCTACTCTCACATTTCACCAAAAATTTCTTCAAAAAAAAAATTTCCTACCAAAAAAATGTGCATGAACAACAATCACTTTGGCCCCATGTAGACACCTCATACAAAGTTTTTTTGCAAAAAACTCTTCGTCTCTCATTGGAATGCAAGTACACCTCCAGCTTCTCTAATTTGTGGCTTCCAGTTTGCATTTTTGGGTACAACTTTGGCTCAAAAACCTCCAAAATGTCCAAGGTAGACACCCAATTGGGGACACTTTAAAAATATTAAATTAACTTTTTAAAACCCCCCAAAAATACAAAATGTGTGAAACTTTTATGTGTACCTTCATTCCAAATTTCAAGACAAACGGACTTACGATGCAAAAGTTGTGACCAAAAAACCACATGTCCAAGGGCAAGGGAACCAAAAATAGGACAATTGTTTCTTGCAATCACCCGTGAGCCAGGGACATCCAACATACACATCATCCTTAAGCACTATATAAGTAACTTCCAACCATATGGAGGAGGGGGGTGGGCTCCAAGTATGGAATTCTATACTTTACCCCGTTTCCTAGTCCACAAGGGCTCCACAGTTCGGACAAGAGCAGGCACCTTGTGGAGAAAACTCCAACTGGGAGTTCGGCAAGTGCCTCCAAAACTCCCTAAAGAAATGAGTATTGAATCCTTATAGTCGTCCCCTTTCATTGCAACCATAAGCCCAAGCTTCTCCAAAAAAAGAGCATCCCAACTTTACCACAAGGATTTGTGCCAGATCAAGGATGCCTAAATCCAAGGTTGCCTTTTTTCAGCAAGGGAAGCAGGGGAGAAATTTGGCCTTAAGGACAACGAAGCCGGAGCATGGCAGATAGTCTTGCTAGGGCTCCAAGCTAAATGGGGCGATTTTCTTCCAGATGTCCTTCTAGGGGCCGAGGAAGACAAATGGATAGGTTGGTACACGAACGAAAATAGCAAGCTACCCTATGCTATCATTCAGATTCTATAGGAAGACTCGGCAAGGATAGGGATTCTTGGTCTTGAATGGCCCCCAGACTAGGTCCCTATAAGTCACACGGTCCTACCAACATCAAGTACATTACAAGCATTCAAGGCCAACTCATCAAAGAGATGGCCCAACTCCTTGATAGGAACTTTCTTTAGAATCAAAGTCACCTCAATCCACTGCGGGCCCAAGAAAACCCGGGTGTTGTTATTCTACGAAAGGATAGACCAACTCTCATGGGATCCAGGTAAATTCAAGTGGAAAACAGATGGGAAATGTTCTCCTTTCATGAGCTTCACAGTTAGCATGGATTGTAACCTACTCAAGAGGAACCACCAGGTGCCCAACCCAATGGAAAAGAAATCGGGAGGTGTCACGACCCTCATCACAAGGCGTGCCCGTGTCACCTTGGTGAGCAAGGGGGACATTGGGGGTGACTCCCCAAGCCTTGCAAGAGATGAGGTGAGAGGGACTAGGAGTCCCGAGCGATCAGAGCGTGTTAACGCTCTGATCCGGACGAATTTGGAGGTGTGTGATACATGCTTGAAAAGTTCTTGAGAAGACGCTTCTAGCCGTCCAAAGAACGCTTGATTTGGACTTGCGAGTCAAAAGTTATGGGCGTTCAAAGTTGGGGGTGTCGTGGTCGCGCCGGGAGTGCCCTGGCCGTGCCGGGAGTGTCCCGAATCTTTGGAGGGCAATAACTTTGCGAGTACTTGTCCTAATGGAGCAAGTGAGTAGTCCATCGGCATCTTCGCGTCGCGTAGATGTTGAAAATGGGGTCGCATGTGCAATTTGGATCCCGGACCGCAAAGTTATTCCGGGTGGAAGTTCGGGAGTCCCAAACTAGCGCGAATCGGGAGAAACGGGGTGGTCTTCCAAAACCAAAGGGTGTTTGGGAGTCCCCCTTGACATACAAGGGGGGGGTCTACCGAATCCCACAAAAAGTACTATAGGAGGGGTTGGTCTCCCTCCTCACTCCTTCTTGGAGCTTCAGTGAGTCCCGGTGACTCAAGGTTTGTGGTGTGGGGTCACCACCACTCCAAGGCACCATGGGACATTTGGGTGTGTCCCGTGGCACTGGTTGGGTGGAGTCCCACTCTTTGCTAGGCTATGTGAGGTGTTCCGAATGGTGAGTCCCGATTAGTGATGAAGTGGAATGTAGCAAATATACAAAGAGCCTAGTATGGAGTTGGGGTTACATTCAAGGGCGGTTAAGACCATGGTGAGTAGTGCCACCATGGGTCCTTGCACAATAAGATGGAAGTTCCGCCCCATGTTACCAAGTAACATGCCCCGGTGTCATGATGGGTGTGTATGTGTGCTAGTAGTCCCGGTGACTGGGACTTAGCACAAAGAGTTGGAATTGGGGACTAACATTGGATGTGCATGGCATGTGCAGTGTTAGAAAAGCGTAACCTTTGGTGCCACTAAAGTATCAAGTGCTTGAGAAGCATTGGAAGGGAACTTAAGGTGGTAAGTGTCACTAAGGGGCGCGACAGGAGGTGCATTACCGTGTGACTTCCAACTCAAATGGAAGACTGTTTGGCCTAAAGAGAGGGCTAGAAAGGAAGCATACCTTCTTTGATTGATCTGGCACAAGGTAGCAGTGTTCAACCACTGGAGGGGAAGAATTGATGGAGCAATTGATACTAGATGCCCAGTTTGTCCCCAACGCTCGGAAGAGACAATCCTCCACAGGTTCTGGGAGTGCCTCTTTGTGCAAGGAGCATGGAAATGGGCCATTCACATCATGAATGCCATATTGACTGAAAGAGATGCCAAAAGACCTTGAAGGCCACTCACTTGGTGGCAAGGTATTTTCTAAGTTGGTATCCCACGGAAGTTTAATCAGTTCAAGAGGATTTGGCTAGAGCTTCGCACAACCGTCCTTTGGGCTCTTTGGCTCCAAAGGAATGACCTTGTCTTCAACACCCAAGTTTGGACTCTAGAGCGCTTGATCGGCCACATATAGAACAACCTTATTGATTATGGGAGGATGGAGTGGGTGGAGGTCTATCGCAAGACCAAGCGCTCTCTAAAGGTGCAACTCAGGCTTCTGAGTGTATTCGAACGTCGCAGGTGCAAATTTGACTTCTTTGCAAAGATGGAAGGTAGTCAGCCCTAATAGAACGCATTTGGCCCCTTCACCAGCTTTCTCTTCCAACCGCCTTAACTCCTTCTTCGTAGCTGATTGCGCCTAGGTGGGCATTCTCTTGGCAAGCCGAGAGAGAACTCCAGCCTCTCAACACGCTACGCTTGCGGTGCTTCCTCGCGCACCTTACTGTTGCATCCTCGGAGTGGGTGAATTTATGTGGTTAGTTTGTTGTCTTTTGGTTTCTCAGCAGGCCACTTGTGGCTGCTGGGCTTGTATTTTTCCCCTTACAATGAAATTCTTTTTCATTTGTTTCACAAAAAACAACCCAAAACAAGGTCTCTATTCCATACCAACTTTCATACAAGAATGTTCTCTATCCAACTACTCAACTTGTAGGACTTTACACTCAAGTACCAGAAACAAAGTATCCTACAACTTTTAGCAAGATATTTCTTGGAGAGCCCCTGTAGAAACTACTGTCATGAATTTGCCTTTGTTGGTTGTGGGCAAATATTATTAACTGAACAGGGTTCTGGCCTCCTCAATAACTTGCCAATGCCAATTGTGTCATACTATACTTGAATGAAGAAAGCAAAGGTAATATAATAGTATGGTAATATAGAACAATGTAAGGATTCATGTAACTTAGTCTTTGTTCTTGACTTTGAAGTCGTGAGCACCATTGCTGGTAGGTAGGTAGTTTAAATTAAGGTCTTTAAAGAATCAAAGGATAATTAATCACTTGTCAAAATCAAAGAGTTTTATTGGAATTTCACTGTCAGACACAATTGTATTTGTCAAGCATAGCAAAAGACTAGCCTCTACTCTACGTTACTTAATTTAATGTCAAGAGCCCATGCTTCTATAGTAGAAATTAAGCTAGGCTTATCTCACCATGTGGCAATCAACTTAGGAAGTATTTTGACCTGATGTATGTAACATAAGACATCCAAGAGCGGACACCCAATTAAGCTAACTTAACTTAATTCAAACCAAGTCAAGTCAAGCTAGTGGTTCTTTGCTGATAATTTGTCACATTCTTCAATCTGTAATTAAGTTAGTGGGTTTTAGAGTACAATAGCTAACTTACTTCCGTTGTTGGAGACTCACTTCATTAGATAAGCTTACTTTAGGCAACCTTGCATTCTTCAAATGATTCTTTCAGTAAGATAAATTACTGGTTGTTGTCACTCACCTCAATGCAAGTTAAGGGGGGTGCGTAATAGTTGAAAACTCGTTGTCATACTTCTAACAAGATGTTCATCTTCCTTTGCTCTCATTACTAGTAGAGTTAATTTGAGAGATGAAGGGATTTCAAAGGGTCGCGTCTGTAGTTCCTGTGTTTAATTTCGCTAGCGGAAAACGCCACCACGAGGGCAAAGTGGTTGTTGCCACATTCCGCTTGTTGTTGCACTACTGTAGATGCGATCATTTCAAAGTACACTTCCTCCTATTGGTACTCTCATTCCAATCAGTCAAAGTTGACAAGTTTTCCTTGTCAGTTTCACACTATAGACATTAAATTCGATTGTTTCCCTTCAAAACTTTGAAATTTCATTGTGATTTAGACTAAAGTAGAAGCACCCAAATGCAACACGAGTCATTTATGGACACCTAAAAAATAACCTAAATCTAAGTGCACCTTGTGGACCCAAAGTAGACAAGTGGGGTTCCAAGAAGTTGTCATTCTTTCAAGAAGTAGCCAATCACCTACACTTGATCCAAGTTTAGAGTGTGTCTAGTGTCCACAATAGGTGCATCTACAAAATTCTTTTCAAAAATTTGTATAATATTCATACAAGCTCCAAAAAATACAAAAACAATTTTGTTGGTTTCCTAAACCATTTCCTAATACACGCACATCATTTTTTTTTGTACACACCCTCCATGTCAAGAGATCCAAAATAAGGGTTGCATTTAGGTGCTTCTACCTTATTGGCTTTATGAAGTAAATATTCATTGTAGTTTTTTTTCTTACGAAGTCATTCATTTTAAAATTAACAAAGTTCTTTATGGTTTGTCATGTTGCATAAAAATGTGTAAAATATAATAAGAAATTACTAGCTTGCTTTCATAAGTTAGTGATAAAAACTCACTCATTTTTAGTTGAAGGGAAGAAAACTTGTTTTTCAATTCAAAATTTCAAGAAAAAAGTTTTAATATTTTTTACATAATAAAAACTTCTTATTTTTTCAAACAATATTTTTCACACTTTGAGTCTATGTTTAGATTTTTCAAACAATCATATGGAAAAGAAATGGAAAAACCGAAAAACTAACTAACAATGGAAGTGTTTGGATGTTAGAGGATTCAACTTATAGACATTTTCATTTATTTGTATGTCTTTTGGATAACACTCAAATATTTAATTGCAAGTTATTTGGGAGCAATTTTGAAATAGGATTTTAATACCTTAAAGACCACGAGGTAGTCCACATTTAAAAAATTGTAGAGATGTACTATAAAATTCAATTTAGAAGAAGAATTTGATGGAGACTTTTAAAATAAAAAAAGGGGGTAAAATAAGATTAATACATCATATCCATACAATTACATCAATTGCTACATTAACTAATATTTATTAATAAAATTTGAAACCGAAAATTGATAATTTTTCCTAAATTTGATTGTAGATTGAATGTTTGTGATTTTTATGAGAGCTTTTTCTTTAAGTTCGATATTCTAAGTTCTAATTATGATAATCTTTTAAGACTTTGTTTTACTTATTTATTCAAATTATTTTTAAGGGTCGTTTTTTGAATTGAAAAAATGAGTTTGTGAAGTCAAACTTATTTATAATTGTTGAACTATAGAAGATTTGTAAAATGAAGTTGTGAACATTTCTATACTAAAAATTGTAAGAACCCCACATTGGAATGAACAAATCTTTAGAAGGATGAAAAAACAATGATTTTATTCACTCAAGACATGCTTGGATTCATCCATTGCTAGAAATTTGAGTGCATGGTTGTTTAGGGATTTAATCCCTAAATCTTTGCAATACAACCTTCTCTAAAATATAAAAAATTATAGCTTATGTTTGTTCTAAGGAATCTTTTTCATCTCTCTCATTTCCGAAATTCTTTATAATTGACTCTTTGAAAGTCTCCATCAATGTACTTGCAGAGTGATCGATCAATGACTTTGGGTGCTTTGTAAGTTTTTGTCGATGTACTATGAGATTGATCGATCCCTTAGAGTCAATGGTTCCTAAATTGCCACAACTAACATTCTTTGGGTGTGGCAAATTTTAAGCTATGAGGATCGTGTATGTAGCAATGCTTAGGGTGCACACAATTGCGGGAAAGGTTTGTAAAGTTTAGAGTTAGCAAAATTCCCAAACAACAATCATATTCGGCATTCGGTCATAGAGCTTTATATAGCATTTTCATTTTTAAATTGAAGACCGAATACATTAAGTGAGAACAACTTCAGCATAGAGGTTAGTTTTGGTTTTCGCCATTTCTTAATGTTTGAAATGGATTCCTACTTAGCACGAACTCCACAATTTCGCCATTTTCATAAGAATTCCTACTTGAGATATCGATGCACATTCCATAAAGAGCACCAATTCAATGGGGAGTTTGGACTAGTCCATGGAGGAGGACAAAGCTTGTGCTTCCAAGAGCTTGAATTTAGGGTTTGCTGTCGTGGTTTGCACTATTATAAACCACTCGGAGTCTGAGCATTAATATTCCAATTTGTGGATTCTTCTTTACTCATGACAATTATAGAAAAAGGGTACAACATAGTCTGAAAAGCCATCTCCATTTGTTAGGACCAAATGAATGTATTGCAACAATTTTGGATAAATAAACATTACCATTGATACTTGGAAAACAACACTTTCTCTTGCATCTGTGTGTGTTTATTTAGGTTGCACAAATGTGTGTCTACATTGCCAACCATCACTTGACAAAAAATTCCATCAATCTATAAAGTTCAGCATCACTAGTGTAAGTCTAATTACAAGCTTTGATAACAAGCAATAGACTTGAAAAGCCAATTTTTTGAAACACAAGCTAGTTGTACAATCCAATTTGGCAATGGAATTAGGTATTGAATGTATTTATATGGTTTACATCCATACCACGACAATCTAGCGCCGGATAGGTTGGAAATCAACTACTTAATTAGAGATCCACATATGCTTTTCCTCAGTTGAGCACCAAGAATTCTTGGAGGCTTCACACATGCATTTCTCCACAACAGGGAGAACGTTAAAAATCTAGAAAGACATCTTTCTATATCATTCTTTCGGGGGGGGTACACCAGGTAATGCCCTCCTACTTTGGGCATTACCTTCTATTGAAAACACTACCAAATCTAATCCGATAATGCAAGTTTCACTTGATCAATGCATTGATGAACTTCCAAAAAACTCACATTCCCCAATACTAAACTCCTCCAACCAAACTAGTTCATCGATATAGCTATTCTTGACCCCATAGATTTGCACAACAGTAATAGCTCCAACTACTCACTAGGACCAATATGTTGAGCGTCTAGGAGCCTCAGAAGCGACATGTTGAACAAATCCTATCCTTGCTTCACTCAGTCTTCTTCCCTCGCCAATTGCATGCAAACCCACAGCCACAACTGAGGATTCTATGGTAGCCTTAGAAATGCGCTCCCTCAACCTCAACACCCTAGTAGTAGCCTTTGGTTCTATTGCACTCACAACCAATATAAGGGGTGATTCTAATGCTTTTCCCCCCTTACTTTGGAATGTCCTCATTTCTAATGATCTTCCGCATACAGATCCTCTCATGCCCCACACACCACTCCCCAGAGTAATCCCAGAACATCTGCATGATGAGTTCTTTGAGTTTCTTTGAACTAAGAATACAGGAGTGGTTGTCACCCCTTAATCGTGGGCTTTAAACCCAAAATAGCAAGCAAGGAGGAATGATGCAATCGACTCATCTAAATGTCAATGTTCAACATTCAACAATATTACTTCAAAGAAGAGACACGCCTTGAAGAGGAGAAGAAGGATTCAATCCTAGAAGTACAAAACTATTCCCATATCCTCTTCCCCAACATACCACTCAATGAAAGTGACAATAGCTACTCAAAACATGCAGGGGCTTAACGACCCTCTAAAGACTAACGTAGTCAAGAACTATTTCAAACCTTTATTTAGAGACTTAGAAATACTATACCTTCAAGAACATCACTTGAGAGGACCAAAGTTCGAAAGGCTGAGGCATTCATTTTGGTCGTAGGCCTCTTTTATTTGACAAGAGGTGGTGATGGGATTCGGCCATGGTCCCAGAGATGAAGGAGAAGGGATAAGTTGAGTGTACACGTGGATTGCTCTACACATGGCGCCCCTAATCTCTACTACAATAGTCTCTCCTTGTGGGAGAGTCCAATGGGTTTGCTTTTCAAGAATACTAGGAGGCGATACTTCCGTCCTTAATGTATATGCCTCCAATAGCATTAGGACAAGATGCAAGCTCTAAGAATCTCTTCTTTCCGATCTCCTGAAGGACTACAAATGGATTCTAAGTGGGGATTGCAATTTCGTAGAGAATCAAGGAGATAAGTCCAATCTAAATGGGTGTATTATTTCGACAAGGGAGAATAGAATTTTCTCGCTTCTAAAACATGCCCTTGATGTGGTTGATCAATTTCATGTTGACACTAGGGTCAAATATTCCTCGGATAATAGGTGGAGAGATGGGATGCGCTCCTTGGCAAGATTAGATTGTCATTACACCTTCCAATAGCAAGGGGCTAGCTTGAGTCCAATTTCTTCTTTGAATATCCATAGCAACTACTGCCATTCCGATCACCTCCCAATGGTCCTTACACTTCAACTTTTCCCAGCCTCCCTAAAAAAATCGTCATTCAAAATGAGCAATTTCTACCTTAAGGATCCAAGGTCAAGGACATAATTTTCAAGATTTGGGGGCAAAATCTGAACTTGGGATTCACAAGTAAGCTCAGGAGGCTAAAAAAATTTTATAAGATGTTTTGCATTTGCAAAGCAGGAGAGCAAAGGGCAGTTGAATTAGCCCTAAAAAGAGATCTTGTGGGGCTTTAGCAAGATTTGAACGGTGACCCTTGTAATGTAGTTACCTAAGAAAAGATCATCGCCTTATTTAAGTATCTAGCCTCATTTGAGAACCATGCTAGTGAAGGCCAGAGAATTCGCAATAGAGTCAAGTGGCTAAAAGTAGGAGATTCCTGTACAAAAGAGTTCTTCCAAGCTTCCAAAACTCACTTAGGAGCCTCTTGAATTTTTGAGCTTGAAGATTATCAAGGAATTCTCAGATCAGATTAGCTCAATTTGGAAGACATTACTTCCAAATTCTACTAGAACTTATTCGCTACCCTATTAGGGGAGATTTGAGGCCTCAGGGAGACTGTGAGTTCCCAGGCTGCGGGGAACGCAAGAATGGTGCCACTGCAGTAGATTGACGTGGCCATGACACTACCACGTCACTCAAAAAAAAATATGAAATTTTTTTTTCAACTTCTTTTTGCATTTCAGAACTAAATTTCTTTTTCTTTTTTTGATATTCTTTTCCTGACAGTAGTCAGCTGTTCCCAGATTGCACAAGGAACAGGCTTGAAACGGCCCTACCAAGGCCTCAAATCCCTTCTAATATTGTTTGCCTAGTGGAACACAATAGGGTGATCAATCTCTCCTTGATTGCTATTTGAGACAGATTATTAGACGAAATAAAGCTCACTCTAAGCGACCCAATTACGATGGATGAAGTGACCAACGTAGATCAAGGCCTAGGCATTGACAAATTCCTTGGTCCTGATGGTATAACAATGGAATTCTTCCAACTATATTGGGATGTGATAATGTCGGATTTCTTCACAATAATCACCTCTACTATGAGCTCCCAACGACTTCCTGCTAGCGTCACAAAAGGTCTCATCACATTACTACACAAAAGAGGGCAAAATAACCGTCTCACTAATTGGAGATCAATCACATTATTAAATGTGGTGTATAAAAGTTTTGCAACTCTACCTTCTTATGGAGATCCTCATAGAGATAACTAACCTTGATCAGTCAGCATTCTTACCATTGAGGTTTATCTTAGACAATATATTACTCTCCCATGGCATTGTAGCATTGGCTAAATATATAAAACAACTTGTAATTTTTCTCAAATTGGACTTCACCAAAGCCTTCAATACAGTGGATTGGTCCTTTCTTTCCAAGGCTATAGAGACCTTTGGTATTCTGACCAACTTCATCAACATGACCTATATACTTTTTCATAACATACAAGCCTTTGTAAAAATGAACAACTTCCATTTGGCTTCCTTCCCAATCCAGAGAGGGGTGAAACAAGGTTGCCCTTTGGCACCTTACCTTTTCTTAGTGGTGGCCGAAGTCCTCAATACAATGGTTAAAAGAGGTGTTGAGGCTAAAGTGGTGAGGGGGATTAGTTTGCCAAGAGGTACAAAACAACAAGTAATTGTGCAATTTGTTGACGATACTTCCCTCACTTTACTAGGAAAAGAGGATTCTGTTAAAGCTATGGTGAAGATTCTAGATAGCTTTTGCTTGGCTATAGGCTTAGTTCTCAATTGGTCCAAGTCTTGCGGTTATTGGAGCTCTAGGGATGAACTTGACCAACCTCTTTGGACAAACTAGCTCAATATAGCTTAGGTAAATGAAGGAAATGTGTCAAAGCTTCTTGGCACTCCGTTTGGCATCAAACTAGCAGCAACCTCGGTTGACTCATTTTTGATGGGAAGGACTCTCCAAGAACTCCAACATTGGTGTACTGCTCAAATCAATTCCATAGGGCATGGAGTCACAGTCAACAACATGCTCCTCTTATTAGTGCTATTCTTTGCCTCTATATGGGGCGTCACCAAATTAGAAATTCTTGAAAGGTCACTTCTGCTATGCAAAATTATATGTGGTCTAGATTGTTCCATAGAGCCTACACCAAAGTATCGTAGATATAATGCTACTAGGCAAGAGAAGATGGAGGAATCAATGTCATCAACCTGCAAGATGTCCAAACTGCTCTCATGGTGAAGTAGATTCTCAAAGCGCGCAAACCTAACTTTTCTAATCTTCACTTCCTTCTTAGACATTGACTTAGCAACTTTCAACCTTACTTTGGAGGAAGATGGGCCCCTAGCTTAGAATTTTTCACTATTTCTCATTTTCAAGCTCATAAAGGCTCTTCATTGTGGGATAGGGTTGGAACCTCTTCGGAAACTTCACCACGAGTTGCGCCCTGTCATGCCCACAACTCCAAAAGAAATTATTGTTGAATCCTTCATTTGGTCTCTCTTTGTAGCCTTGATTGGCCCTATTTTTTCTAAATTAAAGGTTGTACAACTTCATCGCAAAGGCTTGAGAAAGATTCGAGATGCCCAAGAAGGGAAATTCTTGATTTTAGCCCTCGAGGCTAAGGCAAAATTTGGACTGAAAAAAGAAGAGACAAGGGCTTGGAGATCAATAGCTCTCAAAATCAAAGATTATTGGAGAGGGCTGCTAACCTAGATCCAGCCCGATGCCTTGGAAGGTGAGTGGTTAGGTTGATTCATCAATGGATCTAATCCTCAATTATACACGGTGGTGCAAGTTCCCTTGAGATACTTCGTAAGCATCGATAACATGCCCTATACTTGACCCTCTCATTGGTCAACAATAGGCTATGTGGTTTTGCCTAGCTTTGGTTTGCTTAGAAGAAACCCAGCACACTGGAGCCCAACCAATGACGATTCCTTGACAAGTACATTTCACCGAGTTAGGGTCTTACAAATTGTCAGGGGTCCCAAAAAAACTCAATTATTCTTTTACTATGGAAGATTGGACAGCATCGAATGGAACCTGCATAAGACCAAATGGAACTCTATTCACCTACCTCTTCCCCTACTAGAATACTCCGCATCACAAGGCAACTACATGCTCAAACGCCAACACTAGGTGTCAAATTTGGTCACTAGGAAATGGGTTGGGGGCTTCCCAAGTGACTTCCAACTAAGATGGAAGATTACGTAGCCCCCAGATTGAATTAAGAAGGATGTTGGATTGCTTTGGGTAATCTTGCACAAAGCAGTAGCGGTTAACTCGTGGAGGGGAAGAATCGACAACACAATCGACATTGAGACATTCCAATGAAACCATCCTCCACAAATTTTGGGAGTGCTTTGCAGCTTAGTATGTGTGGCAATGGGCAATTCATATTTTGAATGCACTCATCCATGGCAAGGAAGCCAAAGGTCCATGGCAGCCCCTTACGTGGAGACAAGGCATATTTTCAGTCAACATTCCCCTTAAATTCAACAAGTTTAAAAGAATATGGCTGGAGCTTCGTACTGTCTACTGTTCTTTGGTCCCTGTGGATCCAAAAGAATGACATGGTCTTCAACGACCAATCTTGGATTCTTGAACGGCTAAGACAGCACATCTGGAGCGGACTCATTGACTATGGAAGAATTGAATGGGCCCACATTAGCAACCAGGTGGTACGCGCTCCAGCAACGCAACGCAAGCTCGTTGACACCTTTGTTAAAAGGAGATGCAAGTTCGACATATTTTCGGCAATGACAGGCGATCAGCCAAGAGGGGCAGCCTCTGGCCCCCCTCGCAGGCTTTGTCTTCCAGCCACCTTGACTGGCTTCACCGGCGAGTCGACAACGCGAAGTAACTTAGTCACCTCCTCCAGCCGGCGGTGAGAGCCTTCGGGCTTGTCTCAGCGCTGCGCTTTTGCAGTGTCCTTCGTGTCTTTGTCGGTCTTTCCGGTCCCTGTCTTTGTGTTTGGTCTGTAGTGTGTCTTGTTTTCCCTCCAGGCCACTTGTGGCTGGGGTCTTGTACTTTATTTTTTGCAATTGTATCCCGTTTCATTTGTGTTTAAAAAAAAAAAATTTAATCCGCCGGCACCGCCATATTTTGTGACATGTGCGTGGGCTCTGTGAGCCTCACACGCGGCCCGCCGCGCCGGGGAGCCCTTCCTAGTCCTCGTTCTTGAGTCTTGACTTTGAAGTCGTGATCACCATCGCTGGCAGGTAGGTACCTTAGTGTAAAGTCTTCAGAGAATCAGAGGTTATTAATCACCTGTCAGAATCAAAGAGTTTTATTGGAATTTCACTGACAGACAGAAGTGTATCTGTTACATACAGCACAAGACTGGCCTCTACGTTACTTGAATGTCAAGTGGCCATGCTTCTAGAAAGGCCTATCTTAACATGTGGCAATTGGCAAGAGTGGACACCCAAGCCTAAGTAGTCTACAAGCGGTTTTGTAATTTCAGGCAGACCACCTTAGAAATTCATAGAAATTATAATTTTTATCAGAAAATTATAATTCCAGTCGGGTTTGATTCGTGAAACATGCACACGCCTCTGAAAAATATGTGCCCCTCTTTGGAGTTGGTCCCCAATATACTCAGATTGCGGATCTGGGTGGAAATAGGCTGGTCCACCTTAGTGGGTTTCAGAGTAGCTGACTTACTTCCATTGCTGGAGATTCACTTCATTGGATAAGTTAAGTGAGGCACGCTCGCATTCTTCAATGATTCTTTCAATGCTGGATGTTGTCATTCTTCTCAAGGAGGGTGCGTAACAGTTGTAAACTCGTTGTCATGCTTCTAACAGGATGTTCATCTTCCTTGCTCTCATTACTAGTAATTCAAGAGATGAAGGGATTTCACAGGGTCGCGTCTGTAGTTCCTGTGTTTTCCCAAGGGGAAAACGCGGGGGGCAAAGCGGTCGCCGCATTCGGCTCGTCGTTGCATTACTGTACACGCGACCATTTCAAAGTACACTTCCTCCCATTGGTACTCTCATTCCAATCAGTCAAAGTTGACATGTTTTCCTCCTGGACTACTCTGAAACCGACCCCACAATTGCTTCAGTAGGACCTCCAGGATCCGCCTACTTGCATTGTGTATGATAGATATTCAATTTTGGACCCCGAGACATTGGGTATCATGGTTCCAGTTCCAGGATTAGGGTATCAGAGAGCACTACGCTGAGCCTCATGAGCTCAGCCGGCCCAATCGATTTCCGCACTATGCTTGTGACTGTACCATAGCTGTATATAAATGAGGTGAGCGGTAATTACACTTCGAACTTAAGGAGGATTCACCTTCAGTTGGAATTGTCTTGATTTAGAGTCAAGATCTGAGGAGCTCACCTGTTTACGGCCTTACAACTTGATTTATGAAGTTAGGTGAAGATCGAACATGACGAATCTGGCATTGCTGTTGCTGCTGATATCTTCGCTATTTGTGACACGCACTTTTGCTGCTGAGGAAGGCGCCTGTTTCAGCAGGAACAAGGCGTCAAATGGCATCCACGTTGTTGAAGAACTCACACAGGTCAGTGCGTGAACTATATGAGTTTAAGGCGGGATGATGTTCGAGAATTGGTTTATAATGCAGTTTTTTGTTTCGTTCCAACAGAGTATTTCTGATTTGCAAATCTATGTCACCTGTACCACTGAGGCCGGAGTCATCACTGGTGTGGGAGGAGAAGTCAGAATGCTGAACAACTCCCCTCTGTCGTTTCTCTTGTTTTGAGGCAGATTCTTTCTCATGATGACCGTAAAAATTCCAACCCCATCACTGATGAAGCTGAGGATATTTGCGGCTTCAAACAAAAACTGGGTGATGCCGTGCCAGAGGAGCATGTTCATGACTTGGAAGAAGATGCGTTGTATGCTATATCATTGAGGCGGAAGTTGTTGCAGAATACCCCAAGCGACGAGAATGTGTTGTTGCAGTTTAAGCAAGCCATCGTCCAAGACCCCGGTGGTGTGCTTCTTGGGTGGAATGTAAGCGCAAATGATGATTACTGCCAATGGAGAGGTGTAACTTGCGATCAGCAAACGAGACGAGTAGTTGGATTGAACATTACAGGTAAAGAAATTTGAACCTTTAAGTAATAGGTAATCTCACTTTAATTCTTGAGTAGTGTTGGGGCTTACATCCTTTTCACTGTAGCATCAAAGACAAATAGATAACTTAAACAATGTGAGAACTATTAATGTCAAGAGTCATGTGACCCCAAGACATTGCACCATGGGTACATGATTTTAAAACTACAATTTTGGTAGATCATGCTCTGGAAAGTATAATGAAAAGGGGATTCTTTTTATTATATAATTAAATTGAGTGAAGAACATTGCATGTGGAATAAATTTTTGAAACGACTACGGCCTAAGGTAACTTTCGGCACTTTGAATGGTTTTCTTCATTGCATAGGATTTAGGGTTTAGAGTTCCACATTATTTAGGGTAAAACCTTCAGAAACCCTTTCAACGAACTCATTACTTTCCTTAGTATCCTTGCTTAGTTGTAAAGTTATTGAATTTGGATTATGCATTATCTAGTAGACATGCCATGGGATCAAGTTGTACATGTATCTTTTCCAACATTTTGACTTCCTTTTATGTTTAATTTTTCTTGAATTAGGCAAAGTGGCTCATTAATTTCCAAAACCATTCTGCTTCAAAGATTTTAGTTATTTTTCGCCAAAAGTGATCTCAGGGTACGGTAGTCTTGTATGAAATCTTCAAAATTCTTTAAAGCACATGCAATGAAATTATTGCATCTGGGTCTTCGAATGGTTAAAGCCATGTGACATGTATTCCAAGATTGCAAAGTTAGGCATGAGTCGAGCAGTTCGGTTTCAAATGTTGAACTCAAATAGCGTTCAAGGAAGAACATGTTAAGAGGATCGCGATTCGAACAGATTCTCCCTTAGTTAGCAAACGGGCTCAAGGTGTGAGGAGCGGATTTCAAGAACTTCAAGTTCTGTGGAAGTTCATACCTGAATATTTATGGGGGAGATTTTTCTAAGATTGTTGTTGCGAGGTGTTGCAGGTGCTGATGGTGCTAAGCTGGTGGGACCCATAACCCCAAAACTCGCATTACTTACTTCGTTGAAAACCCTCGCCCTACGAAACAACTCTCTTGTGGGCTCGATACCAGATGCGCTCGGAAACCTGACCTCACTGCAGATTCTTGACCTCCATGACAACAATCTAACAAATTCGATCCCAACACAGCTTTCGGCCTGTGCCAATCTTCAGACGCTTGACCTTGGTGCAAACAACCTCACAGGAGTACTCCCAGGTGAACTTGCAAACTGTAGCCACCTGGGGCTGATAGATGTGTCAGCAAACATGCTAACCGGCACAATCCCTGCCGCATACACAACTTTGAAAAACCTCAGTACGTTTAGCATCAACTTGAATGGCTTCATTGGATCCATTCCTCCTGGCTTTGGTGATTGCTCAAACCTTGTGAAATTTTCAGCAAAACGGAACAATCTCACTGGCAAAATACCGAAGGAATTTGGGAAACTAACCTCGCTCGAGGTCTTGGCTCTGCACGACAACTACCTCACGGGAGTGATACCAAAGGAGCTCTCGTCGTGCACCAACCTTCTTGAGCTAGACCTTGGTGCCAACAATCTCACTGGACAGATCCCAGTTGAGCTCGCGAATTGTACCAAACTAGAGTCCATTGACATATCCTCAAATATGCTGACCGGCGAAATCTCTCCTTTGCTTGGGAGCCTTCAAAATTTAACAGCATTTCTTGCCATGTGGAATAACTTGACTGGCTCTATCCCTGAGAGTTTTGGAAACTGCACAAAGCTTGTGAGCTTAGCGGTGAACAACAACAAGATCTCGGGCTCAATTCCGGCGAGTTTGGCAAATTGTCCTGAGCTTCAAGGGTTTCTCATTGGCTTCAACAACATGACAGGTCCTATTCCCGAGAAATTTGGGAGGTTGCAGAAGCTGAGTGTCTTCATGTTTCAGAACAACAGCCTCAGCGGCGGGATTGAGTTTTTACAAAACTGTAGCGCAATGTGGATACTACATGGAGAATACAACAATCTGAGTGGTTCTATACCTCCCCGTTTCGGTGAGAACTGCATCAACCTAGAGCAACTCCACGTGTCAAACAACGGGTTCTCGGGCACCGTCCCACCATCACTGGGAAACTGCTTGAAGCTCTGGAACTTTGCCTTTAGTTTTAACAACCTCACGGGTATCATCCCACCTGAGCTCGGGAATTGCAAGACGATGATGAATTTCCAGCTTGACAATAACAGACTCCATGGCATCATTCCTGTGTCATTAGGAAACTTCACAGAAATCAAGTACTTACACTTGGACGGCAATGACTTAGAAGGGCCAATTCCACAATCACTGACGAATTGCAAAGGTCTAGTTAGACTCCATTTACAGAACAATCCTCGGATGAACGGCACCATTCCTGCAGGGCTTGGACAGATGCAGCTCCTCGAAAATCTTGCGCTCTACAACAACATTTTGATCTCAGGTGACATCCCCGATTCCCTCGGCAATTGCTCCTCGCTCAAGAATCTCGTTCTCTCCAACAACTCCCACACAGGAACTCTACCAGCTTCTCTTGGAAATTTACTAAACCTTGAACGACTAGTCATTTCCAATAATCAGCTTGGAGGATCAATCCCATCATCTCTTAGTCAATGCACGAAGCTTGTCACGATTGACCTCGCCAGCAACAACCTGACAAACTATGTGCCTAAATCACTTGAAAACTGCACTGCTTTGGAGCAATTATTGCTTGGGAGCAACAATCTTGAAGGAGAGTTTGATTTGAATTTAAGCAACATGACTGCGCTACAAACCTTGTCCATCAGCAACAATTCGTTCCGAGGAGATATCTTCAGATCCCTCTCTACTTACAAGAACTTCATCATGGTGGACGCCAGTCAAAACAATCTCTCAGGCTCCTTACCTGCTAACATTTCTTCTCTTTCCGCCTTGCGAGTTCTCTTGCTCGGACATAACAGTCTTCAAGGCGCGATCCCGCCGTGGCTTTGGGAGCTTCCTGCATTGCAAGTGCTCGATCTTTCGTACAACGAATTGCAGGACCAGGTAAGATCATGCAACATGCTTTGGAACATTGATTTACCGCTACACTAGAAATGTGTCCTTCCAGAACTACTCAATCACAAAAATTCCTCCCCTTGATTTTCAATTTTTATTTCAATGTTGGAAGAACTAACACTGAAATGACATTGCTCGAGTGCCATTTCGGGACAGGACTTTTGTGAAATACTCTATTTGCTTCATCATAACTTATACACCTAATGACTGGGACTCCTTAAACATAACTTATATAAATGAAAACTATAGATTTACAGATAACCTAAAATGACATATTCTTGATACCAGGTGGCGGGCAACTTCTCCAAAATGCGAGGGTTCAACACGAACGTAACATCGAACGGGACCGTGGCACCATTTTTCCAAAGCCTGGTAATCACAGTCAATAACTATCAACTTAAGTACCAGTACATCTGGTCGGCCCTGACCTCCATGAATTTAGCAAAAAACTTCCTCTTCGGCAAAATTCCCGAGAACATAGTCGATCTTTCACAACTAGTGTTCCTGAACCTCTCTTCCAACGAATTCAACGGTACAATTCCAGCCAACCTCGGCGACTTACCTCTTCAATCCTTGGACTTATCCTCTAACTTTCTCTCCGGAGAGATTCCGCCGTCCGTGGGGAAATCGGGGAGTTACTTGAGCACTCTGGCTCTGGCAAATAACAATTTATCAGGACAGATTCCCAATGGCACGCAAATTCAAAGCATGAATGAAGACTCGTTTCTTCCTGGAAATGAAGGTTTGTGCGGTTCGCCTCTCAAGAGCAGGCCCTGCGCTCTACTCAGTAACGAAACGAGGAATGCATCGCAGTCGTTCTCCGATGTAATTGCGATTCCTGGTTTCGTTGCTGGGAATATTTTAGGATTCCTCTCTGTTACTGTGTTATTCTTGACCTGGAGACCTGCCGTAGCCTTCATTCGGATCGGGAAACTGAAGAAAAGGAATGAGAAAGCGAGCTCTACCGGGCTATGGCGTCCTCTGTAGTAACGATGAGCGTCTTCAACAACAATTTTGCTTCGGAAGGTTTAGGTCAAGCGCGATCGGTGTCGGTAGAACAGTCACGCTCTAAAGATCTCAAAAAAGTCCCCTTATGATAGGACTTTCACTGTGTAAGCTTAAGGTAGAAACATTTATTACCATTCAATTAATCCTTTACGATGCCAAGGACAGAAGTGCAATTGTTCATCCTTGGAATTTTGTGGCAAAAAGGAGAGATCTTGAACAGTAGTTTGACCTCCAATGAATTTTTTATTATTATTTTTCAAAGTTGATGATGTCACACAGTTTCACAAGGGGTCATTTCCATGGTCAGTAGTCTGTCCTTTAAGGGTTAAGATGATGGAGTGAAAATCACAATTAGGTGTTATTTTTAGCCCAATAGGCAAATGGAAATCATTCATATGAAAAATTAAAATTAAAAAATATGGAGAATTTTTGTATTTTTTATAAATTTTCAAAATCAAAACTTGAAGAGACATAAAAGTATTCAACATGTGCATGTTTGAAACATGTTGAAAAAGGACCATTTGCTAAAAAGCTTACTACTTTACAACCATGAAGCACCATTTATAAAGTAGACACCATTTAAGGTCATATTGGCGACACTTCAAATTGACACCTACATTATAAAACAAGGGGGAGGGTGGAATCAAGTAACAAATTGCAACATGTTCCATTTAGTGAGATAAAAAAAAATGATATTCAATGAACACTTCTATAACCCCAAACCACCACAACTTTTCAAAAGCAACCGGCATTTAGAAGTGAGGAGTTTTTGGAAGCAATCAACAAGAAGAGTATATAATACTATATACATTATCCAATTAGTGTGCTCTATACTAATAACAATCATTTGTACAGAGTACTAGTTTAGAAATTTTAGAAATTTGCAAGGTGTAATGATGTAGAAATTCACAATAATTTAGACAAAATCAAGATAATGGAACCACCAATATTATTTTCATCCTATCTCAAATAATATAATTGTCCATCAACTTTCATCTATGTCTTTCTAATTTCATCCAAACTTTAGACAACTTCTTCCTAAACCAATCCAACTTTCATCCATCAACATCTAAATTTCATATGAAACTCATCCTAATGTTCACACAACGTATACTATATTCATCCCATATTTTATTCAATTAATATGACAAATTTTGCCTTGTTCAAACTCTTGCACTAATTGAATAAACTCATTTTGCTCTTTTGTTTATTCTTTTTCCCTTTGGCAAAGTACTTCAAAAAAAATTAGAATTGAAGATATGAAATATTATCTCCTATGGTCAAGGTCAGCAAAAAAAATATTTCTAAACACATGTGCCAAGAAAATTGTGAATTTTTTTTTCCAAAAATAGATTTTTTATATGGAAAAAAATAAAAAATTTCATTCTCAAGCAATTGCCAAATCAAAATTTCCAACTTTAATTGATTATTGGGCAAGGAATGTTGAACCTAATTACTAGACATGGTATAGCAAAAAATGCTCTATACACCAAAAAGTTCAAACATTTCATGTTTTTATTCAACATTTTTCAATAAATTTCTTAAAGAAAAAAAAAAGAATAGACAAATGTAACCTAAGGTTATTTCATAATTTGGAGTGTTTTATGTAATTAATTACCATTTAATGAAAAATACAATGGTCAAATGTTGTTAGGAAGAGGCGGAATCCACTCACACATTATTCTTCAATAAACCTTGGAAAACTCAAAAATAATATTAAAGCATCAAAAAATAAATATATTTCAACAATGTTTTTTTCTTGGATTTTTTCTCACATTCTTAATTCCTGATTTTTTAGAAATCCTATTTTACATGATGAATGAATTCAACAACCCCTTACATGTAAAGATTGAAAATCTTGTGCAAATTTTTTTAAACCATGTGAGACTCTTGTATTAATTTTTAACACTTATATTAATTCCTATAGCCATTCTTCGGCAAAAGAATATTTGCAAATCTCCAAACAATCTAACTTGTCTAATATCATGCTAAATTCTTTGCCCTCTTTAATTTTTGTGAACTATATTAAAAATATAGAATTGGAACTAGTATAAAATTTCAAAGGCCAAATTGACTTGAAATTGATCTTTGAGTGTATAGTTGTAGAGCTAATTCTTAATTGCATTTTTAAGGAGTTAAAACCAATAACTTTCATTGCCACTAGGTCAACATGTTGTATCTATTTGAATTGCTTTTTATTTTTAACTACATTAAGATTTTGCAATTGGAAGGGTAGGGATCTAAGATAGGGTAATGGATGTTCTACCTTATTTTAAATTAAACTATATTTTGATGAAACAAGGAATACAAATAATAATCTTCCAACAACATGTCTTATAGTACCGAATAACTATCCATTTCAACCTATATGTTTAAAGTGTCATTGAGGTCAAATCCAAATTGTCAATTTTGTATTGGTGATTGTTAGCATTTGTAATTTGTGCTTTAGCTTTTTATTATATAATAAATTTTAGATAAAGAAATTATGGTAATTATTTATGTTAAAATCAGTCAAGACATATGCTATAAATATCAATCAAATGATTATTAAAAATTCACATTAAATTGTGGTCTTTCAATATTACATTTTGAAATCAATCATTTATAGCAATATTATTATACATTCATTTAACATTTGGATAAAGAATTTTTTTAGAATTTTTAAAAATAAATAAATAATGATATGAAAATTCAATTTAATACAATCAGTCTTTGCACCATATTTTCAATGTATAAATATAAAAAGAAACTTGTACTAGATGAATAATCATCATCATCGATCAAGCATGTAGATGAATCAAAGTTATTGCAAATTTTTCTAATAATATTGATGATTTTTCTTCTTAATAATCTAATTTTTTGAATTAGTTGATTCAAAATTTATTTTATCATATATTTGAATTGAAAATTTCAAAATATTGAATTGAAATTGAATGGAGTGTAAGAAGATGGAAAAAAATCAAATTAATAATGATGAAGTAGAACAAACTAGCCAATATTGGTTATCAAGCTTTAATCATTTGGAAAAGCAATTTGAAGAACTTGAAAAACAAGTAAACATTCTTGAAAATTCAACAAGTCTGGATAAAATAAGACAAAATCGTAAAATTTTGTGTGGAATTGTCAAAGATGCACGTGTTAAAATTTTAGAATGTAATGATATATGTCCACCAATGGCAAAAGAAAATTGGCATCATGTTCTTAACTCTTTAACTCGATCACAACTTGTTAAAGCAAGAGTTTCATTACAATCTTGGCCAAAAATGAAAGAAATATTATCACCTTCACTAGTGATGCTTAATAAGTGGGTTAATGGAACTTTACAAGGAGATCTTGAATCTATAATCAATAATATGAGTGTAGAAAATCAAACATTGTGGAGAGAATTATGTAAAATTATAGATTTAGATTTTGCACAACCCAAATTTGTAGAAAATACTTATACAAGATTAAGTAGATTTGATTCTTTTAGAAATTGTAGGCATGATTAACTTTGTCACATGAATAAAGTTATGAGCCTTAATTATAGTATTGATATTTGAAAATCAAATTAATGAAATATAGTTGAATGAAAATTATTTAAAATTATATATATATTCAAATTCATTTATTCTTTAAATTTTCTTATATTGATAATTGAAAAATACAATTGAAAAAGATCAAGGATTTGTTCAATGATTTGTTCGAATAAGATTTGTATAGATACTTTTTTATTCTAGATTTGCATCTAACTATTGAAATATAACCATGATAATAGTATACCTTGTCCAATGAATCAAATAATCTTTAAATATTTATAATAAATCAAAATAATAATGCTTGGCTAAATAAACTATATCAAGAACAAATTGGGTGTTCATTTAGTCAATTATTGGTACTTTACTAAGACAAACTTTAGAAAGTATATTTTCATTTTTGGATTGCAGTTCTTGATTTTCACCTAATTAATCCGGACTGGTGACTATGGAAATCAAGCCTTTTGGAACCGTGTGACATCATCCACTTTAAAGAAAACAAAAATACCCATTGGGAGTCAAACTATTGTAGAAGAACTCTCCTTTCCACCCCTAATTCTCAAAATGAATAGTTGCACTTTTGTCCTACGCATGAAAATTCCTTGTCATTCATTAGACCAAAAACATCCATCGCGTTGTTTATGGATTAAGCACATCACACACATTATACCTTCATTTAAATTCTTGTTAGTTCTATTCAAATGCAATGAGTGACCAATATAGGTGCACTTATATTTCTTAACCTTCTAGTATCATATAATATTCTATATTCTTAATTCCTTTAGAATTTGTGAATTGAAAAATTGATTTAATTGAAAATCATGGTCAATCAATACAAAGTTTAAAAATATAAATAAATAAATAAATAAATAAAATAAAATAAAAAATTAATATATATATATATATATATATATATATATATATATATATATATATATATATATATATATATATATTATATATATATAAATAATTAAAAAGATGTAGAGCAAAAGATTTTCACATATTGTACCACTATGGTAGCTTCAACATTTTAAATGTTGAATCATAAATTCTTTTGGGGCCACCTTAATTTTTGCATATTTTAGTGACACATGGCACTTTTATTTGGAACTTAATTGATTTATATTAAAGTTGTCATAGCACTATTCAATTAATTCACTTAGTACACTCCAAAGTAATAATATTGATTTATACTAAACTTAGAATTATACAAATTTGTAAGACCATTTATGAATACTCCAATTCATAATATTTTCAATATAACCAACTTAATGTGGTCAACTTTATTTTGATACTATTTCAAAAAGTATAATTGTCATTCAACTATCATCCCATTTTTCATCCACTTTCATCTACAACCATCAAAATTTCATTCACTTCCATTCATTTTTATTATAAAATTCATCCCATGTTTGCACTAAGTAGACTACATCATCCAAAATTCATTCAATTTTTATGAGAAGGTCTTGCACTCTTCAAAATTTTGTCCTAACTAATTGAATTAACCTAGCTAAGTTCATTTTTTATGGCTGACAAATTTCATGATTTGCTAATAACTGCAATATTATTGATCATATTGTAGAAAGTACAAATTAATTGGGAAAAACCTTCTTGTCAATCTAATGACAAGAATACAACACATTCATCATTATTATTTTTAACCAACAAGTGTTGTATTCTTGGAATTCAAAGAAGATTTTCAATCATTTTTTAATGTAATTTTTGGACTCTATGAGAATAAACTATAAATTTTACAAAGTACTAAAAATAAGTATATCCAAATTTTCCCTTTTAGCTTTCATGAATGAAGACAATACAATTCAAGTAAGAATTTGTAGGGATCAATTTTAGAAATGATCATAAAAATGTGCAATAATTAATCTTACCTCAATTTATGAACCTTCAATGTCAAATAAGCAAAAAAAACATGTGTCTAAAATTAAATTCCCTAGATTTTCAAGGAGATAAGATAACTATATCTAATGTTGACCCATCTTTGAAATTGAGCCCAACAAATTCTTGCTTAAAGTGTACAACCTCTAATCATAAGAGTGTATATTCACTTTTGGATGTATTGATTTTTAACACTTTGAAAATTCTTAGATTATTTGTACAAAATCCAAAAAATGTATAAAAAATAATCTAGAACATTCTTCAATCTTCCAATAAGATTCGACAATCAATCCATCAATTTAATGATACAAACACAATGCTCAATTGCTTACCAAATTTGTTAAAATTGCACTCAAAGCTTGGGGGGAACTCCCTTAATCCTTCAGTGCTTCAACGTCCCAAATGTCGACAATGAATAGTTAGTTTCTACAAACTTTTTGTCCATGTAACTTCTCATTCATCCAAAAGAGAGGTAAGCTTTTCAAGAAACCACACTTTCTCTGTGAAAAATTTGATAAAATTGAGGTAAATAATATAAATTAATAAAGATATAAGCAAAAATATGCAAAAATTTAAGAAAGGATTTAGGCGCTAAGGGGTTGAAACCTTGGCAAGGCTAAATGGATAATGTTTTCCTTAGGGTTTTGTCTCGCACTCCTTGTTGCAACGGAGCCCGAGCTCCAGTCCACCATAGCCAAAGGACCTGCCCTTCTTTTACTTGCACCGCCTACTGGTTCGAAACATTGTTATCGGAGCGAGAGAGATTTGCTTCCGTAAGTTTGCCTATTCTTTCTCGCGGTCTGCTACTTTGATCTATAGACAAAATTTGATGGTTTTCTCTAGTGTTGATCTAAAATTGGTCTGAAATTTTATTCTGTGCAATGGCCCTACCTTGGGAGCTTAAGAATTTATTTGTGGAGGTTTGACCAAGTGAGAGGTGAATCGTTCTGAAGCTTGGAGCATTTTCTGGAACGGCGAGAGTGCGGTATTTTTGGTGAATCGTATCATTTTCACGGTTTGATCATTAATTTAGTCTTTTTGGAACCGTAGGTCCTTGTTTCTGAGGGTTAAGGGGTTGGCATTGTCCAAAGCTCCAAATTGTGAGCAGTGAAACAATGCTGGTGTGGAAGGTGTTCATTACGGGCGTTAATTTGTCCACTTTGGTTTAAACCCTGAAGGACCAAAGGCCTGACGTTATGTTTTTTTGAGCTGTTTGGAGTAGGTCATGCGGGGTCTTTCTCTTGTCCAATTTTAATTGGATGAGTGAGTTGTGCGGTGTGGAGTGTTTCGTTTGCTGCTATTCCAACTTAGGATTCCCTTCTGTAATTTTGAGTTTCTTGAGCTAAGCAAAGTGACTGTCTGTGCAAGTAACTGCTCAGCAAGGTGTATAACTCTGCGATGTATATTTTTTTACATACCTAGACACATGTACTCCCAAGCACTTTGACACGTGAACCTTAATACACATGACTAAATCAGGAAAAATTCAGCCACAAAGATCACAAAAACGTCACTTCTGGTCATTATGCACTCAAAAGAGGCAAGTGGTGTGCGACAGTGCAATTAGGACTCATATCAGGACTCTACACTGTCTCATAAAAATCTTGAGTTTCTGTGATATGTGTGTGAACAGGATGGCAGCATTATCTGATAATTTGAGGTGTTCTATAATGAGGGGCAACAATTCCTCTTTTCCCGTTAATTACAGATTTGAGTCCAGCAGACTGTTCAATGTGAAGCGATCCAAGTGCTCAGGTATAGTTCGGATCTCATGAAACTATAGTGTGCATTTGTTTCCATTTTTCTTGATCTTTTTTGTCTCTATCTGCTGTTTTCAAATTTAATCTCTATCTAGCTTGCTTAACCCCCTAAATGCCTAGCAGCACGTATATATATGTCCTATTCATCCTGTTTCATTCATACGGAAGGTTCAAGGAAATTCCATCCAGTATCTCCAATATTGGAATATAATTGGTTTTGCATTTGTACAATTAGAAACTTCATTACTTGCTTTCCCAAATTATCGAGAAATTGAAATGCTCTTGTATTTTCAATTTTTTTCTATGTTGAAAACTTAAGTAATTTAGAGCACAATGTCCAAAATTGGTAGGTTAAATGGTCGTTGTGAATTCTCCTCTAGGCCTCTTTTATCCTGTTAAATTACTTGGGTTTGGGCAAATAATTGACTTTGACGGTCTCATTTTCTGCTGAATATGTAGTTTTGCTCCTGCTTGGATTATCTTGCTGGTAGCGTCTACATAGATTCAACTGTTTCAACTTAGTGACTTTCGACGACTGAAAACTAATGATGTTGTGATTGTTGTCATTCTGTCTTATATGATAATATGCTTTCTGGATGTTTCGCAGTCTACCCAAGGGCATCCGGACAGTTGTTACACTCTTTGTGGACGAATGAATCATTTGGCGCTGCAGTAAGGTGATTTTCTTTGAAAGACCAATAACTATTGCATTTTATCTGAATAGTGGTGCTGGAGATCATATACCTTAGGCTTTAGGTCTCCGAAATGGGGTGAACTTATTTTTTAGAAGAGGTTATGTAGATCCTTTGAAATTTTTGGGTGTTTTCAAACGATTTGTGTATTATTTCAGGAAGTCATGGCCAAGACAACAGTCGTCGAGGAGGCTGGTTTGTTCAGCTATGGATGCTTCGAAGGGTGGTTCGGATTCTGGTGAGTTCTGGCAGCTCCTAGATGTTTTGACATTGATCACTTTAGAAGATCATCTAAGCAATCGGAACTTCTGTTTAACTACACTTTCCATTATATGTTATGTCAACCACGATTTATTGTGCCTTCAAAATAGTGTCCCATAAGTGCACTTGTTTTTGTTAAGTAGTGTGCTTGATTTAACTTGGTGACCATCAAAAGAGAGGAAAGAGGTTTTAAAACTCACTAAATGATATTTTAATCGTATTTATCAAGACATACACTAATGCCTGATGCTAAAATTAGCATTAAACCTACAAAATAGTGTATCGTACACTAAATTAATAGACCGTGTATTGTCTCTACCCATGTATTCTTATCCATTGAAATATTTCACCAGTTTTTCCAAGACTGAACGTGCGAGACCCCTACAAGCGCTTGGGAATAAGCAGGGAGGCTGGGGAGGAAGAGATACGGGAAGCCCGCAGCTATTTGGCCGGTCAGGTAGCTAGATTATCTTCAGCGTTTATTGTCAATCATCGAAAGTGGTTGGTTTGGGTCATTGACAGACTTCTAAGAACGTTTGCTCCTATTAGTTTTCATAGACTATTGCAAATCACATTCTTCTCTTGACAAACTGTCCTCTGTTGCTTCTTTTTGCGTAGTACGGTGGCGATGCTAAAAGCATGGAGTCCATTGAGTCAGCATATGATAAGATTATGATGGAGAAGTTGCGTGAATACCAAAAACTGCAAAGTAATCCAAAGAAGCCGAAGGTGGTTAAGGAACTGCCCGCTTGGATGCAGAAGATTGTGAATATGTATCAAGTTCCCTCTAAAGATGTAATTGCGAAGAGAGCTGTTTTTTACGTTTTACTTGCGTTGTGGAGTGTCCTCCAACCTGGAAATGGAGGCCCTGCTTTTCAGGTAACCATCTCCTTCAGCCATCTCTCAAGTCAAGATCTTTCCATATGTTTTCTAGAGAAACTCAGCAGGAAATACCGACAACTTTGCCAACAACTCCGCTATACTACACTACTACGTTCTTGTATCATTGAACCATGACCAATTGATTAGGGCATCACTTTTCATTATTTTTTACTTTTTGTGCTTTGTTTCAATCCAGGTAAATCTTTCTTGGCCATTGTCACGCCATGTGAAAGAACTTATAAATTCACTTTTTCAGAGATAATTTTTTCGTCGACTGTTCTTTTCTCAATGGTCGCCTAGCACGTGATAGAACAATTGTTTACTGTTTTTCTCTCCAGGTGCTCATGTCGTTTCTGGGATGTATTTACTTTCTCAGTGACCGAACCAAGAAGTTAATCAGATCTTTCTTCATCGGGTATGTTCCCAGAACTTTTCTTCTGTTTCTGCCATTTCTGGCATGATATCGTTCAGGATTTAAAATGGACGCATGTTTTGGCATGGTGTGATATCTTGGCTACATAGTCAAGTACTCTTCTTTGGAGGATGTTGTGTTACTTTGTCACAACCTAGTTATTGTTAGGGATCCCTGCCTATCATGTGTCTTGGATCCCAGTGTTCATCTTGCATCACTAAGATACTCCCTATTAGAGAGAGAAGTTTTCAATGTTTACAGGCATTAGATTCATGCAGTCCTCCTGTTGAATTAATATTATATTGATGTTATGTTAGTGTCACTCAGGGGTTTACTTGATGTTATTGTCCTTGGCATTTACTTGATATTATACAGGAGTCACATTAACTTCACATGAATTTAACGTTAGCCTTAATACTGCTCTAATATTCTCTTAGATTACCATTTATTTACCATCAATAACATTTTGTTCTAGTAGATCTTTTGAGATTTGTTAACTTATTGTGCTCCCGATTACTGGAGAAGCATCAGATATGATCTTCGTCATTCGACATCACATATTTAACCCCCAATTACTGGTCTTGTGTACAGATTTGGTGCGTTAGTCGTAGGGTGGGTGTTCAGCTCCTTCCTGGTGCCCGTCATTCCTACGCAAATTCTTCCGTCGTCGTGGACCTTGGAGCTTACCTCATCTCTTATTTCATATATCTTCCTGTGGGCTGCTTGCACGTTTTTGAGATAAAGAAGAACTCTTGGTTACAAGGAGAGATTAGAGGTTAGCATAGAATGGGGAAGGTAAAGGATTATGGGAAGCCATTATTTGCTTGCCCCCTGGAGGCTCAGAATTTGGTACTGGTACAGTAGATCTTGTACACTTGGGTTGCCGAGCAAAAGATTGTTGCTTGAGTACGAGAGATCTTCCCACCATTTCAGCAAAGGGTTTGATTGTGAACCTAAGATTCAAAGGTGACAAAGGTGAATTAAATTATTCAGAGAATTTGCAATGTCTGGTGTGATTGAAAAATGTCACGAAGACAAATAAAGTTCTTCGCCACTTTTAACAATGGGTCATTCATTATAATCAACCGTGTGTGTGTGTTTGTATGATCAGAACTGATGTTTTCGACATTTAACAATGAGGGTATTAACATCAAAATTTTGTTTATTTACTTTGGGCGTTAGTAGAATACCGGCAGCGAAGTCGAGGAATACTTCACATTGGGAATTCCGATGATAATTCTTTGACCTTCTCACACTAGTAATGTCGAAAACTAGAAATGTCAACGTCAAATCAACTTTTGTACCTCATTGTTTCTCCTAATTGTTTTCAAAATAAAACTTTCATTTGCAAGATGAAAACATTAACCCTGGAAGGATGGGCTGGTCACTGTGGAAATCATCCTTTTTGGTACTTGTGAACCATTTGTTAAAAAAAATTTAAGAGTACTCATTGGAGGTCAAACTATTGTGCAAGACTTCCCCTTTCCACACAGAATTTCAAGGATGAACATCTACACTTTTGTCTTATATAGATGGATTCTCTATCATCCATCACACACTTAGTATCCACAATAATGTTATAGAGTTGACCCCTTTGGGACTAGGTATTCAAATTTCTTGGTAGGAAGAGAAATGTAGCTTTAGAGTTTTTTAGGAAAAATAAATTATCGCATGAGAAGAATCTAATGAGGTCTTCATTTTTAATTTTTAATGTAATTCCCTTCCCTAAATGAACAAATTCTATGTGTAAAATCATAAAGCTCTCAATGAACGTGCTAATCACATTGTTGAAGAATAGACAAAATATTCTTTCTCAACATAATTATTTAGATGTACTTCATTCATTTCCTCTTGCTTGTATAATTAGCTCTTGAAGACATTTGTCCTATCAATGAAACATTTCATTTCATTTCATTTGATGATTTTACAACAAATTTTTGAGGCACTCTCATTCCATATGTTTATGTCAAGTTTGACATGCATTATTTCTCACAAAAAAAAGATTTCAAGAATAGGCATGTGGACCTACATGGCCACGTGGATGTTTTATGACAAATCGAAAATTTGAGTTTTATTGGAAGGTAAAACTACCATCCACCTATCAACCTCCAATTATAAACTGACACATATCATCTACATGTCTTCAATTTGCCATATGCCACTTTTTCTCCTCTTTTGACCAACTTTGTGCCTTTTCATTTGTTTATCCTTGCATGTTCATCTCATTGTTCACCAAAATTTGTCCACCCATTTGCCAAAAGTCATTCTCTATCTCCCCAAAGTTATATTTCATTTGCCAAAGGGAATCCTCTTGATTTGCCCATCCACCCAAAAATGTTTGTCCATTTGCCAAAAGTCATGAATGTTTGTACATGGTGTATCTATGTGCCAATAGTCATTGGCTTCTCTACCAAGGGTTTATCCCTAGTTACCCTAGTGGACATTGTGGGCAAGCATACTTGATGTAAGATAGGCATCTTTGGGGGGCAATTTTTCCAAAAGATGTCTAGATTGACAATTCCTATTTAGACTACATAAGGCGATCAACTCATGGATAATCATTTACATAAATTTTGGTATAAACTAATGCTAGTAAAGACTTGTTATCAACTATTACATGTGTAGTGGTTTGTGAGTGGTTTGAAATCTAAGAATTCGTTGTGTATAGTATGTAGATGGCATAGGGAAGTTAAAATTCTATGGTGGATTTATTTTAAGGTGCATCCCAAAGTGAATGTCAATAGTTGGCTATGTTGTAAGCTATCATCCACTTATCCATAACATTTCACTATTAACTATTCAATTATGACCCTCAACTTTATTCACCATTTGCTTGCCTACAATCCTTTTGCATCTATTCCCGTGCTTATTAACCCCTAACTACCCAATCAACCATATATAGTCAACTTGAAATTTCAAGCTTATTTTGGAATGGGCAATTAAATTCCTTTGACTAGTTTAAAATTTGTTATGAGCAGTTTCAAAGGTTAACTATTGAAAACTTTTAATTTTCACTAAAAAAGTTAAATACTTGATTTTTGAGAGGTTTTGAAAGCCATCTATGTACCTTAGTGGAAGTATAAAGCTTTCAAATTTTACTTGATTTCTTAGCTTTGAGCAAAGCTTATCAATTTCACTTGATTTGAGATCTAAAAAATTGTATTGATTCATTTGCTTTAAAAATGGTCCCAATGGATAGAGTAAAGTGTTTTCATGATTTTCACCATTGAAAATTTAAACATGAAAATGTTGATTTGGAGTTATTTACAATTTCTACTTATAAAAAAAATTGCATTACAACAATTGCAAGGTGAATTGTATAATGAGTTTGATAGCTTTTCATTTGAACTTAAGGTTTTTGGAAGTGCATTCTAGTGTGCTAATACAATTTTTAGTTGGCCATATCACCTCCAATTCCAAAACACTCTTCTATACAAATTTCTAAAACATTGTAGGGAGGGGCAATATACTAAAAATAAAAAATGTGCATCTCTTGTCATAATCTCTCAACTATTATGCAAATTCGCACTCAAAATTGGTGTGCTTACTAATAAGTAAGCTCTTCAAACATTCATCTGGTTAGATTTTGAAAAAAAAAATTGCTTCATTGGAGATAAGTATAAGCCCATGTTCTTTTTTCATAGACAAAACACATTTGAAAAGGCTTGGGCATTTAGGAGTTAAGGTACATACCATCACCTAGGCTTCTTTACAATCCTCCGTCTCTATCCACTCACATGTGACCATCACTCTCAATGATCACCCACTTGCTTAAAAAGGTATATACCATCACTCAAGTTTGATTACAATCCTCCATCCTAATTTAGGTACATGTGTATTAGTCCCAACCAATAGGATTTTTAGCAATATTTCACTCAAAAATAATACAATTGTTTTTAGGAAATATCAAGCAATATATTCTCCTATTTTTAGTAGATGAAATCCTTGATTGGCTATGTGTTCTAAGTACTTTATTGCTCTTTTGGATAAATGTACACTCTTTCAAAAGAATAATCTAAATTTCATCAACATTTTTCACATTTCATCTATAAATATAGATGCAAAAAATTGCATCACTCCAGCAAAGATCGCTACTTCCACTATCCTAAATAAATGGAAAAATTCCCTAGTCCCAACCATCACTTTTGGGCGCATAATATCTTATCATTACTAAGATTTATTTACTATTTGTATTCACTCACTTGTGACCATTAGTCTCAAATATCACCTAATTTATTGTAGCCCTTTATCATCTTGTATTTTCTTACAACTGTTCATCTCCACCACGTCCAATCTCAATCCTTAACAATCAACAAGTTGTTCTTATCCACTTTATTGCAATGGCATTATCTATGAATCCATCCATCTACCCATCCAAAAATCCTTGAACCATTGGCTTGTCAAATATGACATTAAATTTGACATTTCACTTGATCATTAGCCCCTTGAGCCAAAATTGGATTTCCCAAATTGTAACAATGTATTTAAAATGCAACTTAGGTGATTAATTTACTAATGGATTTTAAACATAAGTTATAAGATAAAATTCGTAGATCATACATCCATATCTTTATAGTTAGATTTGCTACTATACTAGCTAATTGTTTTCAATAAGATTTGAAAGCAAAACTTGAAAATTTCTTCAAAGTTGATTATAGATTGATTATGGGTTATTTTCACACATAAAAAATAAAGTTTAAAATAATAAATGATAATTATAGTGATTTTTGAAGATTTTGATTTTACTTGTTTATTGAAGTTTTTTTATGGGTCATTCTTGGCACTTGGAAATTGTTTTTCTTTTGGGTAACTACATCCCTTGAACTATAGAATGTTTGTAAGATAAGTAAGAGAATCTATACTATACAAATGTAATAGAATTAATAGAAGAATTTACAAACATCTAGAAAAGACTATGGATGAAAAAAGCAAGACTTTGTATGCTTTAGACATCATTGTGTTCATCTATCGTTCAATATCTGAACATTTAGTTTGTAAGGGGTCAAGTTTTCTATATGAAAATTTTGTTAATTTTTTAAGATGAATCTCAAACTAGTGCATTCAAACAAGGATATTTGACTATTAGCTAAGATATAATCACGAGAGGCAAATTTAAAACAATCTTTCCTCTATGAGAATTAAATAGACCTTCAATTAGAACAATTTGAAAAATATTGTTCAAGTTTTTTAACCCCTAAAGAACTAACATGGATTTTTTGGCAAGATAGAAATTTTGGGCAGGTACGTATTACCGGAGATTTGCATATTTTAGAGTGAAATTTTTATAGAAGGTGGGGAAGAGGACTATCTTTCATATGCACTAAATTTCATGACATTTAGAAATATGAGTCAAAAACTATGGCCAAATATGTTACTTTTTTTCCCGGGTGGGCAGTCCGGGTGTCACGACCCTCATCAAGAGGTGTGTCTGTGCCACCTTGGTGAGCAAGGGGGACGTTGGGGTGACACCCCAAGCCTTGCAAGAGATGGGGTGAGGAGACTAGGAATTCTGAGCAATCCAAGCGTTGTAGTGCTCTGATCCAAATGAATTAGGAGGCGTGCGGCATATGCTTGGAAAGCTTATAAGAAGATGCGTCCATGGGTTCAAAGAACTCGAGAATCCGAATTGGCAGTCAAAAGTTATGACTCCTCAAAGTTGGCAGTGTTCTGGCCGCGTCCCGAGGCATAAGGACGTGGGAAACAAGGTTTTGGAGGAATCCTTTGAGCCAAATAGGTAATGCCGCATATCATTGGAAAGCTAAGGAGACAAGCTTTCTAGAATGATAAGGTTCATGAGGAGATGAGCTATGAGCTAAAAGTTATGGGCATCCAAAGAGGGTGGAGTCTTGGAGAACTACACCTCCCGGGGGACTCGTACCTTTGGAGGGCCATAACTTCCTCAATACTTGTTGTATTGAGGAAATTGAATAGTCCACGGGGATCTAAGAAAAATGTAAATCACGAAAATGGGCTTGCACTTGGGATTTGGAGTTCTAAGCTAAAAGTTATCCCGATGGAAAGATCGAGAGTCTTTGGGGGTTTGGTTTGGGGGATACTACCCGGAATTGGGTGGTCTTCCAAGATAGGGAACATCTCGGGGATTACTAGTAACCTCTAATATGGGGGGGGTTGCCGAATCCCGCAAAGAGTACTATAAGGAGGGGTGGTCTCCCTCCTCACTCCCGGATGGTGCCATGCTGAGCCAAAGTGGCCCTGGATGGTGAGATTAGTGTTGGAGCCTCACCACCACCTGTGTGTTACCGTGGAGTGCTTGTGCACTCTTTGATACTGGTTGGGTGGTGTCCCACTCCACACTAAGCCATGGTGTAAGTCCCGTTTGGTGAGTTCCGATTAGTGAGTCCCGAAATGAGTTGGGTTGGGCCTAGTGGGGAGTTAGGTCCCATTCAAGGGCGGTTAGCACCGATAGGGAATAGTGCCTTCACCAAGTGCTTGGACATCAATGGAAGTTCTGTCCCATGTCATCAAATGTCATGCCCAGTGTCTTGTGGGAGTTAAGGATTGGAATGGAAGAGTTGGGAGTCACGGAGGAATGGGGAACCTCGTGATTTGAGTTGGAACCTAACATTGTGGATGTGTGGCATGTGTAGTGTTAGGAGAGCATGATCTTTGGTGTCACTGAAGTGTTAAGTGCTGGAAAGCATTGGAAGGCGAACTTAAGGGATAAGTGTCACTAAGGGATGCAACACTGGACAGATTTGAAATAATCACTTCTTTTAGAAACAAAATTGATTTTCTAGAGTTATATTTATATAGAAAGCTTTGAATCATTTCATTTTGATCAATGAGTCCAAGAGATTTAGTTTTGAAGCAATTATGCATTTTCTATTCTAAAATAAACTTTAAAGTCCTTTATTTTAATCAATTTTCAATATTTAAAAATAAAAATAAAATCATAGGATGTAGATTGTTTATTAAAACATTTCAACCATTGGAATTGTCATTTTTTAATTCCATAAGTAAATTCTTAACAATGATATAATTGAAATCATTCTCTACTTCTTTCTACTTACTATTTTTTTCCTATATGTTGTACAATCTCAAATGATCTGAAATTTTTCAAGCATGTAGTCAACTTGACTTGAAGAATGAATCCAAAGAAGCACCACCATTTTGGACATTTCTTTATAAAAATGTGAGCTTATGAAGTGTAGTTGCACATTTTTTTGCAAGGCCAAAAAAAGGATTTTTGTGAATTTGAAAGCTTATATCTTGCAATCCATGTTGTGAAAATTTCGGAAATTTTTTCCATGTCTTCTCAAACCATCTTACTACAAGATCCTTCAATTACGTGTGTCCAAAATTTTTTTTCCTAAAATTTTGAACTTGTACTAGAAATGAAAATTTTAGAGCAAATTTTGCGAAAACATAGTTAAGGAACTTAAGAGGTTAAAGCAATATAATAATTTGTAATATAAAAATTCAAATCTTTTTAGATACAAATAGATCCACGAAAGTAATTTTTGAGAAATCTTTCAAATAAAATAAATTTGTAAGCTATCCAAATCATCCTCATTGAAAAAAAAATATTAATTAAGAAATCAAATTTTCACACAAAATATTATGGATGAAAATAAAACTAATCTACATTCAAAGATGATCAATACTATAAAATAGAGAGTATTGAGAATTCACAATGGGACTCATAAATCTTTCTTTGGATATATATTTGGGTGACATAATGCAATTAGAGGAATTTTTATTTTCTATTAAATATAGGTTTGTTTGTGAGTGGTTTCAAATTTTAAAATTGGTTGTATATGATGGGTGGGTGCGAGTGTTAAAATTTTTAAGTTGGTTAATTCTTAAGGTGCATCCCATTTGATTGTACAAACATACCGATGTTGTAAGCTACCATCCACTTCCTCACAACCCTTCACCATCACCCACTTGCTAACAACCATCAAGTAGGTTCATCATCTACTTGCTTACAAAGGTATATATATATATATATATATATAACTTATGACTTTTAAACCCAATGCCAAAAATGAAAAAAGGATTTCTAGTTAACTTGATTGTCATCATATTTCTTATTTTTTAGAAATTTTTAGAAATTATTCTATATTTAAATGTCAATTTCATTAATATGTTACACTTTAGGTTTAGGGTTTTTTTAATACTAAATACCAGTTCAAATTAATGATTTTTGGTTGAAATTTCTGTAGTATATTCCTATAGTAGGTAGACATGTTCCTACCAAAGGGCATCTAAAAAAACATGATTTCATGTCCTCCACGTTTATGCAAAGAGGTCTCCCTTGTGCATGCATTTGTAAACATTAGAAATGGTTTTGACCTCATTTTAAAAATCAAATCTCATCACTATGAAGTCTTTTCCAATGTCAAATTTTTAGTTTATTTGGAAATTTATTTTCCTATTTTCTACAAATTAAAATGTCCCAATTGTATCCACTCACTTGTATGTTAGCATTATCTCAACTATCACCTACTTGGTCACAACTATTTAATATCTTGTACTCACCTACAACTATTCATCTCCACCACAATCCAATCCAAATCCCCTCCATCAGGCTTGCTTACAACATTGCATTTCTATCAACTTACTTATACCATTAGTTTCAACATAATTGTTCACCAACCTCCATCTTTATCTATTCATTTGTACATGACTATCAAATTCAGTCTTACTACTCACCAACCTCCATCTCCATCTGTTCGTTTGTACGTGTTTGTCAATTCCAACCCAATTGCTCACCAACCTCCATCTCTATCTACTTACTTATATGTGATTGTTAGTTTCATTGCTCACCAACCTCCAATTTTGTCTACTCACTTGTACATGACTATTAGTTTCAACCTAATTGCTCATAAACCTCCATTTCTATCTACTTTCTTGTATGTAACTATGAATCTCAAGCACCATTTCATTGCTAACAACCATTTACCATCTTGTACTCTCTTGCAATTGTTTATCTCCACCATGGCCCAATCCCATTCTACAAATTGTTCTTCTAATATCTCCTTTGTTGTTGTGATATTTTCCATCTTCATATTAGTCTAAAAGATCCTTCGACCATGACACATTGAATATAACATTAAGTTTGAGATTTTTACTTGATTGTTAATATTTTTATGAGAGAATTACGCTAAATTTGGAAAATGATCATTTCTCAAACTACTACAATCAATTGAAACTATTTGCTTTGACATATTTAATAAAGGCAAATTTAAAACAAATTTTCTTCTATAAGAATTAAGTAGACTATCAAATAAAGCAAGTAAACTCAAAAATATTGATTAAATAATATTTGACAACAATAAAAATGATGAATAAGTCAATATAGAATAATTTAATAAATTCTTTATACATAAATTACATGACTAAGTTCAATTTTTTTGGTTATAAATTTTGTAGGATACCCAAACTACCTTTGTTGAGAATAAAACCATTTATAAAATTATATATTTTTTAATTGTATAGTTGGATCTTATAAAAATCATTGTGTCTAAAACTACTCCTCAATCCTATGTTGTGTAAAAATATAAAAGAAAAGAAAATCTTGCTAATAATTGGATGACCTCAAAAAACTCTATTGTTACTTGGTCCTATACAAGTTAAGATTAAAATTCAATCAACTATAAAATGTTTTCCCATTAGCCATTCGTTGTAGGAAACAACTCAACTTATTTAATCAAAATTCCTAAAGGACCAAGTAACAATAGAAATTTGATGTTTTTAAATTAAAAATTTTGTTTATTGAAGAGACTGTTGTTGAATTGCTAAAGAGATAAAATCAAAGTTTAAGCCTCTTTGGTTGCCACACCAATGAATAGCCAAGTGAACCAAAACCAAATCAAAAGTCATAAATCAAATTCGTAAGAACAATACTTAATTCCTATTTTTTTGCTTATAATTTGACACGCCCCTTAAAAGGCAAGATGGTCTAAAAAATCATTTAGTTTTTGAAGTCCATCCATTTTTCATATACTTTCATCCTTAATACTACAAAAAAATTAATAAATTTCAATCAAATTTAATCAAATTTTGTATTTCTTGAAGGTGGTTTGGAGATTTCATTTAGATTTTCTTATTATTTTTCCTATTATTATAATAGTCAATACAAAAATCAGGTAAAATTTTGGCAATAACCCACCAAATAGTGTACCACTTCTCAAAGACCACTTATAATTTTCAAATTATTATATTACCTTGTAGGATTCAAAAATTTGTTAATGGAAGTTGGACAAAGTGCAATTTAACCCTTGGATCTTGAAGGGATACACTTTTCATCCATCCTAGTTTTTTTAATTTTTATATTAGTTGAATCTTACTTCAATGGTGTGAATTTTTTTTTAAATATTTTATAAAAATATATAAATATCATATTGGAATCATACCTAGTGAAAATTGCGTAAAAATTGTGTAAAAATATGTCTCTTGATACTTCAAAAAATGCCTCCAAAAAAACCCTACATAAATTTAATTTTTAATTTTTTGGTAAAATTATACTAAGAGGTTTTCAATTACAAAGCCTATGCAACCAAATTTTATTATAAAATTATCAATTTATAGGATGCAATTAATTATAGAAATATTTTTAAATTTTAAGCATTGAATTTTGGTGAGAAGAACTATAAATCTTACTATACATTTGCAATTCATAATTCAAAATCTACAACTCTCTGTTTATAAATATTACCAAATTAGTTATGAAGTTTATTTACTTTGGACGAAAGGGAAAGAGGGTTTGCATTGACATAAGCTATTGTGAGGAAGTTTGAGTAGCTAACTTTCTCAATAATCAAGCCACTTTAAAGAATGAAAAATTGAAAAAAAAAGATGTTGTCCTTTCATCATTATTCCGTTTCCTTGTTGCACGGTTCCGTGGCTAATGCTACTTGGACAAAGACCCTTGTAACATGTTTAGCCTTGAAACACCTAAGAGGACAATTCATATCCTTTTGATGATTTCACAGATGCCTTTAGGATTGAAAAAATAATGGCTTGTATCCATTTGGGGGGAGGGGGGAATTGCTTGAATGCATATTAAGTAAATGGAATCAAATATTCTCTCATTGTAGTATGTTTTGACTTATTTTACATGAGAAGTTGTTCAATCCATAAATCACCATATATCAATGCATTTTAACAACTTGAAGTACTTTGTTCTTGATGTGGATTTTAACCATAGAATAATTTTTTTTAAATTTTAGCCCAATGAAGTTAATGAAGTAGTTTCTATTCTAACTTAAAAATTTGAAAAATTCCTAAAATTGAATAATTTGTTGCAATTTGAACTTTGGACCTATAACTATAATCTCCTTATTTCTAGATTACAAAAATTCACAATAAATATATTTATTCCGTTACATTCAAGATTGTTACATAAACCAATGGAGAATTTTTCAATTTTGTAGAGCATGTTTTTGTATTTCATACAAATTTTCCTTACTCTTTTTTTTTTTTTTAAATTTGGTTATTTCAAATTTTCACAAAAAAGATATGAATTTTTTTGTGTTTTCATTCCTAACTAGTATGCCCCATGCCATTGCCAAAATATACTCCCTAAGTCCCAAAATGATCTTCCTATTGTACTTTGTGATATTGAGAATTGGTCATATTCCACTTTTAATTGTTAGGACCAACAAAACAACTCTAAGTGTTAGTTTCCCCTACATCCATACAATTGACCAATCATCAATTGAAAGACAATGAAATGACCGTAGGGGTCAATCAACACCATTCGTTCATATTTTTTGCATTTATTTCAGTATTGCCCAATTGAAGGAGATAAAGCTCTAGGAGGTGAAACAAAGGTCTACACATGGTCTTGGACCCATACTATATGCCCACAAAATGATGACCTCACACTCAACAATTTAGTGCCCAATAGTGATCTTTGAAAATGCCCAATTAATCCCTAAAGTTTTTTTACTATGTTTTCACCAAAAATGCTCCGAAACTATCATTTCTAGTACAAGTACCAAATTTTAGAAAAGAAAACATTTTTAGACACATATAACAATAGGATCTTGTAGAATTCTAGTTTGAAAAGACATAGAAAAAATTTCACTAATTTCCACTATGTAGATTGCGAGATATTAGCATTTGAATTGACAAAAATCCTTTTTTTACCCCTGCAAAAAAATGGGCACTTGTTGTTTAGAAGGTCACATTTGTATGAAAAAATGTCAAAAATGGTAGTGCATCATTGGATTCATTCTTCAAGGCAAGTTGGCTACATGTTTGAAAAAAATTCAAATTATTTGGAGTTGCACAACATATAAGAAAAAAATCATAAGTAGAAGAAGTAGAGAATGCTTCAAAATATGAAAATGTTAAGAATTTAGTTATGGAATTAAAAAATTCCAATCTCAATGTTTGTGATAAACCATACACATTCTATGATTTTATTTATTTTTCCTCAAATATTGAAAATTGAGTTGAATAAAGGACTTCAAAGTTTATTTTAGAGTAGAGAATCCATTATTGCCCGAAAACTAAAACTCCTCACAAGTTTCATATCATTAATGATTCAATACTTTCCATGTTTAGATAAATCTAGATAATTAATTTCAATTTTTCTTTTAAATTGATTTTAAGGAAATTTTTGGGCTACCCACCAAGCAATGAAAATGACATATTACACAATAACTTTTTAAACATGTAGTCAAAAGTTATAAAAATTGTTGTACTTTAAAGCTACTCTGGCCTTGGGCACATGTTGTGTGAAAATTTCAAAGCAAAAAAAATTAAAAATTTCATTCATAGTGAACTACCCAAAATATCTATGTTGCCAAAAAACATTGTTTGAGACTTTAGGGATTAATTCCACTTTTCAATACTCCCCAATTGCACTTTGAATAGGGCTCTAAAACTCAAAGTTTCTAGGATGCTGAGAGTGCATTAAACTCTACTTATAGTGAAAAATGGATTCTTAAAATATTATTTTTAGCCCTAGTTGGGAATATTTTGTCCAACATGAAGATCATTTTAGGATAAAGGGAATATCATTTTTGCTGCAAGGAAATGCCACAAAATGAAGCTTGCACATCCCTACTTGCAAAGAGCTTTTTAACAATACTAGAACATGACTGGGTGGCAATTTTTAATTCATAAAAATTTTGAAATTCAAAAATTTTCTTATTGTATGTCTAAACGCCATGAAACAAAACCCATGCACCCCTCTTCACAAACGGAGCTTTACAATGGTACCAAGGTTGTGACAAGGGGATGCACGGTTCGAGAGATCTCAACATAACAAACAAAACCAAAAAAACTAATTTAAGATAAGGAAGACTAATGTATCCTATACCATTGCCATAGTCAAAATATAAAATAAAAATAATTTTCTATTTTTTTAATTCATAAAAACAACTCAAAAATCCATAACTCTTATATCATAGGTCCAAATGCCATGAAACAAAGCCCTTGCACCCCTCCTCACTGTGCGCTTTCAAACGGTACCAAAAATGAGACCCAGGGATGCATAGTTTGAAGAGATCTCAACATAACAAACAAAACAATCTAATTGAAAGGTATGGATTATGGACTAGTGTGCTTTGTGCCGTTGCCACAATCAAAATCAAATAAAAATAAAAGTATTTTTTAATTTTTCAATTCAAAAATTACTCAAAAATCCATAACTTTCACACCATTGGTCCAAACTCCACGAAACCAAGTTTGTACACCCTTCCTTGTTGAGGGCTTTGAGGTGGAACCAAGAATGCCTTTGGAGGACCTATGGTCTAGGAGATCTCATTGTAACAAATAAACAAACAAACGACCAACTTAACCCTTAAACATCGGGCCCGTATCCATAGAAATCATCCCTTTTGGTACTATATGAAATTTTCTACTTTGTAAAAAAACCAAAAAAATACTCAATCAAGGTCCAACTATTGTGCAAGATCTCTCTTTTTTGCACAAAATTCCAAGGATGAACAATTGCACTGCTATCCTACACAAGAAGATTCTTTGTCATCATCCATTGGACGAAAAATGTCATTGGCTTCATTTAAGGGTTAAGGTATGGATAATCTACATATCATTTGTTTTCATTTATGAAGGATAAATTTCCAAAAATTATCACAAAATGGGAACTAAGCTTAAACCCTAAGTGCTCCCATGTCTAAAAAGTAGACGACGAATAGATTGAAACTTTTGTATCTTGTCATTACTGCTTGGATGAAAGTCATCCTAATTTTTGGAGATACTTTACCAAGTTGTTGTCCTATCCAAGGGTTGGATTTGGTGTTATTAGAGTACATATTTTTCTAAAATTACAAATGTGCAAGTATATCAAGTGGTCAAATTGCATTGACTTTAGTTCAAAAGTAGATTTGCCAAAATGAGGTCATTGATTTCAAGAGCACAAAAATTTCAAAAAATCACAAGGTGAAGAGAACCTCATTTCAAATCCATTCCAACAAAATTGTACTAAAAAAATGAAAATATTTTGTTTGTAATCGAATTAACCCCTAAATGTTTTCAACTATGTTTTCACCCAAAATGCCCCAAAACTGTCATTTCTAGAACAAGTACGAAATTTTAGGAAATAAACATTTTTGGACACATGTAACCAAAAGATCTTGTACTAAACTTATTTGAGAAGATGTCGAAAAAATTTCAGAATTTTCCACCATGTAGATTGTAAGATATTAGCATTTGAATTACCAAAAATTCTTTTTTTGGCCTTGTGAAAAAACGGGCAGCTGCACTTCACAAGGCCACATTTGTATGAAAAAAATTCCCAAATGGTGGTTACTCTTTGGATTCATTCTTCAAGGCAAGTTGGCTACATGCTTGAAAAAATTCAAATCATTTGAAATTGTACAACATATAGGAAAAAGAAAGTAAGTACAAAGAAGTAGAGAAGGATTCAAAATACTAAATTGTGAAGAATTTTGTTATGGAATTTAAAAATTCCAATCCCAATGGTTGTAATATTTTAATAAACAATCCACACCCTATTATTTTATTTTTTTTCAAAAAATATTGAAAATTGAGTGAAATGAAGGACTTCAAAGGTTATTTTAGAGTAGAGAATCCGAAATTGCCGCAAACTAAAATGCTTCATAACTTTCATCTCATAAATCAAAATTGAATGATTCAAATCTTTCCATGTACATATAAATCTAGAAAACCAATTTCAAATTTTTATTTCTCAAAAAAAATTTTTTTTAAGAAATTTTTGGGCTGCCCGAAGATCAATGAAAATTACATATCATGCAATAACTTTTTAACCATGAAGTCAAAAGTTATGAAAATTGTTGGGCCTTAAAGATACTCCTCGGGCACATGTTGTGTGAAAATTTCAAAGAAAAAAAAGAAAAACTCCATTTGTAGTGAGCTGCCCAAAATCGCTACGTTGCCAAAAAACGCAGTTTGGGCATTTAGGGGTTAAGAAGGAATTTTGAAGTTTCCCTTTTAAAATTTATAAAAAAATATTGATGATAGTATTAGTGAATCTAACCGTTCGGGTGGAATCTACATCTCACAGTCTACAACTTTTGTTTGTATGTCGATTCCAAAATATGCTTCTGAATAGCACTTTCTAATGATTTTTCTCAAATCTTCAATTTTGGAGATGAGTCTGGACGTTCCAAGGTTAAATGGTCCTGTAAGTAGGAAGTGCACAGATTTTGAAGTTCCTTTTCCTTCCCCTCCAGAAGCCATACATACAGTACGGAGGAATATCCCCAAATGCTATCTCTGATCCATGGCTGCTTGGAAGAGCCAGCCAGTGAGACATGGTTCTTATTAACTTATTCTTCTCGAATTTCGTGGGAGTCCATAGCCAAACTGAAACTGAAAAAGTTCACAACTTCTGTTTGCAACAAATCAGCTTATTTTAAACTTAACTTTTAACATGAATTGGTTTGGTCCAAGTGAAGCGCATCATCGTTGTTGTCGTCGCACATTCTCCCAGAAATACTCCAATGAAAGCCAACGGAAGCTGAACTTGTTTTGTGGCATGAAAGCTGTTGCATGTCAATAGAAATGGTCCATGTGTGTCAAGGAAAACAAAGGAAAACAAAAGAAAAAACATTGTTGCATGAGCGTTCCAAACAAGCCTATCCTCGCACTGTTGGCTGCTCTTAACCCCTCAACGACGCAGCGGACATTTTTCGTCCAATGAACATCAAGGAATTCTCCTCTGTAGGACAGAATTGCAACTATTCATCCTCGGAATTAGGGGTGGAAAGGGGAGATCTTCTACAATAATTTGACTCCCAATGCGTACTTTTGATTTTTTTAAAGTGGACAATGTCACACAGTTCCAAAATGCCTGATTTCCACGGTCACCAACCCGGCGTTCAAGGATTAATTTAACTTATTCCGTTCCACTAATGTTTTCTTTATGATACTATATAAGGTAGGATGCTCTTAAATGGAGCATCTAAGGGAAAAGATGTCTCTCCTAGGGAATCCATGGAGCCAATCATTTGGGAAATTTCATGGCATAGGAAAAAGTGGGAAAGTAGTCAGTAGCTACTTTTTCTGAATTTTTTTGAGTGAAATTGAATTAAATACGAAATTTTAAAGTTAGTGTGCAGAGGGGCGCTAGTCCTACTCATAGCATGCCTTTGAATTTAACAAATGCATCCAAAAAGTAACTACAATGGTGCTTCCCATGGTTCATGGAAGTCTTCAAATTAAACACTAGAAGAAAACAATGTTGAGTTCAACAAAATTAAGCTGACGCAAAATTTTGTTGAACTTAGCACTATTTTCTTCTAGTGAAAGTTCAGGCACTTCATTAACTGCAAGGTTTTTTTGAAGCTAAACGAACAAATGATTGGGCTACTTCAAGCTCCGCTCATGAAAGGAGCAAATGTAAAGACCTCAGTGTCCAAAAAATACACTCTAGTGTTGCCCTTTCATGGCTTAGGAAAGGGTGATCCATATTCAAAACCCTCTGGTACAATTTATGCTTGCCTATATAGTCCATTGAAAATGACCCTCGGAAATTCAAGCCTCCTACCTTAGTACAAGGGAAACTATAGCAAGTTACCCACATTAAGGTAACTACATCCAAAAGCATCCAAATAAGCAATCCATCATAGTTTCCATTATTCTATTGGAAAACTTATTTGGGGGGTCTTGTTATTACACTAAATAGGGGTATTATAGGAACCAAAAATTTTAATGGATTGATTATGGAGAACTGTAGATGTTTGAAACATGATATACATCTCCCAGACACTTCAATAACTCATGATGGACAATAAAGGTAGATATTTATACAGTGTGAAATGTCAATTAATTAGTATGGGTCCTCTTAATACCCCTATTCAATGTAGTTAAAAAGGAGAATCTAGATTCTCTTAGAATGCAAATTCTGGACATTATATGAATAAACTATGAATTTTCAAAGTACTGAAAATAGGTGTTTCTAAATCCGACCCTAGAATCTCATGAATAGTGGGTGTACATTTTAGGCAAGAATATGTAGAGGTCACTTTTGGATGTAGTTACCTTTTACTTAATGAGCAAAATGACTCAACTACTAGAGAACCAACCCCCTCACTCATCCCTAACAGAAAATGTTGAATATTTTTATTTGCCATGCATGATCAAATTTACAAATTCTGAATTGGTATTTGCAATCAAAGCGGCCCCAAATTAGCTAGGAGAGGAAGAGAAGATAAAATAATCAAGCACAACATAGGGGATCTTTCTTTTTCATGTGTACCTTTGGAATGACTTTTGGAAGGATGAATAAGGGGGGTAGTTCACTCCACCCAATAGAATAGGTTAATGCTATCCCAAAAATGTGGGAATAAATTTAATTGGTAGACAAGAAATCAAAACCAACATTACAATTGAAAAAAAATCATTTACAGACTTCAAAATTGAAGGCATATTAGAGCTAATTCTAAAGTATGCAATGTGGGACTAGGAGCCAAAGTTTGAGAAAACACAGGACAAAATTCCTGTGAGTATGAAAATTGGGGTCTGATGGAGTTTGGTGTTGTATTTTTTTAACTATTCTTAATTAAGCATCCTTTTGACACCAATGTTATAATTGGGGATGACCTTTGCAATGAACTCTGGTAGAATGTGTGAAATTTGATTAGTTATCCCCTAAAATATTATAGAATTATGAGGCCCAAAATTACTAAAGAATACTAGTATCCAAGACAAGGCTAATAAATTTGTCATCTTTATTCTCTCACAAATCCAAAAAAGGTTTCCCTCAACTAATATGTTCACACACATCCTTGCAAAATTTTAGAGCAAGAATCCCCACCAATTGCAATTTCAATATGCCTAACTTCAAGAAGTAGGTTAAATTTCTAGCCCTTCTCCAATGACAAAAAAATAAAAAATAATTTTTTGTAGTATTTATTTTAATGTTGTGAAACAAAACTTCTTATGTAGATAAAGATGATTAACATCCATACAAAAAAATCTCATGCATAAATTCAAAATTGTGAAGTCAATACAATATGCTTGAGTTCTTATAAATCTCAAAGTACACTCCTTAGTCGTCATGTATTTGCTTACAATCCTTTATCGTTGTCTCTTTGTTCATAATCTTTCACCATCACCTACTTGGTTACAAAGGTATATACCATCACTCAAGCTTGCTTGCAATACTTCATCTCTATCCACTCACTCATATGTTACCATTATCTCAACATCACCTACTTGTTTACAACTATTTAATATTTTTTACTCAATTACAACTATTCATCTCCACTACAATCCAATCCCAATCCCATCATTCAAGCTTGTGTATGTAACTGTCAATTTCAACGTAATTGCTCACCAACCTCCATCTCTATCTACTCGCTTATATGTGACCGTTGAATTCAATCTAATTGCTCACCAACCTCCATCTTTGTCTACTCACTTGTACATGTCTGTCAATTTCAACCTAGGTCCTCACAAACCTCCAACTCCATCTACTTACTTGTACGTGATTGTGATTTTCAACCTAAGTGCTCACCAACCTCCATCTTTGTCTACTCACTTGTATGTGACTATCAATCTCAACCATCATATCTTTGCTAAAAACCATTTGCAATCTTATACTCTCTTACAACTATTCGCCTCTACCATGGCCCAATCTTGATCTACAAATTGTTCTTAATATCTCTTTTGTTCTTGTGACATTTTCCATCTACATATCACTTTAAAAGATCCTTTGACCATGGCATGTTGAATATAACATTAAGTTTGAAATTTTCACTTGATTGTTAAGATTTCTATGAGAAGATTATGCTAAATTAGTAAATTTGATAAATGATCATTTCTCAAACTACTACAATCAATTGAAACTATTTGCTTTGAAATAATTAGTAAAGGCAAATTTAAAACAAATTTTCTTCTATAAGAATTAAGTAGACCATCAAATAAAGCAAGTAAACTCAAAAATATTAATTAAATGATATTTGAAAACAATAAAAATGATCAACAATTCAACATAGAATAATTTTAAAATATTATTTATACATAAATTAGATAACTAAGTTCAATTTTTTCTTCTATCATGTCTATGATTCTCTTGGCATGTTGAGATTTTGAAAATCCAAAAATTATTCTTGAGAAAGTTTAGGGAAAAAAACATGTACATATGAATAGAAAAAAAAATATTGTTGCAATGAGGAGTGTCAAAAAATTAGGAAGAGCTATTTGCCAAATTTTCAAAGAAAATTTGATCAAGATGCCAAATTGTCCAAATGCCAAAATTAAATCATTCCGACCAACCCCTAGGTGCCACTAATTTGACCTAAATGGACAGTAGAGTCATAGTACATTTTATGCAACAATCTCTATGCATCTCTTTCAAGAGAGGGGGCGAAATTAAGTACAATTATAGGGTATACCATATGACATTAACCCCTAAAGGACCAAGGTGCCTTTTTTGGCAACATAGAAATTTTGGGCAGGTACGTGTGACTACAAATTTCCATGTTTTTGGCCCAAATTTTAATAGAAGGTGTGGACGAGGAATATCTTTCATATGCACTAAATTTTAGGACATTTGGAAATATGAGTCAAAAGTTATGGCCTAATGTATTGTTTGTTTCTCAACTTGGGCAGTCTGGGCAGATCTGAAAAAATCACTTTTTTCAAAAATAAAAATTTGAAATTGGTTTTTTAGATTGATATATATATATATAAAGCTTTGAATTATTCCATTTTGATCAATGAGTCAAAAGTTATGAGATGTTTTAGTTTACGGGCACTTATGGATTTTCTACTCTGAAATAAACTTTGAAGTCCTTTATTTAACTCAATTTTTAATATTTTTGGAAAAAAATAAAATCATAGGGTATAGATTGTTTATTATAACATTTACACCATTGGGATTGGCATTTTCCAATTCCAATAATAAACTATTAACAATTTAGTATTTTGAATCATTCTCTACATCTTTGTACTTACTATTTTTTTCCTATATGTTGCACAATTCCAAATGATCTGAAAATTTTCAAGAATATAGACAACTTGACTTCAAGAATGAATCTAAAGAAGCACCACCATTTTGGACATTTTTTCATACAAATAGGATTTTGTGAAGTGCAGCTGCCCGGTTTTTCGCAGGGCCAAAAAAAGGATTTTTGCCACTTCAAATGTTAATATCTTGCAATCTACATGGTGGAAATTTCTGAATTTTTTTTCACATCTTCTCAATGTAGATTACTACAAGATCCTACGGTTACATGTGTCCAAAAATGATATTTTTCAAAAATTTGGTACTTGTATTAGAAATGGCAGTTTTTGAGGTTTTTTGGTGATAAGGTAGTAAAGGAACTTTAGGGGTTAATATATTCATATATATGAAACCACAAAATCTATTTTTAAGACACCAGAAGAAACCCTTGTTGTAAACTTGTAATCAACACAATCTAGATGATGTTCTTCGGTTCTCTGTAACAAAAAGCATCAAATTCAACTCATAATTTTTGTTGAATTTGATGTTTCTTGTTACAAAAAGATTGAAAACATCATCTAAATTGTGGTGATTTCAACAAGGTTTTTTTTTGCTATTGAGAGAATGATCTTTCTTATTACAAAAAATAGAAAATATCATCTACATTGTGTTGACTTCAACAAGGTTTTTTCTGCTACTAAGAATGATCCTTCTTGTTATACAAAACAGAAAACATCATCTAGATTGTGGTGACTTCAACAAAGTTTTTTTCTCTGCTATTGAGAGAATGATCCTTGGAAAAGGAAGAGATGAGAGGCATCCACAAAGTCCCACCACTCCCCCTTTTTTTCTTCCCTCCCCTATCATTGGGAACTCCATTCATTTGCAATGGGTGGATTTTGCTTTTGTGGCTCCCATTATTTAGGATACGGCACCCAATGGTGGCCACATCTTTCAATCAGCAAAAGCCGGGCCGAAGCTTCAGCAGTCAGTCAGTCAGTCTGCTCTGCAATGCGCCGCCCCCATTCATTGATTCTTTCCTTTGCCATGTGACTCTCTGTTGGGTCCAGTTTCAGAGTTTTCAAACCGCGTGCCAAACAGCAATCATGCCCTACTTGGGACCAGATACCCTTTTTTTTTTTTCTTTTTTCTGGATAACAAACTGAAACTATTGCATTTAAAAAAAAAACAAAAAAAAACACAAGGAAATAGTCAAGCCTAAAAGGAAAGAGATCAAAAGAGTAAGGTAACTACACCTAATCTTGATCGCTTTTAAACTGAATTGATTACTCTAGATTCTTATCTAATATGTATTCCCATTGTATATGAGAGTCTTATGGTCGATTGTAGAAACACCTATTTTCAGCACTTTGAAAATTCGTAGAAACGTAATGGTCTTCTACTATGTTGAGAAGGTATTATGCTTTGCTAGAAACCTAGGAGGGACTTATCATTTAATTCAGGGATTGGTGTTGACTAAGAAGCTATTCAAAGACAATTTTGATCATTGGAGGGATCCCCTATCAAGGATGCAAAATTTGACTCACTATTTCATTAGTAAATACATTAAAATAAATTTTACATGATTTTTGAAGTAATTTCTTTGTAAAAATCATGTGAATGTAAAAATCTATGTGTACTCTACCTAGACACAATCTTGTAAAGACAATAGAATCTTTAATAAGCAATTGGGCCATGACCAATCTGACACATTGCATTAGAGAGGTTATTATACTAAGGGAGGATCATTTATATTCATGACATTGTATGGGGCTAGGACTAGGACTGGGACCGACAATCAATATTACTTTAGAGAGTGTTGTTTATTAGAAGTTCTATTGTATCACAAGAGGTTGTGATATAGAAAAGTGATAATATAGAAGGAATTAAATCTGAAAAAAAGTTGAAATACAGTTACAGGTGATAGTAGAGAATCATATTTCCAAAGACCAAATTTAAACACTGCCCGAAACTCCGAATGTCACAAGGTGTTCTCCGTCACAGTGCAATTAGAGAGGTCAGAGAGAGCGCGCCCGAATCTCATTTCGGCCTCAGCTTTTCTCATACCCCAAAGGCCCAGACGTTCTGTAAGGGTTAGGGTTTAGGGTTTAAGCTTCGTCGTCGGAAATCGAAGTTTTCAGGCCTTGACAAACCTGTAGGAACAGCTGTTCAGAATTCGTGGTTGCTTCCCAGTTGGATTACTTTCGTCCCGCTTCCACAATCTTCTTCCTTATCACGCTTTGATTCCTGTCTGGACTCCCCATCCTTTCTCTCGAGTGAGCTGTAGCCATTCTCTTTCATGGCAGAGCGCGAGTTACCGTTGGTGAGAGCAGAATCAGAATGCTCTAGGAGGAAAAGCGCCCTATAACATAACCCTCAGGGAATCCCGGAAGTCCTTTCTTACTAATTTCGAAGTTCTCAAAAATTAGGGTTTCAACTGACCGATCATATGAATGTCTTAAATTGAATGTGGGATCAAATCGCGGTTCGCCGTAGATCTGATTTGCTTTGGTCGGAATTGGAGGTTTCAACAAAGGTGGATTGAAATGGCGTTGCGAGTAGGGCTACGAAGAGCTTCTCGATTTTTTGCTCAGGATTCATTCTTGCGGGTCGCTTCTACTACAGGTTTGTGCTCTCCGAGACATTTTTTTGCCTCTCTTTTTTCAGGGCGAGGGCCAGCAGTGGAGATATCACAGCTTCTTAGAGACTGCTTAGGTGGGTCAGACCATTTATTTTGTTGCTCTGGATGTTCATGTATGGTTACACTAGGCCTTGATTTCAATGAAATTGAATTGTTTGATTATGATCTCGCCATGCGCGGCTCTTGGCACGAATTCGAATGTTAACAAGTTACTTACCACACTGATATATTCTATAAGTGCCTATGACACCAATTTACCAAAGTCACATTATTTTATATTCCATTAGTGCACATGAAAATATTTTCTTTATTGTACTAATTTTCACGAAAAGAAATTTCTGAAGTGACACTAATTTTGCGTCTCACGAATAGGATACGTCAGCGTAGTGTTGGACTTGCACCTTTTCCACTGTAGCCGTAGAGACCAATACACCACTGAAATAATGTGAGCTAACAATGTCAACTGTGACTCCAAGGCTTTGCAACTTTAGTACTATTGTGGCATGTATTCCAAGACTGTAACCATGATGACTTTGAAATGTGCTTTCAAACGTAGAACTCAACATATGTGCGTCAGAGAAAGTAATCGTCAGAGGATCACTGAATTTTGGATGGTCTGCTTGTCTAGCGGACGGCCCCCCCAATGTGTGAGGACCTGATTTCAAAAATGTCATGCAAGTGTGCACCAAATAGAATATCAACAATTTATATGTTAGTTTATCTGTTTTCCTTGACCAAAATTAAAGTCGAATTTGAAGGTATTCAATTTCAACTACATCACTTGTAATGAAGTCTTTCCAGTCGTTCTAACCAAGTGCTTTAATGTCTTGCACAGATAACATTACAAAATCTCTCACTGCCGACACAATTCGAAGAGCTTGTTTCGAGACTTCAGAGTCAAGACTTTCGAACTCAACCACTACGAATTCAAATTTATTTCACCTTCGATCTTTCAGCAGCGGGAAAGACATAGATACCAATAGGAGCTCCATCAGTACAGCACAGGAAACGAAAGCAGAAGATGAGCAGGAGATATCCAAGCCATCCAAGAGACATGACCTTGCGATGCTGTTCACGTGCAAAGTGTGTGAGACCCGGTCTGCGAAGACCATGAGCCGTGTTACTTACGAGACGGGGATTGTGATTGTGCGCTGCCCCAAGTGTCGAAACCTCCATCTGATTGCCGACCGGTTGGGCTGGTTCGGCGAGAAGGGTAGCGTGGAAGATTTTTTGGAGCAGCAGGGCGTTTCTGTGAGGAAAGGTTTGGAGGGGAGCTATGAGTTTTCTGTTGACGATTTGGCTGGGTGGACTCCACCAAGTACTGAGAGCAAGAGTTGATGTTTCTTCTCATTAAATTCAAATGGTGCTTCTTCACCTTTCCCATGTTGCAGGGTAGAGCTGTAGCTGTGCATTAAATTGATACCGTCCCAAGAATTTTTGGATGACAAGTTTCCCTCTTTCTTGACTGTCAGAATCTGGTTGTATGTATAGAATCACGTCTTTGATTAAGATAGTAAGATTACCGTTGGAAAATTTATTATGAATAATTGGATCTTCTCTCGCATATCTTTATCATTGATTCATGTACAGTACTGTAGATCATTTGTTCTTCTTTCCATTGAATATTACATGATTTTCTTGAAGTTTCACACAAATTCACTCAATTCCAAAATTAGAGTGAGTTAATGCTGGTACTGCGGGACACACTAATAGCTTCATTGCTTTAATTTGTGTTCCAACTTATGGCATCTCTAAATTTGCAAGGAACAAGGTCCATATTATCTTATCCACCAGAACCCAGTAAGCTTATAGCACTCTCCACGACTCCACTCTCTGTTCACACAGGAAGTGAACCCAACATGGGTTGATTTGAAGTGAATTTCTTACTCTCTTCAGCAACCAAGGGCTGGTCATTTTATTTCCGAAAAAAAAATCACAAAACGTGGGCCACTCCCTGCAGTGTCCTTCACGGATCAAAGCTGATGACCAGCGTGGTTGACGTGCGACACTTGGAAGGATACGGGCCGGGTGGGATGGGGACCTGTGGGAAGCCATTGACCTGGCCCGTGCCCGGCCACATATCCTGCCCCAAGCCTCCTAATAACTGCCACTTCACGCTCTTGGGCCTACGTACCAAGAAACTATAAAATAAATTCGGAGCACACACTTGTTGGACAAAGAAGGACAGTTGGGAGCTCTTGGGCCTACCTACCAAGAAACTTATATAGAATTCGGTGCACACTTGTTGGACAAAGAGGGACAGTTCGAAGCTCTTGAATAATGAGGGGAAAAGTAGGAAGTCCATAAAGCGACGAAGCTGTAAAAGTGTTTCTCTAACAAAGAGGTAGGTATTTGTTGCTTTCTTTGTTGAATCACTTGCATTTGTCAATGTCCGAATGGTGAAAGTATAAGAGGGTGGTTGCTTTTAGAGCCTTGTGTGAGTCCAACTTCAAAATTCATAACTAATTTCATTAAAGTCCAAAAGGCAAACAAACCCAATTATTTTTTTCAAGTTCCACACAAACAAATTTAGTCTATACAAAAAAACCAAAAAAACGGTTTCTTTGTTTGGTGTGCATTGGGTTGATACACAATTGCAACAACAAATGTGATTCATGAAGGGAACTATGACTTGGCCCTTCTTATATTAGAGTTGGGCTTAGGGGTGTGAAGTTTGATTGAGAATGTTATAAATGCAAAAGTCATTCTAGGGTAGATGTAATTAATGATTTAAAAGGTTTCTTAAGTTTATTAGAGAAAATTAATGCTCTTAAAATTTTGTTCTCATTATTGTACCCCCAACTCCTTATCCAACATTTGTTGATTTTAGAGAATTAGGAAAATTCAAGGACTATCATACATCCTTCATTTTTTTTATTCAATTAGTATAGTCCATATATCATCTTTTTCACATGTCCAACCAAGTAAGAGCATCTAGATTTATCAAATCTCATAAAAGTGAAGATGCCAATTCTAATAAATTAAAGTTGGGCTTTTCTTTTCTTTTCACAAGGGCATATAGAATCCAATCATAGTTGAAGGCCCAACTTTTTTAGCCTTACTTATTGGCTTCTACATGATCAAAAAAATTAATGGTTTATTAAAGCTTGAAATCAAATGGTCTAAAGAAATGCACTATTAGTGTGCTTATTTATGACTATAGAAAAATTGGAGGCCTCTAAAAAGATTTATTTTTTTGTAAATTTTCAGTTGAAGTGCATGGCTATTGAGTTAACCCATATATTCCACAATCCAAAAGCAATAAATACATTAAAACTTTGAAGTGATTGCAAGATTAAATGTACATCAAATCCAATTGATACAATATCATGGGAGAGCTCTCGGAAATGTATTTGTAAAAAGATTTGCTTCAAAATTCAAATAATTGAGAACACACAATGCCTCCAAATTTTGTTGTTTGAGATTAAAAATAGAGGAAAAAAGTGGACACAATGCATGGAGAATCCAATAGATGAAGTATAGAACAATACATCATTTAAAGCTCCAAATTATTTGTTATGATTTCTAAAGAGGATAATTTATGCCTCTAAATTTGTAGTTGGAAAATATAGTTGTAATAATTAACATTGTCACATTACTTTTGTTTTGAAGTTCAATAAATCAAATAAATTTTTGCTATCATTGAGAAAAAAATTCTAAACTATACAACTTAGAAGGAATAAAAAGGCATAAGGATTTTTTCAATATACTCAAATACTTTATGTTTCCCTATACATTTGAAAAAAATTCAACGACCTTCTCTACAAAGAGTGAGAAAAGAAATAAAGTGTCTTGAGGATATGAAAAAGGGAGTTGAACATCTCTTGGATACATCTCATAGATTACCGATTTTGTAACTCAATATACAATTTTAGTGGCATAATCTTGTCAAGATTGATAAGAAGAGTTGAACTTTGAAACATTGAGTGTCTAGTGCAATTTATGATTAAAATATCTACATATTCCGAGCTTGGATTGGAACCAAACCTTAATATTTGAAAGAATATTAGGGATATTAGAGGCATCTTATAAGGATTTTTTTAGCATATTTGCTAAAGTCATACTACCTCCATTTGGAAGGAGTGTATCCATTCTCAATGCAATCACCGTTGAAAATGGATAGACCATTTCCAAATAGAGGGAGTATTAGCCACTATTTTAGGTTAGATATTTAGAAATAATAGACTCATGAAAAAAAACATTTTTTCTTGGTTTTCTTTTTTCCTAATGCCCTTGAGTGTGTGAAATGAAGTTTTAAATATTGGGTCATACATTATATTTATTCAAGTTGTACTTTCTATATATCAAGTTCCCTATAGTTATTTATATTCAATAGAAAAAAAATTGGAAAAGAAAATTATTGATGCCCTAAGTTTCACCTTGAAAAGAACAATATGCTAGGACAATGCTAGTTTGAAGGGAAATGTTTTTGGTTGAACATTGTAATGAAGGATGAGGATATCCTTCAAATTTAAAACATGACAATCCCAAGACTAAAGTTTCCTATGAATGATGTTCAATGAATGAAACTATAGAAACTATAAAATGCCCCTATTCATCCAAGAGTTTGATAATATTCTATTGACCAACTAGATGATAGGAAACTCTCTTTCCAAGGTTCACATTGTCTCCTAAGATGTATACATGAATAGTACATTCCCCCTCTCATTTGTTGACTATGGTGTAAGGTCCGAAATGCATGAATTCATGTCTGTCATTATCTATTAAGAATTTGTGAATATTTGATTGACCAACTTGGTAAGAGGGACATATCTTTCAAGGTTGACATGGTTTCCTATGATATAAACATCAATAGTCAGTAGTACTTTCTCCCTTTGAGTTTTTAGACATTGGTGTAAAGTCTGAAATGATAGAATTGATGAATTGATGTTTTTCATCTAAAAATTTGTTAAAATTCAATTGACCAGCTTCAAAATAGGGCCATAGTTATCCTTCTATATTTCTAAGATTAACATTATTTCCTATGGTGTTGCCAACAATTGTACTCTCTTCTTTTGTCTTGAGGACTTTCGTGTGGGATCTGAAATGAATGAATGAACTCTTAATTCACGCCAATCCTTCATAATGGATAGATTGGAGTTATTTCTTCTTCTTGCAAACTTTGGGAACTTATATTTCATAGCACATTGGTGTTTTCCCCCCCGAGGGTTTTCAGGTTAATTGGTGACCGGCTGTCCCGGTGGATGGTGCTACAGGACAAGACGACCAATTCGTTTTTCGAGGTCCAAAGCCGCTCCAGGGCCGGTAGCAGCCGGTCGTCAGCCAACAGGCACTGCATGACAGTCACATGGCACGCCCACGAAGCAGGAACCCCGTAGTGCCGAGTGTACCAGTCGATATTCCGCGACTCTTGGACGGTGACTTCGACCAGCGGTCAAAAATCTCGCACCGTCCTCCGGACGAAAGCCTCCCACGCGGACGGTATCTTCCCCAAACGGACGGCACGTCCGACCGACGGGCATGGGTTTCAAGAATGTGAGGGGTCCCCAGTCGGGGAGAAGGCCTCGGCTATGGCGTTCTTTTGTGTACAGTACAGCAGGCGGAGTTGTAGTGCTTAGGACGTGAGAGGAGCGCCGGATTGGAGCGGGATCGTACACGACCGTGATGGATCGGCGTTGTTCTTGTTGAAATCAGCGTCTCTTGGAGTCATTTCTCGCCAACTTTGGTACTTTGGCGGTCGCGATTCAGCCATCAGAGGGATTGCTAACCCTTGCGGGGCTTGCCGGTGCTTGGTGGTGCTTTCTGGTGCATGTAGAGCGTTTAGGAAGGAGTATTATCCAGTTTCTGGTGTGGTGTATTGATTTCTGTGGCCGTCCCAGTTGGGGGTACTTGGAAATCCGCTTGTGGCCGAGAAGTTCCTTTTAAAGTTGTTAAATGTTCTCGCGCGTATTGAAAGCGGCATTTGTTTTCGCGTCGTGTTGAACTGTGCTGGATTACCAGGGTGATGGTTGAGGTTGGTTAGTCCGGAAGTGCAATCAAGATCTGACGCGCCAGGGTTGTTTTTAATTTGCGCAAGTCGGAAGTTTCTTTGCTCGCATTGATATCGAAGGAGTTTCAGGTTTCTCATCTTATTCCAAGTGGTGGCTATTGACACCGATGGTTCGTACCTTGAGAAATGCCAAGAACTTCAAGAAGAACATGCAAGCATTAGGTCTGGTTGACGGTGGAGAACGGTCTTGATTGGAGACGGACGTAGGGTTTGAAAGACAAATTTTCGATGTGCAAGTTTCCGGCTCTTTGCCAGACTGTTGGAAGCGAGGGAAGCGTAGTTTTGCAGGAGACGCTGTTTGGCGGCACATGCTGTTCATCTTAAGTCTGATGTGTGCGGAAGAGTGACTGGAACTACGGCTATGTGAGCCCGTATTGGAGGTCCTGATTAGAGCCAGAGCGGGGTACTTGTGAGCGTCAATGCTTGGAAGCACCGGATCTGATGTGTGTCCCCAATCCTCTTGGTTGCGGCAAGTTGAGCTTGAAGTTGACCAGAACGCGCACGAGGAAGTGTAGTAGGCTCTGTTGATCTATTCCACGAAGTTATGCTGAGATTGCTTATGCAATTGAGTTCTTTTTTGAGAGGGAGAGAGTTTCTTTCAACATGAGGGTTTGTTGTTGTTTTTCTGCTTTAGTTTGAGAAGATAGGAAGACGCTGTGGTGCGGAAATCATTCTCTGCGGTTTTAGACTAGTATCATCTTCTGGGTCGAAAGTTCTTTCTTGCTGAAACAATTCGGAGTGATCGGTACAATTGGATCTGAGGATAGTGTCGGCGCCTGTAATGAAAATGATGATTGAGGAAGGCCCTAAGGACGGCTGTCAAGACAAGTTGGGGTGGACGCTTGTTCCTGTATACAAGACCGGGGGGGAGTTGAAGCGAACAGAACTGACTGCGAAACGCGCTGTAGTTGGTGCTGGTGCTCGGGTTTTGTTTTACCCGACTCTGTTGTACAACGTCGTCCGGAACAAGTTGCAATCCGAGTTTCGTTGGTGGGATCAAATTGATCAGGTTTGTTCTTCTCCTCTGTGGGAAATGAAGACTCTGAATTTTTGAAAGCGGTGTCCATATTAAGGCAGTGTTCGATGATCGGGGATGGAGAGATAAGCAGATGTGTGGATGTAGTTAACATTCTTCCACGATGCCTTCCAAGTTAATTCATTTCTGGAATAACTTATTTCTTGTCTATAATATACTCCTGCTAGTTTGCTTGTCGTTATTTGCGAGGTTCCAGTCCTCTCGATTACCTTTCGTTTGGATCTTACAATCGTTGAAGCATATCTGATCTTCCTTATTATTCGTATCTAACCTGGAGATTTTATGGGATGCAGCATCTGCTGCTGGGTGCTGTCCCGTTCCCAGGCGACGTCCTTCGTCTCAAGGATGTAGGCGTTTATGCCGTTGTGACTCTGAACGAGTCTTACGAAACACTTGTTCCTACGTCAATGTACCAGGTACTTATTCATCTTGTATCGCATTTTCTCATCACCAAGTCTCAGTGTTAGGTTATCTAGTCAAGTGGCTCGTTATCTGATGATGCGAAAGCTACATTGAGATAGTTTGCTCTTCTTGAATTGCTAATGTTTGCTTGTGCTTATGATAGTTTGTGATCGAAGTATTTACAGGTCACCGAATTTACAAATTATGTTTGTGGTTCAGTTCTTGTCAGAAGCTGGGTGAAATGTTCTTAACGTGGGTCCTCTATGATCCGACTGTAATATTTTTCATTCCGACTGTGATATTTTTTCAGGCACACGGCATTGACCATCTTGTCATTCCCACGAGAGATTACCTTTTTGCTCCATCTTTTGGTGATATTCGTCGAGCCGTGGACTTCATTCACGGCAAGTATCATATCCCTGCAGCTTTTCTCCGGTCTTACATGTTCATTATAATTTGTCGGTTTTCTACCGGAACGTTGGAAGATTACCTAGATATTATATAACTTGAATACACATTTGTGTATTGAGGATCACAGGTAGCTAATACTGGATTATAGTGCCTACAGCAAGCGTCATTTACAATGTATCTGACGATTGCATTTTGCCGTTTTACAGATCATGTACAGCGCAAACAGACCACCTATGTTCATTGTAAAGCTGGTCGTGGTCGCAGCACCACCGTCGTCTTGTGCTATCTGGTACATTTCCATTACTTAATTGCAGCTACAGAAAATATTGTTATTACCGTGGGAGTTGCTCTGCTCTGCAAAAATATCTATGTATGTGGAAGAAGATTTTGCGACCCACTGTAATTACGATGTTTGTTGCAATTGATATTATAGAATGTGCTGCGAATTTTCTTTGACGTTTCTACCACTTATCATCTCTATAAATTCTGATTTTACCGTTGCGTCACATTGAACGGCATTGATGCAGCAGATTGACGACTCCTTCCCTTCTTTGCATAAGTTAGATTGTTCACGAGGTGGTAATCGTATTTTCCAGGTGCAACACAAGGGTATGACTCCAATTGATGCTTTCCAGTATGTCCGGGCTAGAAGACCTCGCGTGCTCCTTGCCACTGCTCAATGGCGGGTAAGTTCTGACTTGGATTTTCAGTGAGTCGAGAAGGTGGTGCTTGAGAGTTCTTTGCGATAGAGTTGTGATGCTGGGATTGGTTGTTATGTAAAGGGAGAGGGATGGTAAAAAATAATGAGCCGCTTCTGAAAATGATCAGATTGAGTTTTCTCAAAATATGAGGTGCCCTATTAATTTGTTCCGACGTTGGTGTGATATTACTATGTCATTTGATCGACTGTTGGTTATACTGCTGCAATTATGGGTAATTAACTGGTGGTTCAGGGTTGTGCTGGATGATGTTTTATCCTGTCTTTTAAGCCTCTGGTCCTAAGAAATACATTTAATGATTAGATCATGTGACTTGCACTTAAGATCAAATCTTTGTGGATTGTCCGCAGGCTGTCCAGGAGTACAGCAGGCGAATTCGGGGAGCAACTTTGACTCAATCTTTGCCATCCCTAAATCTGCAGTCATCCCTCCTCACATGTTCAACTACTCAGTCACCGGCATCTACGCCTACCACCATTGATGAATCAGAGGTAAACACTGTTGATGATGGACCTGTCTTAGTGAGCAGCTCTGATTTGGCTGGGTACGGAGGTATTGAAGATGCCGGCCTCGTTGGAAATGAAATTTGGAACGATCTGGGAGTGGTGTACCGTGTGCGATTCATTGCTGCAGCTCGAGCTTCAGCAGCATGGGAACGCCTTTCATGTGTATGGCTTGGTTGCCAGGCGGAGAATGGAGTCCTAACAGGAAAAATGCCTGTGGACCGGTTGTCTTCCAGTGATGTTATAACGTCTCTTACGGTTCCATCAACATGTTCGGGACGCCTCGACTTTTCTGGGATAAGCCTCACCGTATGTCAGTCAGGTATGGTGAACGGATGAATACTGGATGAGTCTCCTTGTTCTGACTTACTGTATGGCAAGAAGTACGCTACATCAACTGTCCTGGCCTGTACGCAAGTGATTGTACATACAAAGGTTACTTTTGAGAACTGAGGAGTGAACTTCTCATTTGCTTCTGTAAATCTCTTATTTTGCCGCTCCCTTTTACCTTAGAAGTCTGCGTTTAGTTGCCAGATTTTGTTAACGCAGTATCAGATAAAAGAGAAGTTGTAGATTAATGTATCAACAATCTCAATTGCAATTTGGCTGAGAAGTATTCATGTTTGATATCTTCCAACTGTGTCCTTGTTGAGGCTGGGCACTCGGATCCTTTTTGGAGTGTTGTTAGTTCTTGTGTTACGTAAATTATGTTCGAGATTTTTGGTGCGTTCATATGCTCTTTTTTGCTTGCCTCTATAGCCTATGCATGTACACACTGGGAATCTGTCTTATTCTGAAGTTCCACAGTAATGTCTGGGTGGATAACAATATCGGATAGTTCTTTTCTAGCCAACACATTTCATTTCCAGTTTCAGTTAACACCTAAGGACTTCCTGGCCAAATACTGAGTTTCCTCCCGTATTTGGAGTTGATTCTGGTGCATCATGTTCGAACTATTCCAAATACCAGCTCATGAGCGACGGATGGCCCAACAATTCCACCAATTTCTTGCACGTAGTGACAATTCAGAGTCCACAGTATGTGCTCAATGCAGTTGTACAGATCATATACCAACGTTAGGGTGAAACTGAAGTTGCGACGTTAACCCTTTATCGCCTGAATCCTTTCTTGAATTTCTGCCTATCTTTGAGGGTAAAACTGAAGTTGCAACCTGAACCCTTGATCACCTGAATCCTTTCTTCAATTTTTGCTTATTGACAAATATTGTTTACCTCATCATAGCCCTAGAAGGATGGGCTAGTCATTTTGGAAATCAACTTTTCTGGTTTTGTGTGCATCAATATGCATAGGGAAACTCAACAACACTCATTGGAGGTCGAACTTTTGTAAAAGACCTTTTCTTTTCACACGAATTTCAAAGGATGAACAATTGCACTTGTATCTTACATTGGAGAATTCTATGTCATCCACTGGACATTTAGTATTTGTGGCATCTTTCTAGGGTAAAAGTCAAGCATTGGCTTGGATGAATGAGGAGATTTGTGGAAATAAAAGCCCCTAGAACCTTTGTATCTATTGTCCAAAATTGGGATATCAAAGTGCTAAGGTGTTATGCACTTGCATAGCTAGCTAAAGCAGGAATGCGGCCACTTTTTAGCGCGAGAATTTTCCCTTACTTGAATGAGGAATGTGGCTACTTTTTTGAAACAAAGTATTCCCTTATAAAAATACCCTATGACTATAGCCAACTACTAGAAAGTTGTCTAGAAAAACCAAGCGGTCCCGCATGTGCCTTAATTAGAATCACTAAAGTCTGCACATTAAATGCAAGTCTCTTAAAATATGTGTGGATTATGCGTGGATGACCGTTTCAATGCCCCTCCAATGCCCCTCCCATCGAGATTCTCCCGCCTACAAGCTTTGCTTTGTCTCCTCTTGGGTGAAACACTATAACATTCTCCTCCTCATTTCTTGATCATTCGTTGGTCTCTTGTATTCACGTCCTATGTTTCAGATGTTGCCTTTGTGCTTGTATGGAGTGCGCCATTGGAGTATATTGTCATCATTTTCCCTACGATTTGCTACTTGTTAGTTCCACAATTTCCTTGTCCATCCTAAACACTTGACCCATCAAGTTGCAGCATCTCTTGGTAGGTTTTCTTGAAATGCACATGACCATGATATTACTCTCTATTACTATGGAGACGTGTGGAATACCTTGTAGAATCATTGTTTTCAATAGCTGCTTGAACATTCTTTTTATATTGGTAGAGTAGAAAGTAATATGTATATGATTTATTGATTCACATGATTTCTTTGATTATTGTGAAGTTTCTTTCCATTGCAATTGTAGAGCTTGTATTTTGTAATTGGTTTGTTGTGCGAAGTGCAAATAGGACAATTTTCGTTAAGTGCACTGAATTTTGCAGAATTAATGTCCACATGATTGCACTTGAATTGAACTACAATAAAGAAAATGATAGTGGGGAAGAAATCCTCTACATTATTCAAGTCGATTAGACTTGAATTACAAGAACTTTAGAAAATTGTATTTCTACTTATTGATTAGAAATATCAGTAATTGCATTAGTGAAGTTCAACTTGACTCGAGTTGAATTAGAGACGTCAATACCTAGATCAAAAAGTTCCCCAACAATAGAAGAAAGTATCAATGAAAAATTGATACTTGTGCGAGATATAGTGAAAATCACTATTTGATTGAATATTGAATTATAACTGTAATTTAATTTTGAGTGACATGGGTTCCTATGAAAATATCAAGAGTCTTTGATTCAATTTGACTCGAGTTGAATTGAAAATAACTGGAAGTTGAAAAATGTGGAAGATTTGAGGTTAATACAATGAATCAGAGAATGTATAAAGACTTTCATATAATAGATCTGGGTAAAAAGATATAGTGACTCTAATGTGAGTTTATCCCTTTCAACTCGAGTCAAGTTGAATTGAATGATCTTACTATGATATTGGAAGGATCATACAAATATGGACTTCAAATTATAGAAGTGAAGGTTTAACTCGATTTGAGTTAAAGTACTGATAAATCGTAATATATACTACTTCTGAATTCCTTTGAAATAGTAGATTATCGTGTGCATAAATGTAGTATATAAGACTTGGGAGATGACAACGTTCACTTTAGTTCTTTATTGTATAAGGTTGAAAAAAATTGGGGTTTCATCACTATAATTCAATGAGTCTTAAAGAAGGTATATGTATCAATTAATTTGAGGATTATAGGTTCATCTGATGGGAACCTAATACAAAGAAATATTGGTGGAATTTAGTCTTTGCGGTAGACTGAATTGGGTGAATGTAGTGTCTCATAATTGATCTCTCTCAATGATGCGATTGGTCTTCTTCATGATGATGATAACATTTCATTGTCAACTACAGTATTATATATTCTGTGAGAAATCAACTCAACTCAAGTTGAGTTATTATATGCTAGTGTATATTGTAGCTATTAATTGATTTGGTGAATATTTCCATTGAGGTATTTGAATTTCTTCGGATGAGTGTACAAATATCATGGATGTTTTAGTTGATCCAATATGGAAGTACTCCTCTGATGAAGGGGCCGTTGAAAATGTTCTTGAAGTGACTCTAGAGATTCGTGATTGCGAAGGCATTTCCCGACATCTTTGGAGCACAAAGGTTGTCACCCTCCTAAATGCCAATAGTCGGCTAATGGCAAAGGGAATAGTTCACAGCATGAACTCTGGCCTAGTGCAAGGTTATGATGGTCCCTTAGAAGATGCTTTTGTTGTTGTCCAAATTTCAATGTCTTTGCACATCAAAAATGTTCCAGAGGATTGGAGGTATTCTCTCTATGCATGGCCCATTCAACATGTGTACTTGAATGGGGCAAGCCTCCATAATTACGAACTTCGTGATGAGCACAACTGTCGACAAGCTAGTCTATCGCAACCATCTTCTTCATGGGCTAGATTGTACACAAGCTTGATCACGAATCCCCCTCCTCAAGCCTGTGTGAAGTCCAAAGAATTGCTCACCTAAAAGTCCATCAATTTAGTGTCGAGAAAAGTTTGTTGCTCAAACAACTATGTGCAACCTTTTTCGAGGGAGAAGATTTAGGCTTTCCATGAATGCATGTACCATAACTCAACTTTTCAGTTCTGATACTACATGAAGTTGGATGTTCATCGGCAGGTCCATTGTGACGCTCAAGGAAGAGGGTGGTCACTATAGAAGGTATTGATGTTTGTTTCGCTACATGGAGACATATTTTGGGTGTCCCAGAATCCACCTTCCATCATTTTCAAAGGTACTCTGCTAAAGGGGAACAAGCTCATGCTCACAGTAATTTGGGCATGAAGAAGCCTCGGATGCATACATCACAAGTAACTGCGACATTGAAGTGCATGCTTGAAATGTCCGTAGACCATATGCCACATCGTACACACACTCTTCTAACTAGGGAGAAGGTGGTTTCCATGGTTTTGTCGTCCACCTTCAAATGGAAGAAGACTATTCCCGAGATTAAGGCAGCAAATGCTATGTTTGGGTTGAAAGCAGTTTTGGCTTCAAACATAAGCAAGATCAAGAAATTGAACTTCCTTGAGTATAGTGTCAAGAAGCCTAGAGATAATTTTGCACGTTGTTCTAAGTGTGATAGATTAAAAACTCTAAAAAGAACCACAGCTGTTGGGTTACAACGAAAATGGACCCACATTTGAAAGAAACATTTGGTTGTAGCTCGAGTACATCGAGACCACTACTATGCAAACTAGTACAGGTCTAGTGCATACCCTCACGAATGCTTGACAACCATGCATGACAAAATGGATCATGTAAAAATTACTTCTCTTGTGTTCTCACACAAGAGTAAGCAACTTGGACTTATGAAGCTGCTGGTTTCAGTTACGGGTATGATTGCTCACGTGCATGAGGATGTGTGTTACGCACATTATGGTCTTGATATCTTTCTTCATGTACTAGAAGAAATCCTTGTTTTTTTTGACAAGTTAAAAAACATGGAAATGCGATTTTTCTAACGTCACGCATGCCCCCGTGCATGTCCAACAAAATCTGTCTAGATTGACACGGCAAAAACATGCAAAAATCTTTGAAAACACACCATGTTTTTGTTGCGACATTTGCTCTGACATGGTCAAAGAAGATGCCAAATGTGTGCTATATCATCGCCACGTTGGCGGGCAGTGCCATGTTAGCAACTTTTTCATCTAGGCCTTTGCTGACATGGAATATGATGTGGCAAATGGAAAATTCATGATGTGGTTGGTCTATTGTGCACTAAGTCTTGTCTGTTTGGACTTCTGGTATGACATGCACATGTTTTTTTGGGTGTCAATTATGACATGAGGTTAATTCTTTTGAACATCATATAACATTTGCTATATGTTATGACATGTCTATGGAGATATGTAAATGACACTAATGATGTCCTCTAAGACATGCTTGATGTGCATGTCTCAGTTTTTTGAGACATCAACTTTGACATCTTGTAATATCAACTTAGACATATACTATACATAGTACGACATACATAATAAACCATACACATTATACAATACACCATATATTGTATGCTATATATAGTACATAATACAATGTATACAATACATAATACATTGTACACCATACATAGTATACCATATTTGACAACTATATGTTATTGTGAGTATATGGACATGAGAATATAAGCTATTTATACTAGTGGGCTGGTAAGGAGGGAGACAAACCATATGGGATATATCAAACAATATGATATATACAAAGTTGTTTAAGTTGATGTCACAAAAAACACTTGGACATCTCAATTGACGTCTTAGTTCATGTCACAAAAAACATCTTGAAGTCTCCATTGACGTCTAAAAAAACAATGTTGAAAATCTCAAACGACGTCTAAATGTGGTGATGTGGCAAACCATATAATCCTTATAAAGTGCCACATAAGGTTTTTAGGGGGGATTTATTCAAAAATGTGCCATTTGATTGCCCTTCTTCTATTTTTTTACATTTGGTCAGCATTTTACCTCAACCCCCACTAACTTTTAGAAACTTACCTGTAGTAAAATTGAAACCCTTTGCCAAAGTGGCAGGTCCATGTTTCCTTGCATGTTGTACAAAACATGCCTATGTTTTATTCAATGTCTTAGAGAATATTCCTGTCACACAGGACATGAACTTGTTTTGCATGTGACATCCACATGTTTTCTGGAACATCCAATAGAATTGTGCCTTTCATAGCTGCAATCTCATCTTTATATTCTTGTTTTGAAAAACATGCTTGTTTGATGATAACGTCAAAAAAAGGTGGGTTTCTTATAGTGATGACTCAAATTACATAGTAGGATCATTAGCAAAGTTGTTGTAGGACCTTGAACTACCCCTGAAGTACTCATCCCGTGAATTGTTTGCTAGATCAGGCTTTGCTCTTCTTTTTCAAGCAGTGCTGTAAGGAGCGGACATTTGCAAATCATCGTTTTGGCCACTACCCAAAGTTGCAACTCGAGCAACTACCCTTCCTCCGGTTTGGAATGTTCAAATGGACAATGCAATGGGAAACAATAAGAACAAATTTGTGTTTTCATTTTGGTCCCTTCTTGTTGCTAAGAAAATCTTTCGTGAAGTGTACGTTAGTTTCATGTTGGTTGGTCACATGCATGATGACATCGACGCATTGTTTGGAAGGTGGAATATGCAATTGAAAAAAGAGAACTTTCCCACCATCTCATCTCTTATGAAGTCCTTCATGGATGTGGATTCAATGCCTACAATTCCTCATCTTATTGAAGAAGTGCTCAATTTCAAAGCCTTTATAGAAGGCTTGATTCTAGAAGGGGAAGATGCACTTGTTGTCCATACCAAGGTACAAGAATTCAAATTTTATCTCAACTCCACCGGGATCCCGGTCATGAAGTACAAACAATATTGCACAAACAATGATTGACTGCCTAAGGAAGTTGGAGGGATAAAATTATAGTGAGAGGACTTTGAAGGGAGTAGTCTATGGCCTCGTGGGGAGCCATTGCCTGTTGTACACCTTGCAATGTGGAGTGTGGATGATATTTACAAAGGAATATGTGGGTTCATCAAGTATTGGGAGTCATTATGTGATGAAGATGGAAGTGGTGAGTACAAGAGACGGTTCGAGCATTTGGTGTTCTATTGGCAGATGGTGAATGCGGCCTTGAAGGAATCCATCAAACCTTCCGCTACATTGAAGGATGGCTTTTGGCCTTTTTCTCGAGTGGAAACAATTGAGGAAGATGAACTTGATGATGATGGTGAGGTTCATGAGGAGTTTGCTAGGGATGATGCCTTCGTGGGGCAACTTCACAATTGTCCATTGCCATCTTTCGGAGTGGCACTTGATCTTTCGAAGGGTACTTTGTCCCCATTCGACCAACTGATGGTGATATCAAGCCTATATAGATTGCTAGAGCCTTGTTTGATCCTTTCACAAACCCGGATCATCCTAATTGTGTGCTCATTCAAGACTTTCGGCCCACTTCACGAGAGCGGATTATTCAAGAGTCATGTATTGGGTGGGATTCCGCCAAAAGATTGCTTAAGAAAGTTGATGACATCCAGAATCCAGTGTGGGAGGAAACAAATTCTTTGATGACAACATGGAAGCCAAGGGTGAAGAAAGATACCATAGAGTGTCTCCTCAAAATCCCTTCTGCTCAGATCGATGTTATCAATGCAAGTTTGGTTGTGTATAATGTTGACTGAGCATTTATGAGGTGCTTTGGAGATAGTACATAGTATTTGAAGCTACATTTGATAGTTCATATTTGTTGCTTTATATCCTTGTTTTGTTTTGCCTTAACTATAAAGGATTTTATATGATTTTATATCATGTATTGTAGAGTATATGATATAGATTGGCATAATATGATGTGATTTTATACATTTCTAGATGGACTATTTTCTATATTGTAAGTATGAAGTATTGTGTGGAACAAGTGCACTTGTATTCAATAATTAATATATTGATTATGACATTATATATGTACTTGTTTCTATATATACATCATTTTTACTATTTATTGATTTTATAAATTTGTTGAAAAAATATAATATAGTTGAAAAAAAGTGGTAGTGCGTAAGAGTACTTTATATTTTCGTAATGCATGAAGCACTTGTCACAATTTGGGAATGGGGCTGGTTGGTTGTTACAACTTTCTTGCCTGCAAGGCTCACTTAGTAGCATCAAGTCATGTTTATCTCATAACTGCTCATACAAATTCATTGGGATTCGAACCTTGACCACCTAAATGAGATAAATAACTACTCACAATCAACCATTTAGCTCATGACTTGGTGTTCAAATGGGAATACAATATTCACTCATATGGGAAATCAATATTATCTTTGTTAGGAAATTTTTTTTAAGGGTGCTTCAACGACTAGAAACTCTCATTTTAATGGAAATTCCACCTTACAACAAAAGAATTGAGTTCCCCTTGACTTAAATTTACTTCAACTCTACTTCAGTTTTGGGGCCTACAAATGGATATTATTATTTTGGGAGGTCTCCAATCTTCCATTTTAATGAATATGATGTTGTTACTTTGGTGTCTTTCATTGTAGCTTGACAGATTGTGTTGAGACTTTGGTGGCTTGTTTGTACTATTGAGGATTCGTCAGAAACTTGACACACTATAGGTTCTATCCCCTAAACCTAATGCTTTGAAGACCCTGTAGATAAGGGCAAATGTTCACTACACTTTACTAATATGGACTATCAAAGTCTTTATTTCACTAGGTTTTTTATTTAAACTCTTGTAATTTAAAAATATACAAGTCATAGAACATGTAAAAGGATATACATTAATGATGTATATTTAATGATCTATAATATAAAAAATAAATCTTTGCAAAATTGTTTACTTTCTATTAGTAAATGACTTCAAAATGTATCTTTATTTACTGTCAAAGTCCACAACATTAAAGATAAGGACTCATTGATCTATTAGGAATTCAAATATTATGCAAAAGAAGGAATTATATTCAAATAGGTATAAATTTAAAGATGAAATCAAATTTTGATTTATTTCAATGAATTGTAGAAATTAAGATAATGAAAATTAAGCCTTATAAAATTAGGCCATCCTTAGAAATACTTATTACAATTATTTCCGTAAGAAAGATTTCAAGGAAATTTTTTCATCTATTGCTTTAACCCCTAAAGGACCAAACGGTGTTTTTTGGCAACATAGTGATTTCGGGCAGCTTACTACGGATGGAATTTTTATTTTTTTTCTTTGAAATTTTCACACAACATGTGCCCGAGGAGTAGCTTTAAGACCCAAAAATTTTCATAACTTTTGAAAACATGGTTAAGAAGTTATTGTATGATATGTTGTTTTCATTGCTCGATGGGCAGCCCGGGCAGCAAAAAAGACTTCTTTAAAAATCACTTTTTTAAAATAAAAATTTGAAATTTATTTTCTTGATATATATATATGGAAAGCTTTGAATCATTCCATTTTGATTTATGAGATGAAAGTTATGAAGAGTTTTAGTTGTGGGTAGTTTGTGGGTAGTAATGGAATCTCTACTCTAAAATAAACTTTGACGACCTTTATTTCACTCAATTTTTAATATTTTTGGAAAAAAATAAAAATGTGAGGTGTAGATTTTTTATTCCAACAATTTCACCATTGGGATTGGCATTTTTCAATTCCATAAATAAATTCTTAACAATTTAGTATTTTGAATCATTCTCTACTTCTTTCAATTTACTATTTTTTTCCTATATGTTGTACAATTCCAAATGATCTAAAATTTTTCAAGCATGTAGCCAACATGACTTGAAGAATGAATCCGAAAAGTTACAACCATTTTGGACATTTTTTCATAATGATCTGACCTTGTGGAGTGCATCTGCCCAGATTTTTGCAGGGCCAAAAAATGGCTTTTTGTCACTTCAAATGCTAATATCTTGCAATCCAAACGGTGGAAATTTCTGAAATTTTTCCCACATCTTTCCAAAGCAGATCACTACAAGATCCGATGGTTACATTTGTCCAAAAATGTATGTTTTCTAAAATTTGGTACTTGTACTAGAGATGACAGTTTGGAGTGTTTTTGGTGAAAACATAGTCAAAACCTTTAGGGGTTAACACACTATCAAGAAATTATAGAAAAAAAATAAAAAAATTTAGGAATTATGTGCAAAAAAATAAAATGGACTTTTATGGATGTATTTTTGCCAACTTTGATATAGTGGAGTGTGCATTTGTCCATAGATAACATGTGTAGCCAACTTCATTGTACTCTTTGAAGGCCCTCATAAGTCACAACATCTACAAAGTGAAGTGACTATGGTTTGCGAAGGGAAGTGTTACGATAGTGGAAGGTTGATAATTGAAACGCCTCATGTTCTAGGACGACTGAGTGAGAGATAGAAAACAATCATTCTGCTCTTTATTTTTCAAGTTTTGAATTCTGGTTTTAAGGAGAAGAGGAGCCAACATTTGATCATGCTTTTTGTTTTTTGTTTTGTTTTTTAAAACATTTGATGATAAGATGAGCTAGCATAGAATCTCATGCTCTATTTTGGATTTGGGTTTTGAAAGTTTTGAGGAGAAACGTAGCTAGCATTCAATCATGCTCTCCGTTTTGGAATTTATTTTAGGAGCTTTTGATGACAAGCATGCCTGCAATCAATGCTGCATTTTGGTTTGGTTTTTGGTTTAGAGGCTAGAGCTGATAAGAGTGCAGACAATTGCTCTCATTCTCCATTTTCGGTTTGTTTTTCAAAGTTTTGATGGTGAACGCTCTATCATTCGATCTTGTTTTTTTTGTTTTTGAAAGCTTTTAAGAGTTTTTGGTGACGAGCGTGCTAGCAATTGATTCTGCATGTGTTGATTAGTTTTGGATTTTGGTTTTGGGTTGTGATGGGTGGGGGGGGTGATTTAGTAGTTTAAGGGAAGTTAGGTTGAAGCGATTGGATTTCGATTGTGTGTCTCAGAGAACATGTCCTACGAGAATCTCAATTTTGTAGGAGTTATGAATGCCATGCAATTATGCTATGCAGGTAGAGTCAAGTGGAGGTTCATCAAACTTGTACTAAGACCATTTTTGGAGCAGTTGAGGGCACTTGATAGTTCTTTATTGGATTTTGTTATTATGTACCAAAGATGGCTAATTTGTTTTTAGTGTGATAGCTGCTTTTTTGTATTTTGTCTAATTCAATCTGTTTCACTCATTTATTAATCATAAGGGCTAGAACATGTGTGCTTCCCTCCTTGGTGAATGAGGCTGCGCTAAACCAAAATGTATACATTTCTGAGTTGTATACTACTTGACATTGCGGCGAGTGATTTGTTGGTTGCTTCTAGGGCTTGTTGGTTGAAGGTTATTATGAGCTTCACATCTTCTATAAGCTACAGATCGCAGGTGTCATTCAATATCTCCAGTTCTATTTCATAATGGACCTTTAATTATTAAGTAGAGGTAACTCTTGTGAAAGGTTGTGCAAAAAAGTTATTGTGGTGATTGATTTCATCTTTCCCTCATTTAGATGGTTGCAAGTGTCATCTCCAAGAATTTGGAGTGAACAACTTCTTGAAAATACCTAATGGGATGCGATGGACTCGTTCCGGTTTTCTTGGTGTTTGCAAGTGTGCTCTTTTTTCTTGTATTTGATCTATGAGTTTGGTGTAGATGCTATGAGGTGGATAAAAAAGAATAGTTGGGTTTTATGTTGATTTGTAGATTTGAATTAGGTAGGTTTCCACATTTCACTAGATATAGTATGTGTTGGATGTAATTGTGATATCCAAAGAACATAATAATCATTTCAGCTTGTGAGTGTATAGAAGCCACTGCTAGATATGATGCCTACTAGATTATCTAGAAATCAAATTGATTGATATTTTCAATCTCAAATGCCATATTTTCACTATAACATCTTTGTGATTATTTTCGTTTAGACCTAGTGGAGATCTGCTTTTCCTCATGTTGGGATATGAAGCCTAGTAGGTCCAAAAATTGAGGTGTCCAAGAATGGTGAGAATAAATGTGTCTTTTGCTAGTTTTATTGAAATCTCATATTTGACAAATTTGAAGAGGCATGGCATTCAACAAATCCTTCCATGTTGGTCAAATGGAATTCTGTAGAGAACACAATGCCTCCTAAGGCCTGTGGGCATAGTGCAAGGCCAAGTAGGCTCCCTTCTTAACTTTGTCATATCACTTAACTGCCCCCAACATTACATGGACCTATTATGATGTTTCCTAGGCTAGGTGTACGATATCCACATGATCTTGAATTTAATTATGTTGTTCCCATTGTACTTGACATATATCTCGTTCCCTTTGACTATAGGGTTGTTTATTATCGAGTCAAAATTTTTGGTATTTCCTTTGTTGTTGTATTGGATGTTGGTAAAATATTTTTTTATAACAAAAAATGAACCTTGGGATTGAGTAGGCTTAGCAGGTTTGAGAGTAGACTATGGTGCAATTCCACTAGCCTTGATTGAGTACTTATGGTAGGCTAAGCAAGACTACAATGTCTCTGTGGCTGTTGAAGGGGGCACTTGGTTTCATAATGTCATAAGACTTGATTTAATAATGTTATGATAAAGAATGCTTATGGTTGTCATGAATTATAGTACTTTATAGTATATTTTTTCATTTAACTATCTTTGAATACTATAAATTTGGATTTCATCATTACAATATGTATTTAAATTTTTTTGTCTCATTTATTTCTGTTTTTTTTCAAATTTTCAAATTTCCTACATTGGATTGCAATTGAATTTTGAATCATTTATAGAATATTTAATGTATTGAAAAATGAATAATGGGAATAAATTGGTTTCACAATAAGAATAAATTAATGACATTGGGATTTAATAGTGAAAATTATGGCCTAAAAATGGCTCTAATTTTTTATTGACAAATAATAGAACTCTAGAAGGTGATACTTATTTTATTGGAATAAAAAGAACATCATTCAAAATAGGTTAAAAATCCCCTAGGTATCTAAAAATGAACGTGCATATACAAAGGATTTTGTACACCGGTGTACCCCTTATTAAAAAAATGTCCTAAATTACTCCGAATGCAATGCATTTGAGGACTTTCAAGTTGTAGGGTGTCTAGATTAGGAAGATATGATGGTATACTTTATCACGCCTTAATTTTAGCAGAGTGTATGCAAATACAACACATTTTATATTTTTGGAAATGGCATGATATGAGTCCTATAGTTAGCACTTGAATCTCAGGATTTTTTTTGTGCTTTCGTTAATATTTAGTATACTTTATAGTTGAAAAGATAAAAAAAAAAATGTTTATAGCATGTTTGGTAGATGTACCTACAAATGCGGTGTGATAATTCTAAAAGTCCCAAAAGTACCTTAAACACTTTTTTTTCTAAAATCCATTGTCAAATATAGGTGTTTAGTATAGCAATTAGGGATCTAGATTAGTTTAGGTTATGTTGTAGTTTAGGCTCTGTTGGCAAAAATAAGTAAAAACACCAAATTTTGATAATAGTGGACCAAACCTCTAGATAAGAGTGATAGAGATTTAAATTATAGGAGTTAGAGGGTCAAGGTGGGAATTGAATGTCAAAGTCCTAAAAAAATACATATAGGTGATCTATGTAAAGGGCACCATCCAATTCGCAAAGAATTGAAAAAGTTACTTTTTATTCTTTGACGGTAAAATCTAGAAGTTTGATGATTACATAACTGACGGATGAAAGGAGGTGTTTTTAGCTTAATAACATGCTGGAGGCGCAACAATGAAGTTGGCTTGTAAAGATTCCCTACTACGGAAGTAATTCCTTATCGGAGGAATTAATTGGATAAGTGTTATTTTAATACCTTCACCATAAAGTGCGAAATAGACATGGGAATTTACACTTATCATTTGAGGGATTTTTAGAAGCTATCCAAAAAGTTTCTTAATTTTTTGAATTGCAAAAGATGACTATGACTTTTAACAGAATTCTAAAATTTTTGATGAATTAATCAACATATTTAGAGCGTATGATGTTTGATTAAAGTCAACATGAAATCTTTTCTTACTTTCTTAAACCTTCTAAACAATCCTAACCAGTAAAAACTTTGGATAAAGTAAAATTTCAAGTTCTGAATTTTTGACCATTTTCATTGGATTTCAAATTGCTAGCTTTCACTTGTGAAATGGATTGGGAGTAGGGTTGAGGGTCTATTAATTTTCTATGGGACTTTTGAAGACAATGGCACAATCTGTTTAGCATTTGGAGCATTTCTCCCCAAGTTAGAGTGGTCATAACTATAGGGTGGAAATTTAAAAGTTCATTTTGGGTTCTTCCAAGGAATAGTTTGTTAGGTAGTTTGAGGGGGGAAGAGGTCTTGGAAATATATAAAAGACCCCCTTTCCTCTCACCTTGTATATTTTTCTTCATTTTTGAAGAATCCTTTCTTTCAATTCGTACTCACCAAGTTTGATTGGCATTGTTTGATTTTTGATGTGATTTTTTGATGTGATGTGATTTGTACTCACCAAGTTCGATTTGTTGTGATGGTCGTTGCAATCTTCCAAAGTTCTACATACTAGTCAAAGCTATTTGCTTGTTATTTGTTCTAAACAGAACTTCAAATTCTAACTAATTTCTTGTTTTTGTATTTTATAAAGTGGTGCTAACCTACCATACAACAAAGTTTTTGCCTCTAGGCACATTCTCTAACATATTTCCTATTATTGTCATTCCTTTTATTGGTCATTTTAGAGCTAACCCCTCAAATATAAGTAAATGCCTACACATTGAGAATATTCAATTTATAGAGTGTTGATCATCTTGAAGTATAAGAAGTATCCATAAAGACTTGTGATTTGTGTAGTAATGAAGAATTCACCTACTCATCCATGACATGTGGTGGTTTGATAGGTTTAAGCTAATAGTTTTGGGCTAACTACCTTACTCATAGTCCTTATCCTTCTCTAAGGCAAAAAGTTATACCCATTGCTTCATCCATGTAAATATAAGGATAACGAGTATGAAATTGTCAAAGACATAATTCATGGTAGGGATTTTGCAACGTCTCTTCGAATGGGAACCCTTTGGACCCATAGACAGGTGTTTTCTACAATGATATTTATAGTTCACCCCCCAAATTACCATATTCTATCATTTTAAAAGTATTAAACAACTCACTATATATGAGTGGTAAGCAAAATTTATTCTCTATTCTATGTTCCACAATATTGGTCATATATTGGGTAGAGGAATTTTTTAAAATTTTGAATTTATTTTCACTTTTTTTAGATTGAAGTCATTCCTTCTAATAGTTTTGGTTTTTTCAGAGGGGGTTGAACTTTGAAGTTTCAATGTCCACATCATGTACGTTCTCACGTGTCTCATGTTTTTTGAGACGAGAAGTACATGAGACATTCTGCTAGACTGAGGGAAGTGAGGAAGCTCCCCGTTGAGCTCAGCTGGGCATCTTCTTTTCAGACTCTTTGAATCTGTTTGGGCTAATCTACTGTTCGAATTGTCATATCTCTCAGGAACGACTGGGAATCGAGATTCATAAACTCTTACTTAGGGCTTGCTCGATCGTCTTGCACATTCTCCGAACTCTGGCAATCGGCAATCGTATTGCTCTTAATCTCCTCGTAGGAATTCGTTTCGCGTTCGTGTTGTCTCTGGTGTTTCTTCGTTTCGTTTCTGACTTTGTTCCTCTGCGGTCGACTTATGCTGGTATTTCAGTTGCGAGTGAATTTCTTGGGACACATTCCTGGTCTTTGACGCGGTGCCTTGCCGGATCAACTTGTCGTTAAGTTCGTCAAGACGAGGATTTATGTTGCATTTGAGGTGACCTCTTGCCGTGTCGTTGATTGTAGAGCGGTGGAGAATTCAGCGAGCATGGTCGAAGTGGTGCAGAGGACGTTTTCGGATTAGGGTTTGACTTGATCGATGCTGGGAGGTTTGTATGGGGACCTGCCGCCCCCGTCTGCGGCAGGGGACGATGAGAGCTCGGGGTTGTCGTTGAACGGGGCTCTGGGGGCTTCTGTGTGGAGTGCCAACAAGCTGGCCCCTTCGAATGTGCGGAAACCGAGTTTTTTCGCTCCTCCGACGTCGGTGCTGCGCAATCAGGGGTCTGCAACGAAGCCGAAAGCTGCGGCCCCCGCAGTGCAAGGGTTGTTGGCGGCTTCGCGATGGACGAGTGAAGATGTGCCTGCCACACCGGAGAGGCCACATTCCCCGCCGGCGATACATCACGGGGCGGCTCTGATGGCCGTGAGTAGCCGAGTGCTGGAAGAGTACGATCCCGCGCGACCGAACGATTACGACGAGTATTGCAGGGAACGTCGACGGCGCAAAGTGGAGGAGGAGATGAGAATGGAGGTCGAGAGGCGGCGGCAGGAAGAGGAGGAGCGGGAGGAGGCCATGAGGCAGAGAGAAGGAGAGGTCGAGAGGGAGAGGGAGAGGGAGAAGGAGAGAGAGATCGAGAGAGAGAAGGAGCAGGGGCCTGATCAGCGGGCGGCGTTGCGGATCAGTGGCGAGGAAGCTTGGAAACGCAGGGCGATGCTGTCTGCAGCTCGGGAAAGTCCAAGTCCAAGTCCGGCTCGAGCTCGCTCACCATCGCCACCAAAGAGTGGTGAAGGATTTAGTAGTGCGAGCAAGCAAAGTTCCATGACTGCCGCCCAAAGGATGATGGCCAGGATGGGGTGGAAGGAAGGGCAGGGGCTTGGAAAACAAGAGCAGGGGATCACTGTGCCCTTGATGGCGAGGAAGACGGATAAAAGGGCTGGGGTCATCGTGAATGCAGCTCAGACGCCCGCTGTTGTGGAGAAGAAGCCGGCTGTTAAGGGGGTCTCCATCTCTGGGCCGCCTACTCGAGTTGTACTGCTTCGAAACATGGTATGTTGTTTGCAGTTATTTCCCTTGTTTCGGTTCAGTGGTCTGAGCCCTAACCCCGAGATTTCTCAGTTTTAAAAATGACTAATTGGATCGATCAGATTTCGAGAATTTTAATTTGGACAGGATCACTGAAGAGCATTGCATGTGTGGTTCAGTAAGTAAACAGAATTGTGCAAAAGAAAGTTCCCCATGTGACCTACTCAGAAGTGCTTAAAATCACGTTAGGGTTTACAACCTTGGGTTGCACTAGGTTTAAGCTGGGCTTAAATTACGAAATCTTCTGTTTGGAACATTGTTCGCTTGAATCAAGGTAGGCTGAGAAGTGAAGTGCAGGGGAATGGAATGCGTCATATAACACGCATTGATTGTGTACTCAGAGACATGTGTAACCTTTCATTCACTGGTCTTCTTATTGGCAGGTTGGACCTGGGGAAGTTGATTCTGAGCTGGAGGACGAAATCTCGTCAGAGTGCTCAAAGTATGGGAATGTTACGCGGGTTCTCATTTTTGAGATTACCGAGCCAAATTTCCCTGCCACAGAAGCTGTTCGAATTTTCGTGCAATTTGAACGGTCAGAACAAACCACCAAAGCCCTTGTAGACTTGGATGGTCGTTTCTTTGGGGGCCGCGTAGTGAGAGCCAGCTTTTATGACGAGGACAGGTTCAATAGGAATGATCTGGCACCCTCGCCAGGGGAGGTTCCTGCTGCATTACCTGAGTCCTGAGACAGCTATGGCTTTTCCTCACAATTTTGCCTGTAGCATATTCCACCTTGGGATCCATACTCTCTGTACCCAATCTTTGAAGAGGTCTCCATCCTTGTATAGGTACAGCACAGATCATAAATTATCTGCAGCAATAGGTTAGTAGGGATACAATGCTGGTTTGAGGACTTGTGGAACCAAATGTTTCGAATGTCTGACTTAAAGCTTCTTCACCGTCGACGTAATGTGATGCGCTCCTGGTTGGCTGACATTATAACCGATAACAACACTGTTGAGCTTCACGGACTCAAAGATGCGATAGTTTCACTTTTTGTCTTCCCATTTATGCGAAAAGCGGTTCATCTCTACTCTGGTCTCATTCGAAAAGCGCTTCATCCGCAAACAGTCTTTAGTTATTGTAGAGCAGGTTTCAGCACGCTTAGCAGGTATGTCGACATTTTGCAAAGACCGTAGGTGCCTTCTCCCTAGACTTTCTTGTGGAGGGCACCGAATTATTATTAGCTTTCAACGAGTGAAATTGGACGTTACTGTAGAACTAGCTCATCCTGTACTTCACGGAGAATGGGAGAGGCACCGTTTGCTTTTACATATTTGCCTGTTTTAAATTCAGAGTTATACCTACAGCCCATCCTATTTTGCCATGAAATTGAGTTGTACACAGTATGTACGTAAATATGTAATATAATTGGATTTTGAATTTTTGAATTTTCGAGTGACGGATTGGCGACCTCGAGAACTGTAGCTATGGATTTATGTAACGATTTCTAGTTGTCCATGGCAGTATTGATTGCTGTACGACGCTTCTCTTGGACTTTCAGTTCCTTGTAAGCTTTGACTCACATCGACTAGCTTGGCGAGGTAATCTACTTGCCTCGGAACACCAATTCCCCTATGTCCATCGTGAAATTCACGTGATTGATTGCAATGGAGTGCCATCGACGTTGTTCGGTTTACGTTGAAAATTACTTCCGAGAGCTTGTTCACGTACAGTATTTCATTTGCTGCAAGGATTGACTGGAGTGGGTCAAGCAGAGGTCATCGCCTAATGTTGGCAAGTTGATCGTCTTGTCACCATCGCAACTGCTTGGTGAAGGTTTAGGATTTGCTGTGACCAACACAGTTGCGTTTTTCGAGATGGAATGGTTGAGGGAATTAAAGTGCAGTTCCAACTGCCAAGAGACCTGGCACAACCTGAAGAGATCACTATTCACTTTTCAGTTTCACTTAATTTACGCTTGGAGACTTGGAAGCAAGAATCGTTGTTAAAACGGTGGTGGAGGCTACTGTGTAAAGCTATGAGCGATGCACACAAAGATATGTGTGAACGATTTAGGATTATTTGGGGTATTAATATTGAGTTCGGCTTCATCTCAATCCCGGTTCTCAATTTGATAACATTTGTATCTACTTCTGAGAATTGGGACTTTGACCTCTATTCATGTCAATGATATGTATGCTTGCTTTCAAGATTGTTGATTAGCATTAAATGATGTAGAAGTTGATAGTAAACCCCTAAATCCATTAGCAGGAGAATTTGGCTTAAATTTACCCCTTGAAGTCCTAAGGCCATTTATCTGTCAAACATCACTCAAAACTACCATTTTCAATGCAAACTACAAAATTTTTAAACATTTGTTTCTTTTGCATTTCCAACTATAGGATCTTGCACTAGACTAGTATGAAACTATTTTGAAGAAATTTTTAAAAATTTGGCTATATCAATCACTAGATATAAGTGTATAAAGTGAAGAAAATGAGTTTTTTTTGCTCCTAGCTTGAATATATTATTAAGGTTTTGAATCCTCATAGCTTACATTTTTTGTACTACATGTGAATATAATTTTTTTTATGTTTGAAGAAATAAGTTGAGAATTTATTGGTCCCCCCTTTGTGATTTTCATTCCTTCAAAATTGTTAAGTCGAAGTAGATACAAGATAAAGTAGAGCTAAATTGTTGATGACTTGCAATTTCCCATACTAATTTCTCAACATTTGACACTATAAAAATATTTATTGTGTTACTATACAAAAATGCACTATTTTTAAATTAGATATTGTTATGATTGGGACTTATGAACCTCTATGTGAACAAATGGAAATATTTGTAAAAGTATTTGTTGACTTCAATGGTTTGTAAAGTAACTTTCGTAGAGTAAGGCAACCTAATTGTTAAGGTAACCTAATTTCACTATTTTGTGTAGATGATTATTCTCTTGTTCTAGTGCTTGAAGAAATAGCACAAAATTTTAGAACTATTGTTCTGGTATTTTCCACTTCTATCAACCTAGCATTTGACCAATTTTCATTGTGCAACAAGAATAGAGCAAGTGCTTTAGTTATTAAGGTAACTACACCTAAAATAGCACAAATAAGTAAATCAACGCGGTTCCATTTTTATATTGAAAAGCTTTTTGTGGGGTCTTGTTGGTAGTCAAAAGATGATTCTAAATTCTCTTAGAATGGATTTTTTGGACACTATGAATAACTACAAATTTTCAAAGAGCTGAAAATAGGTGTTTCTAAAATCAACCAAAGACTCATAAACAATGGGAGTACATTTTAGGCAAGAATCTAGACTGATCAGTTTTAGAAAGCAGTCGAAATTAGGTGTAGTAACCTTATACCCTATTGATAAGTTACATTGTTGTGAACAAGATGTGAATTAATTGAACAGCGCCGATTTCATTCTGTCATTTTCCTTTTGAAGCATTGGAGATAACTTTCCAGAAATTTCAATTAGCTAGCTGTTGTGAAGTCTAGAGTGTTCAGCAAGCACTATGATTCTCAATTTTTTGCACTCGTAGGTTCCAATAGCCAGGTTCATATGTCTTCAAGGATTTATTTCATCAAGTCCGCTCGAGGATGATCAGCAGAAGCTCTTACATGATGAAAAATTATTTGAACGCTCATTCGCAATTTGTATGCACTGTCGGTGCAGGACCCCTGAAATGTGAACTTTGAATTTTACAATTTAACGCCCAATCTGAGTATCAGTAGGTAGGAAAAACGAGGGCTGAAAATTGAGTCGAGGGCAATGCATTACTGGGATATAATAACTGACCTCTCAATCAATCTGAACGCACCACGTTGCATTATTCGGCCTTCAGCACCGGTACTGTTATATGTTAACCAGAAAGCAATCATTCAGCATTAGCAAAAAGCACAAGGACCACAAGAAAACACAATGTGTAGCTTCGAAACCACTTCACGATACTAGTAAGTGTAAGATACTTAGCATCATTCTCGCACTATTTGGAGTATCCAGACACAACAGCAGAGTCGTTCTTTGCAGCACCATGTTCAGCAAAAAGTGTCATGAATCTGTATTGAGATGATCTGGATGGAAACAATTACAGGTACGTCGCTAAACTATCAAAAAGAAAGGTTCAACTTTAAGTAAATATGGAGCAGGGCTTCTGCACATTTGAACCCCCACTAGCAATGCTATCATCTTTCCACCAATCTGAACTCGACACCTGAATACAACAGTGGAAAAGTCAGAAACTTGGGTATGTTAACTCGTAACCGTTTCTATTTTTCACTTAAAAGTAAAGCAAAGCTTCTATAGATATGGAGGCGACCACTCGTGGCCATTTGGTCACTTGGGGGTAAATGACATCACGTTAACTCATTAACAGAAGCAACCTCCATGGATGTATACACAGACAACATTATGAGTCGAATCGCACAGGATAATTCTAAAAAAAACTGTACAAAGGATATACCAGAGACTTTGGTAAAGAATCTCTTAAATGCACGAGACACAAACCTGATGAACAAACGATTGATGAGTGATTCTATGCAAAAACTCAGAATTCCAACATATAGGAAAAATACGCAATAAACAATCGTCCGGGAGAAATACCTGCTATTCAATAGAAAGTGACAGCGCCAGCCTCCAATCGTCATTTTGAACCACATAACATCATCCTCCACCTGAGTTGAGCCTTTCTTTTCGATGACGTAATGGATGTGTCCATGATCCTGAACAAATCAGATCAAAACAAGGTCAGGTATTAGACACAACCAAGTTTAACAACAGCAGTACTGTAGTTAGGAAGCTCTTGACCGTTACTGCTAAACATAAGAGAGGAATTACAAATCACAAGGAGTGAGAAACCACTGTGAAGAACTAAGGCCCTTTGCCTCGGTAATTTAGTACCTGTCTGCCGGAGGGACTAGATGCTGCAACACATTGGACTAATGATGTATGTCCCTTCAATTGCTTCAAACCTTAGAAAGGTCACACGAAGCCCCTCAAATGTATTTTGAAAACTTGTCACCTGTGATGGTTAAAGCTTTTAAACACGATGTCGTTGAAGTCGCTTCGTTCTGAGCAACCTGCAACATCGTGGACATCAGGCACGGTATTGTTCAATAAGCACCCAATGGTTCTTTCTATGAAGAACAATGATAACCATTTTCCCTTCATCCCAAGTGTCCCCAAATGGCTTCCTCCATATCTTTAGGATCTGAAACAAATCATTAGGAAGCTGCACGGATGGTAACAAACGTAACAAAAGGAAGAAGAAATTATGCCTTCCATTCACGTAGGGTAGAAATCTGTTTTGGAAGTAATTATTTTTGACTTTTAGTTTCTAGAATGGACATTCTGTTTATGTATGGGCACTCAGGGGTTAACTGGCAACTATTCACAGAAGGTTTACTGAGCTGTGCTCACAGAGATCAGGCAGTAAAAGAGGAACAGTTAGAATTAAAGATTTGATCCGAATCTGGACACTAATCGGAATTTAAATCAAAGGATGGCATGTGGAACTCATATGGATTATGGAACCCCCAAGCCCAAACAAAACTCAACCACGAGCAATGATGGATACAACTGGAAACACGAAGAGAATACATGACCATAACAGACACATACTCATAGAGTACGACCAAACATTAATGTGCCAAGGTTGTAACGGTCTCTGCAGTAAATCAATCCACGTTTTCCAGTGCGACATGAACCTGACATAACCCTCTTCTGTATCTACATAATAAAGACTCCCCAGGATCGAAAAGTTGTAAATGTTTAGTTATAGACATTAGATTCATACAAAAGATTTCCATAGATTGGAAAGCTTTCCACATTTAGTGAAAGGCATCAGATTCACATAATCCTCATGCTGAGTAAAGGTTGTATTAATGTTAATGTAACACAAGAGGTGTTAATAAAATACAAGTGTGATGGAAGTGTCCTTGGCATTAATTTAATATTATACTACCATTATGTTGATATTCAGTTGATATTATATATCCATTTAGTCACCGTTGTCTTGCATTAATTTAACATTATCTTAATATTGATCTAATATTCCATTAGTTGAACATTAATTTATCAGCAATAGCACGGGGAATTTGAAAATCTTATTGAGAAATGAGCATGCAGACTGACTTAAGTACGAACACAAAAGAGTATGCGAAAAGACAATGAATCGAACCTGGAGCAGGTATGAGGGCGATTAAAACACCACTGCCGCTTCTGGTGAGAATAAATTTTTCAATGGAAGTCCTCAGCAACTCGCCGTCGACCTAAAATTCGAATGGTCACAGAATTTGTATAAAATATAAATAATTTACAGAAGACTCAGACTGTCAATCACTTCAAGAGTACAGAGGCCACTGGCAGCTAGAAGCCATTTTGTAGTCGCATCCATCTCCCCATACTTATGTGGCTCCTCTAATTCCTTATGTTTGTTGTTGGCCCCCACTCCAATCTTGTGCACTTTCTCTGGCGGGGCATTGACGGTAGAGGCTTCTTCTTCTATGGTTTGTTGTTGATCAACAACTGGAGAGTTGTCAAGAGTCGAGCTTTTCTGGTCTCTAACTGGACTATGCTGCATTCTTGCCTTGGACCTCTTGCGCTTCTGCGACACTCCTACCACTTCCTCATTCCGATGGGCATAAATAACACCTGCAAGTAATACAAAAAATGTTGTGTTAATGCCAGAAATGTGCTTTCTCGAATTAATTTAGAGGATACTGAAACCGTTAGGGACCTGATACTGTTTCCTATATTGCCCCTATTACCAACAGGAATTCATCAGGTAATTCAGGAATTCATACACTTCGTTGGGCTTCAATTAGCAAGTGGTGTAAGCATGAATTGACTAAATGTATCTGGTCACTAATATTTTTAATGGAAATGGGGATGTCCACTATCACTTACAATGGCCTACAACTTCCCACTTTCAAATTGCATAAGAAATTCATACGTAGTGATAAAAATTTGACCCTAATAGATTTGGCTCGTGTGCCCAATAATCACTCCACAGCTCAACAGTGATATCCCAAAAAATCACTCCAACATATGCTGACATGCAAATAGTATCCTCTACCTTACAAGGAGACCTCTAACACCGATCTATTCAAACTTTCAGAATGCAAAACAAAACAAAAAGAGTCTGAAAGACAATACTTGCCAACGGGGTTCGTTAAGATAGTTTTGCTAGATCTTGGTGTCAGTCAAGTCACACGTAACACCCAAAAATGGTCTGAGCTGCTTACCTGCATCTTTCAACATGTGCTCGTACTGGCTTTCAGAGTTGTTTTCGATTTTCTCTGTACTTGCACTTTGCACTTCAGACGACTCACTATCCTCTATGTCGTCTTCAAGTTCGCCTTTTGAGCCAAGTGTATCGTCTGAACCGCTGATGTCGTCTACTTCAGCTTCTTCAATGTGTTTGCAACTCATAGTTTTTTCGTCGATGACTTCAGGTTGAGTACTGTTCCTAAGAGAATTCAACTCTGGGTTTGTGCGATGAATACCTGTAATTCTCTCATCGTGCTTTTCAATGATGTCGCTCGTAAAAACGGTTGCCGAAAGATCCCGGAACAAATTACTGATTCCAAAAAGCTCACCCTTATACAATTTTGAGTCCTGCAGATTATCCATACAAAGGCCGTCAAAAAAAAGAATATAACTACTGCAAGAGACAAGTCAAATATTAGACAACAATGGAGTTTCCCTTCTTATCAATGTATGTGACTACAAGAAAGTCAACCATAAGATGGTGCTTTCAGAATGGAGGGAATAATAATTTAACTTTCCATTTGGATACATATTACCCTCATCTATTTGTAAGGAATTCTATGAAGTGAAAAAGAGTACAGTATCTATCTAAAGAGATAAAATCAACGACCAAAAAAATTAGAATCAGAGAAACTAGACTTCTCTTAATTTACCTGGACACCTTCAAAGTAGCGCTTCTCAAATGTGCCATTAACACCGATGTTGAATAGCTGCTGCTTGTATACCTGACGAGAATAAACAAGCTCCTCTATTGACCCTGCAGCTAGTAGCCTGTACACAGTAACGTGCCGTCGTTGCCCATAGCGGAAGGACCGATCTTGCGCCTGCAAATCCTGGGCAGGGTTCCAATTGGGGTCGAAAATGACCACCCTATTGGCACTCACAAGGTTGAGTCCTAATCCACCCGCCCGGGTGGAGATCAAAAACACCTGAATCCATGCAAAACATCAGAATAAGAATGAGTCATATCACTGAAAATTCGTACAAACAACAAACTAATAACCAAGTTAATTTACCAGATTGAGGAACTTGTCAAAGCAATCAGTCAATTTATACCAATTGTGTAATCTGGATATTGATGCCAAATCCCTAGAAGCTCGAAAGAGATTGAGGGTAAATATCTCCAAAAATGTATAACACTTCGGCGTGTGCCACCTACTAGAATCAGTAGACACCCGCATCTACACTGTGATACTTCCACATGCCTCTAAAACCTTTCCAATAAAATGCAATGGGATGATAGTCCAAGGTCCTAACAAAGTGGATTAACTTTTACCTGCTTACTAGGGCTATTATTGAATTCGTCCACCAGGGTCTGACGCAAACCCATTGGAGTGGATCCATCAAGGCGACAGAAGCTGTAAGCCTTTCGCACCATGAACCTATCCAGAATATCCAGCATCCTGCAAAAGGCCATTGTTGTCAATCGAACTATTTTTCCTACGACAACATGAAAACTGCAGACGTATCAATAACTGGTCGGCGGAAATAACAGCACTCACAAAGTTCTGGATAAAATCATCAGTCAAGAGAACACTCTTAGGTTACCAACCATTATAAGCAAACAAAGAGGGCGAAACACTAATCTACACAGAAACGTCAGAACACTGATCATCCAAATGATGCCCATCGATATGCAGTACAGAAGCAATGAAACTGAAAAATGTGAGCAAGAAAACTCAAAAATTAATTCGAGAACTCACTTAACGGAGTAGCTGAAAAGGAGAACTTTGTCTCCTTTTGATAACCAGGTCCCCAATAGTTTTTCCAGTGCTCTCATTTTGCCACAATGCTGAGCATCACTTAATCCCATAAAGCTCTCATCCTGCTGCACCCCGCCAACCAGCACTGCATCCTCACCAAGAGCAGCTGAAGCAAACTGCTCATCCTTTTTTTGTTTTTCCGGGTCATCCTTTGGACTAGGTTTGATCAACTCCAAATGATTACTCACCTACACAGCGGTCATACAAGACACTTGAGAATGAAATTCGTCAACACCACTGGACCTTTGAAGAAGTAAGTAACATGGCCCGATGCATGAACCTTACTCAATATCTGAAAGATCGATAGAACAGAATCCAAATGATATCTATGAGTTAAAAGAGGAATCATTCTGGTTATGAATTCCTGTTTAGTCCAGAAAACCCAGACCAAAATGTAGGCTTTGGCACAATCAATCGAACTGATATAGTAGTGATATAGTAGTGACTTAGACGGTTGGTTTGTAAATATTCTAAGTCACTAAGTCACTACTGTATCACACTGGAATGTGATATAGTAGTAGTGACTAGCACTAGCACTTTCCTTTCTTTTTAATGGAGAGTGGAGACACCTAACTATCCTGTAAATCTCAAGCTGCTGTATTAGGAGAGGATTGCAGAGCTTGAGGACAACTACAAAGTGCGCCAATACTTTAAAGTAGCATACAAGAGTCAAAGCAAAAGATCACCACAAACCTGCTGCAGCTTAGTCAAACATGGGAGAACGATGCAATAAGGGCACCATTCACAGCCATCAGGTTCTTCCTGATGTAAATATGACCAAATGACACCGTCAGGAGCCGTTCGATGGCAACACTCCACACGAGTTAAGTGACTGCCACAGGTACATGGCGAATCCCTGCTGATAAGAAGCTGGAAATCAGGACTTTGAAGTAGCCTTCTATACACTCGAGTCTGTACATCACTCATCTTACAAAACACTACGTTGTCGGCTTTGCCTCGCATAAGATGCCCAATGGTTTCTTGTTTTGTTCGACGAAGTAGATGACGACTGAGAACCTTCACCTGCAAGAGAGTACATAAGTCTCTGTCATCGCACGCACTAAATCGTACACAAGTAACAGAATCAGTTGAACAGAATCATTTCTAAACTGAGCATTTTTAAACCACGAAATGTTGAGGGGTCCTTGAGGGGTCAACCGCAGGGTAACTTTGTCTCCTTTTCATACATCAGATAATGACACACATGCCGAAACAACAAATAAACCTCAAAAGAAGCATCTAATTATCAAGAATCTTACCAAATGTTGCTTCCGCTCCTCAGCAATTTGTACGAAACGCTCAGGTGCACTTATACGTTGACCTTGCTTCAGAGGTTCACCATAGTATTCCTTAAAATGCTCGCGCGGACCCAGGCTACCCGGGGCGGCCCAATCGAAAACATTAAACATCTCAGAGTAATTATTTTGCATGATTGTTCCAGTTAAACCGTACCGGCGCTTTGTCTTCATTTGAATGCAAGCCTTGTAGAGCTGGGACTTGTCGTTTTTCAAACGGTGAGCTTCATCTACTACCACACAGTCCCACTTGATTTCGCAGAGGGCAGTCAGATTCAGACGAAACATATCATGGCTTGTCAGTAGCACCTGTGTCCATCGACAACCCCTGTCAGTGTCAAGGTAACTAACACTTTAGCGAAATCTAAAAACGAGCAGCCAAACAGTCGACCAGATGAACTTCCACAAAGACCCAGTCAAACCATTGAGAAAAAGGAAGAAGATGCTCAAGTTTACAGGCAAACATAAAAAATAATGCAACACCTAAAGGAAGATATGCAACATAACACTATGCGGAGGTAAGCTGGGGATACTATAACCGTTAGGGACCCGATCCCGTCTACGATTCTGACCCCTGCTACCAACAGCAACTCGTCCATTCATACACTTCATCGATCTTCAACATTCTGACCATACGAATGACTCGGCTAAATGTGTATCTTTGAAATGAGGTTATCTACTATCAATGACAGTGATCTACAACCTCCCCCTTTGAAGTTGCATATGAAATTCATATATAGTGTTACAAATTTGAAGTCCACAGATTTGACTGTCAAGCTGTGGAGAGATCACTTTGGGTACAAGAGACAAATCACACTCCTACATATGCTAAAATGCGTAAAGTGACACAAACAATGGCAAAGTAATACACGCACCTCTAGCTCATGGGCCCGGACTTTGTCCAAAACCGCGTCCCTGTTGACTCCGTGATAGATTCCCACCCTGAACGACCCCCACGCTTGAAACTCCTGCTCCCAATTGTGGAGCACGGAGGTGGGGCATAAAATAAGAAACACCTTCGGAGCATTTCCCTTTTCAGCAGCACCACTCTCTGGCCTCCGCCGCATAGAACAGAGACTCCCAACCTCACAGTCTCGTTGCAGGAGAGCAGCAATCAAGGCGATCGTCTGGATTGTTTTGCCCAGCCCCCTGCCAACATAAAACGACATCAAACTATCAAAACATGAGAGACGAAACCCTACCGAACGTAGAGAGGATACTAAAACCATGAAGGTCCTGATCCCGTCTCCTACTGATTGACCCTATTACCAACAGCAACTCATCTAATCGTACACATGATTGCCCTTCTTGGAGGTGTAAGCATGACTTGGTTGACCATGTCTGTGGACACAGATCTTTGAATGGAATCGGGATATCCACAATCCCTTGTAATAGTAGTCTACAACCTCCCACCTGCAGTAGTTATTCATACATAGTGATAAAAAATTGATCTCAAGAGAATTTGGCTCTTGTACCCACCATACTGATATCCGAATGAATGCACAATCCTGCATAAAATGCTTAAAAGGAATGAAAGACTATCCTCTATCTTAGTATCTGTCATGAACATGCTGGTAAAGAATGTGAAAAACGCAGTACTTACATATCATCTCCAAGAATTCCACCCCTATTTTCCCTGTAGAGGTTGTAGAGGAACTTCACGCCATCACGCTGGTGCGCAAGAAGTCGAGAATTGATGGACGCAGGAACCTGCACAACCCTGTCACCACTCGAGGTGCCCTCCAGTACCAAGGGTTCATAGGGACCCTCTTTCTCCGACTGTATGAATAATCCAGCCTCACTATCATGGAGCGTCCCATCCTCTGCTGCCACAGGCTCGACAGTAACACTCTCCACCTTCCTGCGTTTCCGCACGTTTGCTGTATCCTCCTCATTTGCTACTTTTGCTACATCCTCCTCTGCAACCCTAGAAACCCCGCTGCCACACTTCTGCAACTCTACGTCTTGCGAGAACGACCTTTTCGTCCGAGATTCCCAGACCCCGGCTGGAGCTGCTGAATTTGATCTTAGGGTTGCAGGAGCTGGACTAGACGTGGATGGTAGCGGAGGTTTAGGGTTTTGGAAGTGATCGAGCCCTACAAATTGGTCTCGGAAGCTTAATTTTGGAGGTTTTCGAGTTACAGCAGGCTCATCTGGCTCAACGTATTGCAAAGGGGTTGCAGGAGCTGGACTAGAAGTGGATGGTGGCGGAGGATTCAGAAAATGCTCAAACCCTGCAAATTGGTCTCGGAGGCTTGATTTTGGAGGCTTTCGGGTAACAGAAGGCTCAGCATCAGGCTCAGCGTGCACGGGCGTTGTTGCAGTTATGATTTTCTGAACGCTGTACGTCTGGAGTGACTCTTTGAAGGCTTTCAAGGACATGGTGATGGTACAATATTTCTCATACAATCATGGCTATGCTTTCCCTTGCGTGGATTGATCATGCACTCCACTCATCGGTGCGGCTTGTGCAAACCCTAATTCCCTTCCGTCTTCATGGTTTCGCATTCGGCAAGTCTGGAGAGACTCTGTGAACTCTTTCCAGGACATAGTGTGGCTAAAATCCTCTCCTAAAATTATGGTAGTGGGTGATCCTCGCTCATGCACTCCACTTATCGTTGCTGTGCGTGTCAACCCGAATTTCTATACTTCGTCATGGTTTGCCATGCAATTCGAGACTGCCATCAGCTATCGATCGAACCCAAGTTTATTGTTCTATATGATCCAAAACAGCAATCGCTTCATGGACACACTCAACCAACAGTTTTACGTGATTGACGAAAGAGCAGGTGCATTGAAAATTGCACAGATTTCAAAAATACGGAGGCTCCAACAAAATTCAGAAACCCTACAGAAAATTTCCACTTCACACAATTCCAGATTTTCAAATCACGTACAGCGCTTCGAACTCCTCTCAATTTCGTCTACACAGACTCAAATTCGGCAAATGTGCAACGGCTAGCTGAGGGAGCGTTTCACGATTACCCACCTCACGAAATTGTTGCAACCAAAGCTTGCTCGTCTTGCGAATGCATCAATTTCATAATTGAGTTCGATCGTCACGAAGCGGCACCCCCAAACAATCAGGAGCAGAAACAAATTCGCGGGGCTCGGCACCGATTGCTGAGGCTTGAAAGTCCGTGTGCTCCGAGAGAAGAAGAAACTATACCCTGGAAAACTGTCGCCGGTGTATCAGCATTGGAATAATCAGGGTATCAGTAGTTAAACAGTTATCGGCCTCTGACAGAATCTACGTTCCAGATGAATAGGATTTTAGCCAATTTGGTCTTTAATAAGGTAAACCAGCCTATGACAGGCAGAATGACTGGTTTTCCTGTCGGCATTATTGAAATTTATTTTTTTTAAATTCACATAAAGACATAAATGAGAAATGGGGAGAGCAATTGAAATTTTATTTTTTTGACATATTACGAATTTGTTTTGAATTTTTGAAGTGGGGCTGCCCAATTGGCCTCAAAGAGTCCCTAGACTACCCCAAAACCAACAAAAAGTGTATTCATAATGATCATCTTACTCACTTAAAGCAATCACAATATTTTTTGACATGGCCACCGCTTGAAGGACTAAAAAAAAGTCACTTCTCATAATGAATTTACACTCAAAAAGGTGGAAGTTCCTAGTGCAATCATTGTATACTCCATCACCATCAACCAAATCATCAATTGGGGTGACCAACTCAACCTAATGTTAGTAGCCATAGGCTAGTTTACCTTGTATGACCTAAAAAGTAAAGCACAAAACTTGGTAAGCTTTCTTAATCTAATAGTAAGCAACTTTATAATTTAGAAAACTAAACTTCATAATTCTTTTAAATTCTAAAGTAACTTGTTTTAGTTTCAAGTTAGGTGGATATTATCATGCTTATAAGACTAGCAATTTATAATGATTGATCTTCAAATTATATAATGCAAGATTTAGTTACAATTTTACAATTGATTTTCATGAAAAAAATTCAATTTGTCTAGAATTAAAGAAATTTTTAGTCCTATGTGTGTAAGCAAGAAGAGATTTAAATATCATTTCCAAGAATTTCAAAAAATTAATGAAAAATTATATTACACAACAATTGAATAATGAATGAAATTTTTACTCAATGGAAAATCTATTCTATAATCTTGTTGGGTAGCTTTTCAATGAGATTGTTTATTATCTTAGAATTCAAATCTATTAATTAAATTTTTACTTTTCTAGAATTTGAAATTCCAAATTAAAATTGACTTAGTAATATATGTGCAAAAATAAGTCAATCAAAAAATGATAATAACATTACAAAAGTTATTGTTTGCTTAAATTCATAATATGTTCCTTTTCAATTCTCTTCCTACTTTTTACTATAGAAGTGAATGTAGAATGTAATACCCAATAGCCCATGGTAACAAGTTCCAGGAACCAAAACCATATTATTTATCATTAATAAAAAAAAATTTAATCTTATTTGAGAAAGACCCACCACTTCTTAAAAGATTTAAACTATGTAAGAGATTTGTACTCATTAAGAATAAGGAACCATCTATAATTGATATAAATTTTAAAAAACAACATTTTATAGTACATTTAAATCTTGTCTTATATTTTAGAAGCTTTGAAAGATTATTTAAAAAAAAAATTTAATTAAGTATTATAGTCTATTCATACCTTTACGTTAGAATGTTAATAGTAAGTTCGTTTTGTTTTGCTTTGTTTGTTGTTTTGTTTAGATTCCTTATTCAAGCTCTATACCTAGATATGTACTTGATTTGCTATCTAAAACCACAACACATGTCATTGAACATATGTTGGGTATATTATTGATCTAAAACTTAGAGGCAAGATGGATATACAATAAAAAGTATACATCAAAAACTAAAGAGATTTACCATGACTTAGAAGATTCTTTAAATATCCTATTAGGATTTGCTATCTTCTACCATCTCCTTTACAACCATGGCATAAAATTTAGTTCATGTTCCTTGGCTTAACTAAACCAATGATGTGATTTATGTACCTTAGTACTAAAATTACCTCCAATCATGCACTATCTTACTACCATTCAAGGCAATTACAATGATAATTAATTGTCTATTACATATATAACCTACCTCTTCAATTAATTTAGGGCTATCTAAGGTTCCATTATTGTTTGTTTCCATTGTGAACTATAAAATTTAGTTCTTAAACTTAATAGAGGTCATTCAGACTTCTAATCAAATTTTAAGATACATAGATGGAGATATGGCTAGATTCATGAACATGGGCTAATTTCCTTGATACCATAGTTGTGTAATTAGCCTCCATGGCTAGTTTAACATATCAATTAAGCAAACAAGTGTTGGTTGAATGCAATCTAAACATTATCTATAGGTATAAGAAAGAAAGTGTTCCTCATATGTTATGTATGGATTGGAAAGACTTGAGCTTACTTCACACTATTTTTTGCTTTGATGTGAAAGTTGATTCTCTTCACAACATGTGTACAATTATTGCTTGAAAAATCATTGTTGTAGCTATTGATTTAGTTGGGGTTTGGTTTTGCTTTGAAAAAATGGCATCCTTTCAATCTTCTGCTAACAATGAGGTGTCAATTTGATATTTTGATTTCATGAGTGACTTTGTTGCATATTTGTACTTTGTTCAATTTGTTGTGAATGCATTCTTCCATGTTTTTTCTTATGACCATGATAGCAGGTGTTGTATGCTGTAAACACATGTTGTAACCTCACTAACTCATTCTTGGTACATGTTTTTGGGACAAGTATAGGTGAGGCATAAAATTTCTTGAAATTTCTATGGAGCATTATTCACAATAGTTCTTTCTACTCTATTAATTGTCCATATTGGGAAATTGTTTACACTTGGTATTAGTGTGTTTTCAAAAAAATATAACTTTCTATTTAGAAGTTCTTTTAATTTCCTTCCTATACCTATTCTATATTTTACATAAGCATAAGTCATATTTGTAACCTCCTTGTATATTTGTCAAATTCTTGGGAAATGTTTTATGTTCAAATTATAAATGACATAAACTTAATGATTATGAGATTATCATATCTTTTTCATTTACTATATTTTTTGGAAAAAACAAAGCTAATATGTCGATGAGAAAGAGAGGATTAGATTGGTGTTCTAATCTAGAGATGTACCAGATATTTTTTATTTCATTACGGGGAATTTGAGGCCTCAACATGCCTGCGAGTTCCTAGGCTGCGGGGAATATAGGAACTGCGACACTACTGTAGTCCAACATGGCTAAGATTATGCCACGTCAAAAAAAATTCAACTTATTTTTGCATATGAGAATTAAATTTATTTATTTATTTATTTAACTGACAGTAGCCAGCCATTCCCTGACAATATAGGGAATAGGTGGGGAACACCCCTAAAACGGGCATGTAGAGGCCTCAGATTTCCCCTAATGGTTATGTTGAGATCTCCTAGACTGTATGTCCTTTGGTTGCATTCTTAGTATTGTGGGAAAGCCCTAGGTGAGGAGGGGTGCACAAGCTTTGATTCATGGTGTTTGCACCCATAGTGAGAAAGTTTGGATTTTTGAGTTATTTTTGGATCTTAAATTATATATATTTTGAATCGTGCATCCCCCAATCCTATTCTTGGTACCATTAAAAAGCTCTTTGCAAGTACAAGTGCATGGGCTTAGTTTCATGGCGTTTTCTCAGGATGAAAGTTATTGAGTTTTGAAATACTTATGAATTAAAAAAATTGAAAATTACTTTTACATTTATTTTTGTTGTGGCAATGGCACAAGGCTCACTAGTAGTTCCTTGTAGAAGATTTGAATATCATTTGTGCACATTGAACCAATATTATAATGCAATGAACGTTTATTCACTTACTTCAAATATTGCAAGCATTCCAAAATCCAATCAATACTAAGGTGGATACACCTAAAATCATACCTTGTCTAAAACCGCCATCATTCTTGGTGTTCATCTCCAAAAACAAAACATACCTATACTAAAAAAACAATTCTTGAACATTTATGATTCATAACTTTTGCATATGGTATCCAAACAATACATTCTTTTTGTGTGTTTAAACCTTCTTTCAATTCCCAACACAAAAATATGAAAATTTGACCATTCTAATAATAATAATAGTGTTTCTTGGGTGCTTCTACCTCTCTTCACCAATTGAAAAGAAAGGAATTGTCCTCATCCCCAAGAGACTTTCACACAAGCCTAAGGTAGCCACACCTAATTTTGATAGCTTTTTGAAACCAACTAGTCTAGATTCTTGCCTAAAATATACTCCAACTATTTGTGAAAGTCTAGTGTTGGTTATTGAAACACCTATTTTCAACACTTTGAAAATTTGTAGTTTATTTATACAATGTCCAAAAAATGCAGTCATAAAGAATCTAAAAACCCCTTTTGACTACCAACAAGATCCCTCAAAAAGTTTTTCAAGACAATAATGGGAACCATGCTGAATTGCTTGTTTGTGCGATTTTAGGTGTAGTTCCTGTACCGAAAGTTACCAAAACAAAAAGGAATACTCATAAAGTGACTGCCAAATTAGGGCAGATACAGAAATTATTAGGGTTTCCAACTTTTCCCGTGCACTGGTGCTAAGTCACAGAGCTGCGAAACGAACATTCCTTTTACACCTCCGTCATCAAGGCGCTGCTCGCTCGCGAGCTCCAGGCCTGGGAGGTTTTGTCCTTGCTCCATCACTTCCTTCGATTACTAAAAAATCTACACTGTTGCGCTGATTTTGGCCTAGTCTTTGTGGAGCCACACCGCCACTCAGAGGGTCGAGTAGCTACCTTCAGGTCTGTCAATTTGAACGCTTGTTGCGTGATTGAGGGGTCTGGAAATTGCGGAGAATTCTGCACGACAATTGTGGAATTGGTGAGGGCGGCAATTTGAGCTCGAGAGTGATTGAGTGTGGTCGGTGGGGATGCCGGGACCTGTAGCCATGGAGAACGGTCACGTGGCCGGGGAGATTGTGAAGAAGAGCGAAAAGGTGAAGGTGGTCGACGAGGCTGTCGTCGCTGTGACGATGTCGCCGCCAGCTCCGGAGTCTGAGAAAAAGAAAAAAAAGAAAGAGAAGAAGTCGGCGAACGGTGACGCTGTGGGGACGGAAGCGTCGAAGTCGTCGAAGAAGAAGCGGTCGAAATCCCCGGAGGAAGATGGCGCTGCGGCGAAGAAGATTCAGAAAGTGGTGGAGAATGGAGGGAAGCAGGATGGTGTGGCTGTGGACGCTATGGCGGTGTCGAATTTCAACATCTGCAAGGCGTTGCGGGAGAAGCTGAAATCCAAGGGTATCGAGTCTCTGTTTCCGATTCAAGCTCAGACGTTCGACGCAGTGTTCAGTGGAAACGACATGGTCGGACGAGCTCGCACTGGACAGGTAGGGTTTCGGGGCAGGGTGTTGCAGCGGGGGCTGGTGTGATGCATTTTGCGACGATTTCAAGTACTTGAATGTTTGGAATTGTGGAAAGAATTCGTTGATATGGTAATTGTGTCCTGCATTCCCTGCACATTATGGCAGTGTGTCCCTTTCGTGAGAGTGATTGTGGCCGGACTTCTTGCTCGACCCAATGCGTGACACCGAAAGTCCAGTTTGTCGGCTTGTTTGGGGAATGTTCGATTGATCTAAGAACTGTAGTGTTCAAAGTTGGTTAGGGTTACTTGGTTGTTTGACGCTTGAAACGTAGCTTAGTGTTCGACTTTTTTTTGGACATCTAGTGCTCCGAGTAAACAAGGAATTGTGATAGTCTGCGTTCCTTGTGTTTGCCATATCAATCAGCTGTTAACGTCTGTTTCCGGCGAATGTTGGTTTGATTATTGGCAGGGAAAAACTTTGGCTTTTGTGCTGCCTGTGCTCGAGTCTCTGACCCAGGGTGGACAAGTGAAGAACCTCCAGAGAGGTCGTGCTCCGAGCGTGATCGTTCTTGCGCCGACCCGGGAATTGGCAAAGCAGGTGCATGCAGATTTTGAGATGTACGGCAATTCGGTGGGATTGAGCACCGTGTGTGTTTACGGCGGTGCACCGTACGGTCCCCAGGAGAACGCTTTGAGAAAGGGCGTGGACATTGTGGTGGGCACTCCTGGACGAATCAAGGACCACATCCAAAGAGGGGGCTTGAACCTGAAGAACTTGAAGTTCCGCATTCTGGACGAAGCCGACGAGATGCTGAACATGGGGTTCGTGGACGACGTGGAGTTGATCCTGAGCGGTGTAGACGATCCCGCGAAGGTGCAGACTCTGCTTTTCAGTGCCACCCTTCCGGAGTGGGTGCGCAAGATCGCGGCTAGGTTTTTGAAGGCGAGCAGGAAGACGGTGGATCTGGTGGGCGACGAGAAGATGAAGGCCAGCAACAGCGTGAAGCATTTGTTACTTCCGGGTCACTACAGCATGAGAACTCAACTGGTGCAAGACGTGATCAGCTGTTACGCCACCGGGGGCCGGGTGATCGTGTTTACGGAGACGAAGAACGACGCGACTGAGTTGTCGGGAGCGTTGAAGCTGGGCACTTCAAGGGCTCTTCACGGGGACATTCCTCAAGCGCAGCGTGAGGTGACACTTCAAGGTTTTCGTTCAGCGAAGTTCACTGTTCTGGTGGCTACGGATGTCGCTGCGAGAGGGTTGGATATCAACGACGTTCAGTTGGTGATTCAGTGTGAGCCTCCACGAGATGCGGAGACGTACATTCACCGTTCTGGACGAACCGGACGAGCTGGCAACACGGGTATTTCAGTTTTGTTTTACGACAGGAAGAAGGAGTACATGATTCCCCAGATCGAGCGTAAAGCGGGATTCAAGTTTGAGCGAATTTCACCCCCTCAACCTGCCGAAATTGCCAAGGCCAGCGGCAACACGGCGTTGGATGGTATTCTTGCCGTAAACGACAGTGTGGTGCCTTTGTTCCGTAAGGCAGCTGAGGAACTGGTGGCGAGCAGTGGGTTGCCAGCGCTGGAAGTGCTTGCAATGGCCATCGCGAAGATATCTGGTCAAACGGAGCTGAAGAGAAGGTCGTTGCTAACCTCACATGATGACTGCACTACTCTGATGCTGAAGTCAAGCACGAGCATGTACTCTCCAACATATGCGTTCAACTGTTTGCGAAAGTATGTGCCGGAGTCATTTGTGAGTGAAGTGAGGCGCATGAACCTTACGGTGGACGGCATGGGAGCAGTGTTCGATGTTCCACATCGGAGTGTGGAAGCATTCACTGAAGGTACTTTTCGCTAGTCTGTTTGCATCGTAGGAAGTTCTTGTGTATTGGAGTGTGATGCTTCTGCTCTGTGTTGGTTGTCAGGTGTGGTGTAATACTTTGTAAACGAATGTGGAGTTATGTGAGGGGTGTGCTGAAATGATTCATTTTTTTGTTTCATGCGATGTGCCACTAAGTTGTTTTTTAGGACACGAGGCCTTAAAACTGTCTTTTATTGTGGGGGAAGTACATATATGGCGATCGGAGGTCCTTTGGGGCTTGCTTTGCGTGTGGACTGAGTGGTTTGTGTTGGGTGATTGGATTCAGAACAAGAGGGTGATAACTTTACGGTGGAAGTTTTGGACTCCCTACCCGAATTGCAAGTGAAACCGGATCGGGGCGGCGGTGATGATAGAAGGTATGTGCGGGTGTAGGTTGAGTGATTCCTTGTTGGTTTCAACAGCTTATAATGCTTGATGGGAGCTAGTTTAGAATTTCAAATTCTTGGCTTGAACGGTTTGCCGTTGGTTCTCCAGCATACCTTTATTTTACAGCGATGGTAGTGAGATGGTGGGGTGGTTGTGTAATGGGAAAGAGTTTGGTGTAATTGAGAGACATGAATCCTGAACTCTGGTTGTACAAATGTGTGGGTGCAGCTTCGGTGGAAGAGGTGGTAGAGGAGGCGGGTTCGGCGGAAGGGGAGGTGGATGGGGTGGGGGCAGAGGTGGAGGTGGAGGTGGACGGTTCAATCGTTATTGATGATCTCATTCTTTCGACCTCGAACAAGAGGCGCTGTAACTTTTTAGCTATTTTCTCTGCAGCCCTAGCACCTGAGATAGTCACAGAGCTGGAAGCAACGATTGATAAATCTGCTAATGTGATGAAGAGGCATCTTTGCTGTGAGCGGACATAGATGGAGCAGACTACACTGTAGCCCTCCTTGATTGTGAAGGACTGATGTCAGCAGGATGCTCGAGGTGGAATCGGTAGTTGCGACAGCATTCCGATGGCAGAAATCTGCTGTGTCATCGGCCTCACTGCATGTGAATCATTCCGAGTCGGGACCATGATCAATGATTATTGGATATGATACGAATATGTGCATTCCTGAGGGAAGATTGCACATCTTTTCGATGAAATTGTGGCGTACAATTGTGGTGTTCTGCCAACTGTGTTGAATGAGATGTTGGAAACTTGGAATTGGTTTATTGTAGACAATGAATCGCAATTGTTTTTTCGGGGGGATGTAGTACATTGCCGCCATGTTTCGTTTGTGTGTGTAAACCTTTTTAATACCGCAACTTTTCTCATCATGACTGTATAAACTATAAACCCGATTTTGACCTTGAACATGTCTGTACTGGACTTCTGGCCATGCGGAGAATGATGTTTATCAAAACCTACTTTTACTACACTTTTCAAGTGCTAAAATTTGATATTGAACAATATAAATATTGAGTATGCTCATCCAACGTGGGCGTCATAATTGATTACTAACTTAGTTGAGCCTTATGTTACATTAGCAATCCTTCGTGGGTCTGTGAGATTCTCAGTCAGTGTTGGACTGGGATCTCCTCAATTTTCGCTGGGAATTTTAGGGTATTTTTCTTAGGATCTTAGCAAGTTTGAAATTTTTTTTGCCCCAGCCGTTTCATAATTTTCCGAAACTTATCCAAAACTGAGGTACGGAGTAGTATTTTGAGGTAATATTTTAGTGAGTTTCAAATTTGTTATATGCATGTCACTAGTCTTCCTTCCAGGTAGGGATAGCCCAAAAGTGCTAAGTGCCTAAACGTGCCATTTGATCAAATGCTCTCATTATGCATATCTCCTTAATCAATATGAATTTGTTACTGAAGAAACAACTTAAAGCATCTACCAAAAAATACTTTGATCTTTCATAATTTTTGTCAATAAGATTCTTGCCTAATATGTACAACTTCTATTTATGAGAGCCTAGGGATGATATAGATACATTTTTTTAGCATTTTGAAATTTTTATAATTTTTTCATATATTGAACATGAAGTAAGTAAGAAAAGAATCTTAAACTCTCTTTTTTACTTCCAACGTGATCCAAAAAATTATGCAATTCAATAATAGTATCTTAGGTCATGCATGGGCCATTTCTTACTTTCCCGAGTTAACGCTCAACTTCGTGGTCATAGGTCCGTCCTTTCCTTGGACGGTTTTAGGGCAGTCCACTTGGCTTACGCCACTTGGCACCCCCATGCAACCCAAGCATGCCGGCCTCTCCCGCGTGGCTGCGGCCACTTATTGCCAAGTGGACTCTCCTCTCTACCTCTTCCACTTTCAGTCTCCCTTCCCTTTGGAATTGGGATTGGGATTGTCGCAGCTGCAGCTTCAATTCCATGGCTTTCGATCACAGCCTTCACTTGCCCTCTTCTCACCAAAAAAATCTGCACCTTCTATTTTCGATGGTGGTGACGCAAGAGACATAGAATCAATGTCTTACAATTTGCTGCAATCGATTCTCGTTTTCATTTTCAGCATTACATTCCTTGTGTCTCGGTCCTCCTGTTCTCCTCTTCCGCATTTGATTGAAACCTCTGCACACGAAAACTCCGTCCTCGGAGCTCACCCGTAAGAATTTCTTGCCACTCTTGCTCCGGAATTGACTGAATTCCTAGTAACCAGGAGATTGTCAGTTGAAATGGCTTTAGATTTCTGCAATTATAGTAAACCCTAATCTCGGTGTTGGCAATGGGAAACTCACCTAATTGAATTGAAATTGGATCAGTCAGAGTTTTGGAATTGGATTATTAGTCAGGGTTCTTTGTCTGAATGGTTGTCATGCGTGTGAGATGGGCAGGGAGGAGGTAGCTATGGCGGACGTGTCGCCGTTTCAGGGCGTCCACCTGCATCATGTGGCTCGCGAAACTTCCGACGTTAATCGCATGGTGGAGTTTTATCAGAAGGTGTGCATGTTAGGGGTATAAAATGTTATGTATGGTGGATTCAGTTGTGAGATTTGTAATTGGAGGTTGTTTGTTATCCAGTTTTGTAGTTCGTGTTGATTCGTTGCTTATACAATTGGTGTGTGATTTGAGGTTTAAGGTGATAGCTAAGAGGTGATTTAGCATCATGAGGAAGTAATTTTGCATTGTTGAAAATGTGAAAACTCTGAGTGCGTGCATGTTGAGAGGTCTGTGTTGAGGGCTCTGGGTCATTCTGGTTATACGCAATATGGGACTGACTGACTTACTGCAATTGTGATTCTTGGTTATTAGGTGTTTGGGTTTCAAAAGCTGGAAACGCCTCAGTCGTTTGGAGATTTCAATGTAACTTGGCTGCACTTGCCGCCAATATATCAGTTGCATGTGGTTGAGCGAGACCCGAAGTCACGGTTGCCAGAGAGCCCATTTGTGGTGCCCAATGACGCCAAGTATGTTACTGCTGACCATGTTTCGTCCATTAGTCTATTGTTGTTGAACAGGGTTTGGGGGTTTTACGACTGTGTCTGGAACTTCTAGACAACACTGCAAAAAGAGTCTTCCTTGTGATTTATAGGGTCACTCTGTAGTCACAATGATCGTGCAAAGACCTCCGATTATATGTTGTACATATGATGTCGTCAATAAGTTCTAGAAAGTCTAATTTTACTACCAAAGCTTGATCTCGTAATATCTAAGCTTGATCATTATTTCTCTTGTCTGTAGTGTCAGAAATAATGATTTTTCAACGATTCTGCAATTTATGTTCTTAATTCTCCAAACTGAATGTGCACTATCGTGTGTTGCAGTGCTGATGTGAGTGCTTTGTGGAGGGGACCTCATTTGTCATTCCGAGTATCTGATTACGATGCTGCCATTGATACTTTGAAGGTATGATACTGCACTGTTGTGCTCGACTTTCCTGTGTTGACTTGGTGGTTACGAAAGTGCACATGTTCACCATCTGTGCAATTACTGTGGGTACGACTATTTATGAAGAAGTAACTTTTTATTGGAATAACGAAGTCTACATGTATGGAAGAAACTCTTAGAATGTGAAGAAATTCTATATGATCGAAGAATTTGCAATCCATAGAAAATTTGTAGTCTGATAGTTTTGGATATAGAATGAATGAACATTGGTTGTACTGGTTATGTCAAAATAGCACCAAGTTGAATTCCTCGAAGCATTATATTCTAACTGTTTATAGCCCATGATTTGACATGCACCCTCAAAGTTGTGCTCAATTTGATCCTCGTTTCGTTCTCGGTAGTGTCCTCTTATCAAACATATCACTGACGGTTATCCAAATTGGACTCCATTCAAAGTTTGTTAATTTCTGTGTTTATACATTTCCTCACCTTCGGAGTCTCTATCATCCTGCGCCAGATGAAAGACATCAAATACTTTGAAAAGACGCAACAAGAAGGCAAAGTGAAGCAATGCTTCTTCTTCGATCCTGATGGTAAGCCTGCTTTGAGAATGTAATCTATGGCACATTCAATGAAGTAGCTGAAGAAGTCAGTACCATAGACAAATTCAACCAAAGATTATTCTTTATTTAGCAGCTTCGACATTTGAGAAGGTTACAATAATTCCGATAATTAAGATCACCATTCATGTCGAGCTGGGTCGGTCCTTCGGTTCAAACCTGCAAAGTCCTGTCTTAGCATTGTTTTGTTTTATTTTCCACTCTTAATGATGTAAGAAAAATTCATTGCAGGTAACGGTTTGGAGATTGGCAACTGGCCTGTACCGAAGTAGACAATACCCATGTTGCTGTTGTGGAAGTAATTTCACACATGGAATGATACTGTGTACGTCTGAAATTGTTACCACAGCATGGATGATGGTAATTGGAAATATGTTCATTATGTGCAAATCTGATATGGAAAGATCAGAATTTTAGTTGAAATAGTACTGGTCAATATGTAATAGGCGTGTCATACATATCATGCAATTAGGTGATGGGTAGCAGTTGTTGCTCTGAGACTTCCGCTTGTACCTCATGTAGGGGCCACACTACGCATAGCAGTTGGAGCAATAAAAATTTATGTTTGTCGAATGGGGGATAAGAAATTATGCTCAAGTGCGCATAAGGTGTTCGACTAAGGTGACCTCACCGCCACTCATGAAACTTAGCTTGGAGACGTTGCACGTCCCTGATGCACGTGCTTCAGCATTCCCAAGAAACGCACGCCGAGGCGTGTAGAAGCACGTACTGACGGTGGCTAACGAGTAATTACACCTATTCGTAAAACGAAGATATTGTTAAGATGTAGTGCATAGGTGCATTCCGTGAAGATGCTATAGCAGACACTGAGTCAGAAAAGCAAGTGAACACCAGGTTCCAACACTGTCATCGATTGGTGCATATGAAAAACACCTGCCGTTTGCATGCTTCAGAAGACGACCAACATCGATCCAGAGACTAAACTAACTGAAGCGGGAACTGAAGGTATATTTTGACTGGATCAAGTGTCCATCAGCAGATATTAATTAATAAGCTTCCATAGCTTTCAAACGGAGATCAAGAGAAATTCAACAACCAGAAGACCACTACAGTACTTAGCTAGCTCGATTCACAGCTAGCATACATACTAACTTAACAAGTTCGATTCCATGGTGTTCGAAGGAAGTGCCGGAGCTGCCCATGCACGCTCATTGGACTGGAGTAACACCCGCAACAGCAGCAGCCACAAGGTTTCTGAAAGGAAGTCCGAGGAAGCCTACACCATCACCACCACTGCTTCAAGGACGACAGCATGACCCGCCATCCGCACTCCACTTCGTTCGTGTGCAATAAGTTACGAACCCGGGAGCACTGGTGGGAGAAGAGGAGAGAGCAGGAGGGAGAACGGGAGGGAAAACATGTGGTAAGACTTAGAGCGGGTAGGAAAGGGGGAACGAAGGGGGTACGAAGGGGGGTAAAAGGAGGTATGAAGGGGGAAGGGGGGTACAATGGGGGTAGGAAAGGGGGGAAAGGGGGGAATGAAGGGGGGTACGAAGGGCCAGGGTGAATTGACCCCCTCATTGCCCCGCTTTGGATGGATGGAATGAAATTCTAACTTAGAACTGCCAAATCAACAAGACCTACTAAGACTTAGAGTCCACAGCGTGATGAGTAACGCCAGAACAGGAAACCGGTGACAAGTACTGTAGCAACAACTCACAATACCAGGAAACATCAGAAGCTTCATGCGACATCCTCTAGTATCACTAGTTTTGTAACATGCGCGTCCGGGATCAGCTAGTGCATGTCGTTCGTCCCTGAAATGCTTCCGTCGATCACCAATTCAACATAAAGATTATTTTTAGAGATTTGGTTCGGTGACAGTCGCTTCCTGATTCTGCTGCTCGATCTCGTGCATGCATCTCAGAGAAGGCTTCACCTCGATCGACAAGCATCCGCAGTCCAAATTTGCAAGCATCATTTGAAATGAAATGAAGCATGGGGAGAGCTTTAAGTGGTAATTGTAAACAAGAAAGCGTCATGAAATTGATTCCATTGAAATTAATTTTTTTGTTGAAGTTGAATAGGTTGCAGCCGAAGCTCTCAAGAAGTTGTCATTGAAACAAGCTGAATACAATTCCAATTGTGCAAGATTTTTCTCTACAATAGTACTTGAATCCATTCTAGTAGACAGACTTAGAAATTAATCACATAACAGGAACACATGCAGGTGGAAGGAGATGAGGGAGACAATTCAAGGCCAGACCGAGAAAATCGGATCTGGAGCGTCTGGCGGGAGGGCAGTGGGTTCAGTGGTGTGAGCCCAGTTCCGCTTTGGCCTGCCTGTCCGGCTGCGAGAGCTGACCGCGAAGGGAGGCCCGTCATGAAGTCCAATATAACGAGAAGAGCGACCCCCTCATCCCTCCATCCATCCAAAGCGGGGCAATGAGGGGGTCAATTCACCCTGGCCGGTACGAAGGGGGGTGAGCGTTTGCAAAGAAGGGGAACAGATTACAGGTGGAAGCAAAGTGGGGAAAGGGACTGGCTGCCACTGTGAGACCGTAGACCGTAGAACTAATAAAAGCTCCTTCCGCAGCCGCGAATGACGGTGATCCACCAATTGATAGCTTCGCAATGGTTGCGTTGCTGGTAAAAATCTCGACAAGAGCGATTCCATCACCGATCAGTCATCAGAAAGAGAGATTCATTTCCATAGCAGATCTGGCCCTCTGTTGGAGTTGCATGAAATTTTCATGATGAGTGGGTCTTCCGGAATCGAGATGCGCCTCGGAAGACACAAATTAATTAGTGACCAACGACGAATTCAATCGCCAATCCGCATGTCATCCAGAAATTGATAACTTCGTCCGTAACTTCTTGGGTTCGATGATCACCACTATGACTCTCCCTTCCGCGCGAGCACATTCTCCAAAATTCGGAAAGAGCGAGCAGCCGCGTGCCGCGCTAATAACTTCTGCGACTATGGCGTCACCAAGGCGCGCACGTCTTTTCCCGACGATTGGATGGAAGTGTTCGACATGGAATGGATGGCTGTGTCGCGCGGAAGGCAGCACTTGGAGCAACTCGCATTTGCCCGCATGGTCAATCCACGATGGCTGGGGAGGATCAATGCACTGCAGAAACCGTGGATTGCATCGTTCGATCTTCTTGTCGTGATTTTCGGATTAGAATTGGGTTGCCTTGGACTTCAGGGTTGTGACATTGATCGTCAAAGGGAGTGGCCCGGAGGATGACGATTTCTGATGAGGAACAATCTAGTGGAGTAACGAGCGTGAAGTGCCAGTGTTCGAATGCTTTGTCACGAGTTTAGGGCTGGATTGCTGTTGTAATACACGGTTATGAGATTGTTCGTCAATTAGGAGTGTGTGTAAATTTGTTTGGAAGTGGCGTCGTGGAGGAATACGCTCCGAAGACGGAGAAGCTGGCCGTGGAGCTCACGGAGCTGGTGGGTGGCATTAGGCCTTGGCGTCTACGCGACGACATTCTCTCGCCACTTCGAAAAATCCAGCACTTTTACGATGCGCATGAACTATTACCCTCAGTCCCCTCAACTCTTTTCCTCTCTAGCCGAATTCCATCAAGTCATCTCTCCAGGAGTGATACTTCGTGAAATATTCAAATTAGGCTTTCTCTTCCTTGTTGACTGTATTCATGTGACCAACAAACTGTAAAGACAACAGACTCTTTGTACCGATGATCATGTATTCTTGAGCGTTTACAGATAGTGAGATTCTTCGTCATAGTGTGAAAATCCAAGAGTTACAGTTTCTGAGTGATGGCCATTGCCACCACGTTCAAGGTCTGACATGACTTTCTGTTGAGGAGCTTCCTTGACCAAAATGTATATTGCCTGAACCAAAAAGGGTTCGGCAAGTGAGCTCCTCCGCTGGGAATATATGGTTTCAGCCAATATATCACTTATTCCATGGAATTCATTATGAAGATTCCAAACTTGGGGTCTACCTTGTAGATTAAGATCTGTACTTCATATTCCACACTGATCTCGTGTTTGAATTTGCATTTATTGGGTGTGAGATGGGCACCCTAAGGCAGAAGTGCCTATCTATCGTAATTCAACACGCCTCAACTGTGATCAACTCTGCTCTGCAAATTTTATACAAGTGGTTCAATTCTCTTTTACATGCACTTCTAGTGAAATTCAATTCATACTTTTCCAAAAAATTCTACATGAATTTTACAACCAAAGATGCAGGTGTTCCTTAAGGGCATGCTGTAATGACTGGGCACTTCTACTTAAGGTCACGAGGTTTTCCCCACAGGCAGCACCGACGATTGTTGAACAGTTTGAGGGTTGGGAATAGAAGTTATATTTCTGTTCTCGGGCTTACTGTCTCCTAACTTTCTTCCCTTAGCAAACAAGCACTCTACAACAAGACTTGTATGGAATACTTTTAAGGTGACTACAAAATCATCATTAACCAAAAATTGTCACACATCTAGATTCTTGCTTAGAATGAAGACATTAATTTTTATGTAAAAGGTTTAAACATGAGAACTTTGTGTCAATTTATGTCACACTTATGACTATAGCTTAGTAAATTCATAACTTATTCTTACATTGTCCAAATAATACATCATAAATTGTGTTGGAATCTCTTTCCATTTACCAATTCAACCTGATAGAAACAAATTTTGCTATTTAATAGAAACTATGCTTAGTTGCAATTTGTAGTGTTTAGAAGTGCCCATACTATTGTACATGTTCATCATGTTGGTTTTGTGGTGCCATGTTGATGTTCTTAATGCTCGAGAGCTAATTCTCCTTTTGTTTTACACCATTTGCTTTCTTTGACCTTGGAGGTTGTAAAGATTGAGTGCATGGGAATTGAGGTTACTTCGCAATGTTGTTGTAATATTGTTGTTTTGAATTTGTTCTAACCTTTTTAACATGTTTCAAGAATAGTGAGGTTGTTCAGTGATTATGTCATTGATTCTTGAGAATAAAAAAATTGGAGTTTGAAGAGAATTCCTAACAAACTACATTCTTTTAGATGCAACATAGTGAAATAACATGTAAATGAAGAAATTTTGTTTTGTGTAAGAACTTGAAAATTTTGAACACCTGAAAACACCTACCCCAATCAAATACTCTCTTCATCCCATAATACTAGTCCCTTTGATTTCTTCATTTGTCCCAAATTACTTGTCCCTTTTTTTTAGACTTGATTATAGGGTTAAAGATGATTTCTTTTGCTTTTGTTAACCCATTAAATCATTTAAATGAAGCACAAGAAATCTAATTTATTATTCTTATTATTGATTTTTTGAATTCCAAAAATGGAATTTTTTTACCGATTTGAAGATGACTAGGTCAAAAACCAAAAGACATTCAACTTCACACTAAATTCATTGAAATCCAAGTTGTTCTTGTGCAAAACTAAACAATTAGAAAGGGCAAAATAGTTGCATATTGGGAACTCTTCTTTTTCTATAATAAAAGACTATTTTTATTTTTATGTGGTATCGTGTATCTATTGCAACTTCTTATTTTTTTTTTTTCCTTTCCTTGATTGCAATTAGTTGCCATGTCCACTTGTCTTGCACTTGAGAGGACACATAGCACATTCACTATAAAATGATTTGATTGTAATATGCATTAAAAAATTATTGCCAAATTGTTAATACTTTTATTACTACAAAAAAGAACTAATATTATGGGACAAAGGGAGTATTAATCCCTAAAGTCCTAAGGCCATTTTTTCATCTTAACCACTCAAAATTGCCATTTTCAATGCAAACAACAAAAAATATAAACATTTCTTTCTTTTGCATATGGACCCATATGATCTTGCACCAAACTAATATGAGAATGTCTAGAAGAAATTTTAGAAACTTTGACTACATCACAATATATAAGCGTTTAAAGTGATGATAGCAAGTTTTTTTGGTTCCTAGCCTAACTAGATTGTAAGGCTTTGAGTCCTCTTTAACTTAGAATTTTTGTATTATAGGTTGTGAATTTAAATAATTTTTTCTATTGAAGAATTGGGTTGAGAGTTCAAGAAAAAAATTCACACCCCCCCTTTTTTCTAATTTCATTCTCTAAAAATTGTTTATAGTAGTCAAAGAATAAGTATGAGATAGGTGAAAAAACTAAATTGTTGATAGCTCTAAGTTGGAATTGATAGAGGCACACGAATCCCAAAGATACATGAGATTGTTCTAGAAAGCAAACAAACCCATGTGCAACTTTTTTTTTAATTGTTGAAATTGAGTTCAAAAAGAGATTTAGTACATTAATTTTTCAAAAAACTTCTAGGATTGCTTGCAAAACAAGAAGCTTCATTACTTTCACATTACTTATCCAAATGGAATAAATCAAATCCTTCTACATAGTCAAAAATATAATCTAGAAGAAAGAAATTAAAATTTAAAATTTTTAAAATTTTTTGTGGATTTTCTTATTGCCCACCCTTGCTTCTTTTGGACTTATTGTAGCATAACTTTTGCTCTTGGGCACCAATTGAAATAAAAATTATATTCCCAAAAGCTAATCAGTTTTCCTATCTTCAAAAACATTTCAAAAAATCTTTATGACAATTGAGATCATAGGTACCTGCCCAAATTTTCAAGAGTCCCTTGATGGAATTCTTGGGACTTTAAGGGTTAAAGCATTTCAAATGAAAAATTTGAACCATGGACCTTGTATTGTACCTAATATCTTATTTACATTAGAGAAAATATGAGGGCTCAACATGCCCATTTCAGGGTTGTTCCCTTACCTATTCCATCTGTTGTTTGGGAACATTTGGCTGCTGGCTGGAAAATAAATATCAAAAAATTTAAAATTAAATTCTTAGTTTTGAAATGCGAAAAAAAATTGTAAAGAAAATAAGAAATTTGACATGGCACGGTCTCAGCCACGTTAGACTACAGTAGTGGCGCAATTCTTGCGTTCCCTATAGCCTGGGAACTCGCAAGCATGTACAACCCTCAAATCTCCCCTAATGGTACTACATGGAGAGGAAGAACTTTAGTATTCAACACGTACATAACATAATGCCAATGCAAGATTTTGAAGTTGATGTAGCTAAGAAGAGATTGAAATTAAAACTTAGAACTTGCAATGTTTGCTCTTGAGAATTTTACTTGCAAATCATTATAGAATTTATTTTAGTGGATATGCAACCAGTGAGATTGAAGTACTCAAACTTATCTTCATATGAAAGAGAATGACTTTGCTTTATAAAATGAAGGTTTTGTTCATACATTCTTACACCCAACCTTGTCATTTGTTTTAGTGTCAATATTATTTTGAATATAAAATTATAAAGTATAATACTTGGAAACAAGAAGTGTGAGAAAAGTACTAAAGAACCCATTTTCACACTATTGAAATTACAAAGTGTAACAATGGGAGTAAGCATTTTGCACCCTAGGATTTAAGATAGAAATACCTAAAATTGACCCCAACCCAATTGCAACTCATGTATCCATTTTTGCTATGGCGTGTCTTAATATTGTAAAACTATTATTCATACTCATATATGGAATTAATTGGTGCTCAAAGGATTGGACTTAGATTGAAAGATGACAATTTTTTGAATTCAATGAATTCAACTGTGAAATTTTTATACATAGCAAAAGATCCATACATTCTTCTACAATCTTTGAGGGATGCTTTTGAGTTGTTGCAATTGTATAGGGAATTAGCAAAGCCACATTAACATCCAAATGGATGAGAATAGCTAGTCTTACTGAAAAACAACAATGAGAAGAAACATGTTCATGCTTTAACCACCTATAATGCATCTTTTCTTTTCCAAAAATGAGTTGATCAAAATACATGTAAACTATTCCTTGATTTTTCAATCTTTTTCAAAAATAAATTTGTAAATATCATAACTCTAGATATGTGCAATGACCAAAGGGTTCATAATTTTTTGGGCACTTGAGGTCATAGCACTTCAATTGCTATTTAAGGGCAATGGCAAAATCAAATCTCTTTTAGGCCATAGAAATTGCATTTTCTGATTTTTTTCCACCTACTTCATATTACTTTAATACATAAATACACTATTTTAATTCTAGAAAAAGAGTTTTTTGAAATTTTAGCGAATTTATCAATATTTATCAATGGTTGCTCATTACAAAGGGACGGATGTGCAACAATGTAAGGTGTATGTCTTTCACAAAGTAGAATCAAGTTCTCATTTATGGTGTAGTAATTCAAAATCCAAGTATCTACATCACACTAAAATATATGTACTCAATTCGACATATTCTAATATTTCTTGAATTTTGAAATTCAGATACCCCCATGGTACCAAGTGGAAAAAACCCTTTATACTTTGATCAAATAGATCTCACAAATGGTAGAGAATTTCAAATTGTAACTTGTATATGTTCTATATGAAGTTGTAATTCAAATCCCATACTTAAGATTTTCTTTTTTTTACAAATTTTGTATCCAAAAAGCTTGATCCAAAAAGTAGCCATTTTCTTGGTTTGGAGGGCTCAAATGCAAAAGATTTGTAGGTGTAAAAATGGTATTGGATTTGAAAACACCCTATACTAGCTTCATACAGACAAAATGGAATGTGCAATCAAGCTTGTGCTAATTGCATGAGACCTCATGGCATTTGGAATTGACCTTCATTTTGCCAAGGTAGCATCCATTCCCTATGGCTTGTACTTTATTCCTTAGAAGACATTTATTATGTGTAGATGAGGTACAATGAGTGGATTTAGGAAAAGAAGGTATAAGATATGAGTAACAAAATCCACAATGATTACAAGCTATGTTGGTCATCTTTTGGACATATTCCGTCCTTGACCTACATATGTAGCCATGTCTATATACTAGAATATATCCTGGCCTACTTTCACAAGCTTTACTTCATTTTATTGTGTTTGAACCTACATACCAATATGACACCATATATTGGACTTAAAGTACTTCAAGAGGTTACATTTTTTTTCTAAATATTGACATCTTGACACATTACAACTATTCAATACTAGTTCTTAATACTTGAATCTTAACTATCTTTACCTTTTAGTAGATTTTTGAATATTGTCTTATATTTTTATAATTTTTTTTTATTATAACATCAAAATTGATTATAAAAATAGGTTGTTTTTATAATATGGAAGCATTTTTGTAGCTTGAATAAATGAAGAGCAATTTGGATGAAACATCATATTACATCTTTTGAGTACAAATTGACTTTTCAAAGTCTCTATTGGTTCTTAATTGCCTTTTGGAGTTAGGAGGTAAGGAATTAATGAGTTAAACAAAACAAATACAACTTGTCTTTTCAACACCAATGTTATAAAATATTGGATTCAAACAAATTGCAACTAGTAACTCCAACAAGATTGTACTACCAAAAAGTGTATGTTTTGTAACAATGTTTTGCCCAAAAGCTAAACAAATTGTTTTCAAAGAATATTTGGTGATAGATTCCCCTATTTTTTGTGTATAAAATCACTCAATTGCTACAAAATCTAGGAACAATATCACTCCATTATGGATGATTTTTCACACTTTTGAAGTATTTTCATGAAAATGAAAATTGAATCCACATTCAAATCATTCATTTTGTACTTCAATGCTTCATAGAATTAATTATGAATTTTAGAAGATGGTATAGAAACTACACCTAAAATTGCACAAATAAGCTTTTTAGCATGATCAATATGCTCTAAAAAGTAAACAACAATTTTTGTAGATTATTGAAGAACTATGAATCAAAATGCAAGTGGTTCCATAATCTTTGGACACATTGTGAATAAGTTACAAATTTTCAAAGATGCAACATGTAGATAATGTAGAAATCCATTTGATGCACATCAAGAAATCAAAATAGTAGTATTGAAACATGTCATAAAGAAGAAGTTAAAGCAACACAAAGTACACCCAAAATCAACCACTTATAAGGTTGTCACCTCCACAATACTATAAATAGAGTTGCACACTACTCAAAGTAGACCCCAACTCTAGCTTACCCTTGTCCTTCTAATGTGCACCATTTGACCACTTGTAAAGTTGCCACCTCCATAAGGTAGAAACACCCATAAGCATCCCCATTCCCATTAATGTATAGTAGAGTTATCTAGAAATGTCCCTAGGCTTTCATTGAAGTGTCCTTGTAAAATGTCATTAAATTGTCCCTTTACAAAATGTTGATTGGTTGAGTGTTGAAATTGTTAGGTTTTGATTTGAGGTCCACCTATGTCACACATTTAGTGGTCTAGGGAGCTACGACTTTGAAAATTGATAGAAAATACATGCCATATCAAAAAATTATAATATTTTTTTAATTGAAAATTCATGATTTTCAATTGCTAATACTATAAAAAATATTTTTTCTAGCAAAAGGTGCCTCCAACTATGTTGAATTGCTTATATTAACAGTTTTTGTTGCTTCCACCTTATTACTATAAATAGAGTTGGACACTACTCAAAGTGGATCCCAACTCTACCTTACACTTGTCCTTGTAATGTGCACCATTTTGGGTATCCTCCTTGTTTAATTTCCCTTCAAAAATAATAGGGGCCAATTTTGAGGAGGTCCATTTTAGGTGTAGTTACCTTAGTGCTCTAAAATTGTCCCCAATATGAAATGCTAAACGTCCATACATTAAAAACTACAATACCTTAATCCATAAATGATACAGCGGATGTTGTTTGTTTGATAAATGACAAGAAATTCTTTTGTGTAGGACAAAGGTTGGCTATTCATTTTGAAAATTAGGGGAAGAAAGGGGAGATGGTGCATAGTAGTTTGACCTCCAATGAATATTCTTTTTTAAAATAGATGATGTCACACAATTCCAAAAGTGATGATTTCCACGGTTACTAGTTGGGTGTTAAACTCCTCATTGCCTAAGGCTAGAACGAGTTCAAAAGCACCATTGCTTTTGAAGTGTTATAGATATAAATTTCACGCAATGATAAATATCTCAACCATACAATCTTGTAGTGTACTTGTTGTAGATGACACGCATCAAATTTGGTGTCATTTGACCACATAGATTGCAAGATTATAATGTTTTAGTGTTGAAAAACGATGCTGAAATTTTCCTAGAGACACATTTGGAGGCAAAATTTGGTTTCTAAATCTACTCAAATGAAGAAACTTTAGACTATAAAGTCATTCAAAATGAGCATACAAACACATTGATGGAAGAAAATATTATTCAATTGACTCATTATATGTGCAAAATGGCTTTGAAATGTCAAAAAATAGCAAGAAAAGTTTCCAAAAAAACATCAAAAATTGAACCTAACTTCTTGGATTGATATGAAATTTTAGCCACACAAACCAAACTAGTATGCACATCTTTTCCAATTGTTTTAATTAAGAACAAACACTATATGAAAAAGAAACAAGCTGCCGAAGTTCACTGTAATCCAAAAATGTCAAGATTCTGAACTTTGAATTGCTCCCAAACATTCAAAACAACCTTGATTGACATGAAAATTCTACCATAATGACTAGACTTCAAGGGGAACATAACCCAACAAATTTTATTGAAAAAAACTTTGGATGAAGGAGATACAAGCCCCCAAAGTTGAAGCCACCATATGCAGTTTAGTGAACTCAAATTGATCCTGTGAATTTTGATTGGCTTTTAGAAGAGAGCACAAATTTTCCAACAAGTTATACTGAATTCAGAAATTGTATGAAAAAGTTACAGCACTTTGAATCGGACTTGAGGACACTTTTCGTCCCCTTTGGTGATGAGGGGTTAAGGGTTAAATACCATGATAATAAATCAATGGCAGTTATTAAAAAGAAAAAGAAAAGTTTCAAGGAAAATACACGATATTTCCAGATACAGGTTGCAAACGACATTAAAGATTCTCTTTATACAGTATAGCTGGCAAACACAACCATCCAAAAGTAACACACAGTTGGCGATGTTCCCCCAAACACCACAATAAACAATGAACTTAGTACGCAAAAAAAACTTAATGTAAACGATGTGCAATCTTGATTCGCTTCGAAATACACATGTTCGTATCCAATATTGAATAATCATGATTTCAGAACAGAACAATGCATATGCAATGAGGCCGACACCACAGCAGATTTCTGCCATCGGAATGGTGTCGCAACTACCGATTCCACCTCCACGCACCTCGAGGCATCCTGCTGACATCAGTCCTTCACAATCAAGGAGCGATACAGTGAAGTCTGCTCCATCTATGTCCGCTCACAGCAAAGATGCCTCATCATCACATTAGCAGATTTATCAGTCGTCGCTTCCAGCTCTGTGACTATCTCAGGCGCTAGGGTTGCAGAGAAATTAGCTAAAGTTACAGCGCCTCTTATTCGAGGCCAAAACAATGAGGTAGTCAACGACGATTGAACCGTCCACCACCACCACCGCCACCACCTCTGCTTCCACCTCGACCACCACCCCATCCACCTCCCCTTCCGCCAAACCCTCCTCCTCTTCCACCTCTTCCACCGAAGCTGCACCCACACAATTGAACAAAACAGCTCAGGGCCACTTTCTCTCAAAAAAGGCTCACAGCAAAACGCTTTCCTACAACAACCACTCCCACGATCGCACTACCAACTTCAAAGGACGCTGGAGAACCAACGCCAAACCGTTAAAGCCAAAAATTTGAAGATCTAAACTAGCTCCCGTCCGGCATTATCACTGTTGAAACCAACAAGGTACCACCCAACATTGAGCCGCACATACCTCCTGTCATCGCCACCGCCACGGTCCGGTTTCACTTGCAACTCCGGGAGAATGTCCAAAACCTCCACCGTAAAGTTTTCACCTTCTTGTTCTGGAGCAATTCACACAACACAAACCGCTCAGCCCAAACGCAAAATCCCCTGTCAAACCCGAAACTACGAGGTCTGTCACATTGAACAACCAGCTCAAAAAATTCCGCACAAGACACTGCAATCAAACAAGCCTATCTTACCTGCTATGAATTCCTCCACACTCCGAGATGGAATATCGAACACTGCTCCCGTGCCGTCCACCGTAAGGTTCATGCGCCTCACTTCATTCACAGATTCGTCTGGCAGATACTTCCGCAAACAGTTGAACGCATATGTTGGAGAGTACATGCTCGTGTTTGCCTTCAGCATGAGCGTGGTGGCGTCATCATGTGAAGTAAGCAACGACCTTCTCTTCAGCTCCGTTTGACCAGATATCTTTGCTATGGCCTTTGCGAGCACATCCAGAACCGGAAGGCCACTGCTAGCCACCAGTTCCTCAGCTGCCTTACGGAACAAAGGCACTACACTCCCCTGGACGGCAAGAATACCATCCAACGCCGTGTTGCCGCTGGCCTTGGCAATATCGGCGGGTTGAGGAGGGGCTATTCGCTCAAACTTGAATCCCGCTTTACGCTCGATCTGGGGAATCATGTACTCCTTCTTCCTGTCGTAAAACAAAACTGAAATACCCGTGTTGCCAGCTCGTCCAGTTCGTCCAGAACGGTGAATGTACGTCTCCGCATCTCGTGGAGGCTCACACTGAATCACCAACTGAACGTCGTTGATATCCAACCCTCTCGCAGCGACATCCGTAGCCACCAGAACAGTGAACTTTCCAGAACGAAAACCTTGAAGTGTCACCTCACGCTGCGCTTGAGCAATGTCCCCATGTAGAGCTCGTGAGGTGCCCAGTTTCAACGCTCCCGACAACTCACTCGCGTCGTTCTTCGTCTCCGTAAACACGATCACCCGGCCCCCGGTCGCGTAACAGCTGATCACGTCTTGCACCAGTTGAGTTCTCATGCTGTAGTGACCGGGAAGCAACAAGTGCTTCACGCTGTTGCTGGCCTTCATCTTCTCGTCGCCCACCAGATCCACCGTCTTCCTGCTCGCCTTCAAAAACTTCGCAGCAATCTTGCGGACCCACTCCGGAAGGGTGGCACTGAACAGCAGAGTCTGCACCTTCGCCGGATCGTCTACGCCGCTCAGGATCAACTCCACGTCGTCCACGAAACCCATGTTCAGCATCTCGTCGGCTTCGTCCAAAATGCGGAACTTCAAGTTCTTCAGGTTCAAGCCCCCTCTTTGAATATGGTCCTTGATTCGTCCAGGAGTGCCCACCACAATGTCCACGCCCTTTCTCAAGGCGTTCTCCTGGGGACCGTATGGTGCACCGCCATAAACACAGACGGTGCTCAATCCCACCGAATTGCCGTATGTCTCAAAATCTGCATGTACCTGCTTTGCCAATTCCCGGGTCGGCGCAAGAACGATCACGCTTGGAGCACGACCTCTCTGGAGGTTCTTCACTTGTCCACCCTGGGTCAGAGACTCCAGCACAGGCAGCACAAAAGCCAAAGTTTTTCCCTGCCAAAAATCAAACCAACATTCGCCAGAAACAAATGTCAGCCAAGCTATTCGCCAAAAAAACAAAGAGCGCACATCAAAATGCATCTTTCACGTGTGGTCCAAACCTCGTCAAAATACACTCAGCTATAATTCATCCGTGGAGACCTACAAAACTTTGCCTGCTACTGCTCTCAAATCAGAGGACTATCCAGAAAAGCTAGACCTTCCATATCACGCACAGGGTCTAGCAAGAAGTGCGGCCACAAGAACAACAGCCACATAACTAGCTGACATGTGGAAGAAATTCAGAGCATCACTTCAAAATCAGCGAATTCTCTCCATACTTCCAAACATTCGAGTACTTGAAATCGTCGCAAAATGCATCACACCAGCCCCCGCTGCAACACCCTGCCTCGAAACCCTACCTGTCCAGTGCGAGCTCGCCCAATCATGTCGTTTCCACTAAAAACCGCGTCGAACGTCTGAGCTTGAATCGGAAACAAAGACTCGATGCCTTTCGATTTCAGTTTCTCCCGCAATGCCTTGCAGATGTTGAAGTTCGACACCGACATCGCGTCCACGGCCACACCAGCCTCCTTCCCTCCATTCTCCACCACTTTCTGAATCTTCTTCGCCACGGCACCCTCGTCCTCAGGAGACTTCGACCGCTTCTTCTTCGACGACTTCGACGCCTCTGTCCCCGCAGCGTCACCATTCGCCGCCTCCTCCACCTTCTTCTCTTTTTTTTTTTTTTGCTTTTTCTCAGACTCCGGAGCCTGCGGCGACATCGTCACAGCGACGACAGCCTCGTCGACCACCTTCACCTTTTTACTCTTCTTCACAATCTCTACGGCCGCGTGACCGTTCTCCATGGCTACAGGTCCCGGCATCCTCACCGACCACTCAATTACTCTCGAGCTCAAAACTTTCCCCGCCTAACAACTCCTCGTCGTGCTGAATTCTCCGCAACTTCCAAACCCTCAATCACGCAACAAGCGTTCAAATTGACAGACCTGAAGGTAGCTGCTCGACCCTCTGAGTGGCGGTGTGGCTCCACGGAGACTAGGCCAAATCAGCGCAACAGTGCAGTTGTAGTAAACGAAGGAAGTGATGGAACGAGGACAAAACCTCCACAGGCCTGGAGCTCGCGAGCGAGCAGCGCCTTGACGACGGAGGTGCAAAAGGACCGTTCTCTGCGCAGCCTCTAGGCTTACAAGGCGCTGGGTGATCGAAAAGCCGGAAACCCTAATTTCGCCAGTATCCATTGCCCTAATTGTGGACCCGTGTAGATTCGGTCCCTTTTCTTCACTTTTACTTTTTATTCTCTGCAATTGCTTTTTCTTTTTTGTAGTGAATTTTTTTTCTTTCCTTTTCTTGGTGTCTTTGTTTTCAAAATTCATGTTTTTGGCCTAGTTTCAAACCAAATCTAGTTCTGGCAAAGTAGAGCAAATTCAGCTATATTTATTATTTGCAATTGTTACAAAAATTGTACTACTAGAATAGAATAAACTTAAATTAGAAAGGTATTTGTTCTACACCTAAAAGTTTCTAAAATGTAAGTAGAAAGTATTGGATAATTTTATGTCAGTTGTGTAGCTATTATGATAAAGACAATCAAACACCAAAAAATTCCAATTATAATAGGTGATTAGATTATAATCTCTAGTTGTACTTCTTGAATGTTCTTTGACTAAATTAAATTATTCTTGTTATATTTGTTGATTTATTGATTTAAACTTATTATTAAAAAAATTACAAGAATTATAATTCTTTTTGGAACCAATAAAGGATTTTTTTGTTTTTCCCTAGAAGAATATTAAGACCCAAAAGTAGCCAAAGGATGACTTTTATGATTAGTACTATAGAAATGAAGAATGTACCTATTGGTTCATAAATCAAATCATCTTTTGCAAAGTACCTTTATGATAGATGTTATCCTTTCAAAGTTAATAGATGACTTAGTTTCATATAATTAAAATAGAAAATAGTAACTTGGAAATCATATAGAAGTTTGAAGTGAAGTGAGAAATGATATTTGGTAATTGCATTGGTCCTTTGGAGGTGAAATACATCAATTGTCATAAATGCTCAAATAGGTAGACTAATAAACGACTCTATTGGGCCCCACATACAAATGAATTTGGATTGTAGATGGCAAACAAGGCATTTTTGCCAATGGATATGTATGACTGTCCAAACAAATACAACTAATGGCATAGCCAATGGAACTAGCCAATGAGGTTGACAACCTAAGAGATTATGGCCATCTGATTAGGACAATAGACATTAGCATGGACATGTAATCTAATTGATATGTACCAATGAGTCTAGTATCCCATGATAGCTAATATTTATTTACCCAACATGGATATAACAACAAAATTTGAAGTCACTAGTTTCTCCCAGAGGGACACTAAATGTCCAAGGCAACCAATAGTTCATTGTCTGAACAACCCTATCTTCCATTTCAAAAAGTGTCATCATAATATATATAGTCATAGAGGATTGATTTTGTATAACAATTGGTATATTAAGTTATCAATTGAATATCCTATATTTGTCATGCTTTGGATTGAACATTATTCAATGCAAACCATTGATTAAACAAAAAAATTGAAGCTTTGAATGAGAGTTGAGACATTTTGTGCTACAAGGATGTCTATATAAAACAAGTCTAGTGTAATTGTCTACTTGATGCTTTGTGCCCCTTAGAGCCACGTCTACTCCTCATCTAGTTGCATGTACTTTTTTTTTGTCAATCCACATCCAATCCTAATTAGTGGCATTTCCTTGGACGTTTAAATTGAGTATATATTAGTTGTCTATCTAATGTTGTATGCTTGTTAGAGCCACATCCACTACTCATCTAGTTGCATACACTCCCACTTAGCAATATACATCTAATCCCTATTGATGACATTTCTCAATTCCTATAAAAAGAATCTTGAATAGATTATCTAGATATTTCTTGTGTATCATCTCTTTATACAATATATTACATGTGATGTCTATTAAAACTCATAGGACAAGACAACTAGAATAGTTCACTAAAAACCATCTAAAAAATGTCTATCCATAATGGAAGTTAGGTTAAAAATTAATTTACCATTAATAGATTCACCCATTTAGTGTATTTGAACCGCGAGTATGATGGTGTGGTAGTAGAGGGGCATGAAGGAATTATTGGTTGTAAGATTATTCATTTGATCTATTTTGAGCACTTAGAAAAGAATCTTAAATGTTTTTTGGACTTCCAATAATATCCAATGACAAATTCGGTAGATTAGTATTAGAAACAATATTCAATTGTTTATTCAAACACATTTAGGTGTAGTTATCTTACCCCCAAATCACCATGTTGTGTTTAGAATTTAGTTGTCTAGACTTTTAACTTACCCTTGGAAGAGCATTGAGGCCCAAAAGTGTCCAATGGATGGCTTCTAATATTATTGTAGAAATGAAGAATGTACCTACTCTTCCATAAAGTAGGTCATTTTGATAAAATACCTTGGTGATAGACTTCATCCTTTCAAGATTAAGAGTTTACTTTGAAAAGCTTTACCCTTGACCATAGATTCAAGCCTCACAATCCTTCATTCTATTTGTTGCCATTTTACAACTATGTATGAATAAAAAAATTATATTTAATTCTAGAGATGGAGTTACATGTCTTCTACAAGGTATGAAAATTTCAAATTTTTTAATGTAAATTTTTAATTAGTGTAAATTCTTTAAGGAAAAAGTGAAAAAAATCCTCACAAAATACAAAATATGCTTAAGTTTTTTTAATTTTTTGTTGCAGTTGTATACTATAGTTTATAACATCAGGGTATAAAACAAAATTATCTTATCAATTAAAAATTCAAAAATCAACAAATTATGGTTATAGGCCCAAAGTTCAAATTGCAATAAGATTCTAAAATAAAAGAATTTATCTAATTTTCCAATTTAAGCCAAAACCACACTTAATAAATTTCATACCATTCATTGGGCTCAAATTTAATAAATATCATTTTTATGGCTACAATTTACATGAAGATTACAAAGCAAGAACTAGACAAAATACACTATAGAGGTGATCAATGGATTAGACATCTTCTTCTTTTGAAAAGTAAATAAAAGGAGTAGGCACACTTGCTCCGAATTTGGAATTTGTACAAAGAATGAAAATTTTTAGAGAGAAAAGAAGAACCAATTATGAGCTAGAAACCATGATGAACGTGTGACACCCCTTCTATAGACAATGAGAATGAGGGTAGAGAAATAAATACCCAAATTTACTAGAACACGTGAAACACATGGAATAGATGATGGACGTACAAGCAATGGGCAATGGATGATGAAGGTGTAGAATGTGCAAACTACACCAAATAGAGCAAAATGTAGGATGTAGAAAAAAAAGGAATGTAGAAGCAAGGTGAAAGTGACATCCAAAGTAGTGAGAAATTCTTCAAAGAAATCTTCCTCATGCCCATTCTTCAATTCAAAAGGAGAAGAATGGCCATTCTCAATATTCAGAGAATGAGGCCTCCACAAGCCATGGAGAGCCAACATGAGAACGCCACATCCCCATTTTATGAAGATTGAGAATGGAGTGAAAAAGGTGTGACTACCCCCAATGAATAATACAATAGTGAGGGAATATCCAATACTATTCACATAGCTTTTAGAGGATGACCAAAATACTTCACCAGAATTGATCCAATTTATGAATCAGTAGATGCATTCTTCCTTTCTACAATAATCTTAAAAGTCATCCAGTGACCATTTTTTATAGCTTGTGCAACCCAAAATGTGGATGAAAAACTATTCTATTCCATCCTACAATATAACCCATCATAAAACCTTCCGAAGGACACAAAAATTCCTCCAAAAGGGCACTAAAATTCCTCAGCGTCATTTACGGGTTCTAATAACTTATGATTTCCCAACTTTGACCTTCCTTGTTTATTCCCCACTCCAAACCTCCACTTGTCACGCAAGGATTGGTGGGAACCTGTCATTACGACCGAAGTGACGAATCAACATGTTCCCAAGTTTCAGGCAGGCGGGGTTGTTGCAGAGAGACGACGAAGCTTTTGCTCTTGGAGCTCCTCCTTCCAGACTACTGAAGCGGATCCAGTGTTGAAACCCTGAACTGTGTGCCATTCCCCTTCTTCTTCTAGCACTAAGTGAAGCTTAACTGAAATTTCCTCACTTTGAGCGGTTGGGTTCATTTTCTGGAGTGGAGCTTTCGAAGGGGAAGCCGCCCAAGAACGCAGACGCCCCGCGATGGCGGCGTCGGAGGAGATGAGTTCGTTGTTCCCGATTTTCATCTTGTCGGTGCTGGGGTTGTTCGTGGTGCCGTGGACGCTATATCGGATCTCCACGGTAGCTAATGGCAAGGGCAAGAATTTGCATTGTCGCTGCTCAGAGTGTATGCGCTCGCCCAAGTACCAGACGTCGGTGCTGAAGCAGGTTCATATGGATTGACCTTTTCTCTACTCTGAGGATCTGGACTTTGCTCTGTTGATAAGTAAGTAGCTCGAATGGAAGTCTTTTGGTCAATCTAGGATTAGGGCAGGATAAAATCGGTTTTTCATGAGTTGTGAGGGTTTGGGAGATGAGATTATGAAACCCTATTTCACTTGGATTTTGAAGATTTTGGCTGTGACCGAATGAAGATCCTCTAGATGCGTCGTGTGAGACCTGTGGAGTTTTTTTGCAGTGATTTAGAATATAAATTGTGTAGTTGGTGCAAGGATTAGGGTTTATAGTCGAAAAGAATGTCATGAGGGTTTGTTGAGAAGACGGAGAGGCAATGATACTAAGTCGCGGTGTGGAATATATTGCTATAGTAGTGTCTTTGGGGGTTCAGAAGATCCCAGCATTATATAATTTGTGCTGAGTTCGTGGACCAGAGTTGGACAGGGATTAGGGTTTATCGTCAAACAGAGAATCAGTAGGGTATGTTGACAGGGAGTGAACACAACACGAAGTTACGAGTGTGGATAGTGTCTTCTGGGGTGGAGTGCTACTCAGGAGACTCCCAGTGTGTCCCTATGGAGAGAACACGTCCTAGGGGTGCACATCCGGGGGGGCGAGGAGCGTGGCGGCTTGCACTTTGAAGTCTGGTAAATGGGATGGCTTTGTCTAGATTAGGTATTGCAGCTGGTGCCCTAGAATAAAATCCTGTTAAGGGTATGACTGTGGCTCGCTAATGAATTGCAGATAGGGAGGGTATCAACGTTCAGCAATGTGACATTAATGTTGATGTGGATAATCATGGCGTTCCTTGTCTACTACATTAGGGCCAGTACTCAAGAGGTAATTTGTTTCTTCCTCACTCAGCGTCGTCTATATTAGGGAGGTGTCATTTTGGCTTTGTTTCTATGAAGCATGTAAAGTAGAGGATACTTTCTTTAACCAATTTATAGGATTGTGATTGCATTGGGAGATTGGTATAGAGCTGTGGAGAGTTTTTTTTGTACAAGGTACCAAATTTGTGGAAACCAAATTTTATCATAACGTGTGAAGTTCTTATGCAATCATTCAAAGTGGGAAATTGTGGACCACTATCAAAGGGACAGTAGACAATCCCATTTCGTTCAATGATCAGTGGGTATAGCATTTGGTCAAGTCAGGCGTACTCTCAGCTCGCCAACCAATTGTATGAACAGATGGATTCCTGATGATAGAAGGGGTCAATATAGGAGACGAGATCCGCTCCCTAAGATATAGTATCCTCGACTTTATGGCTTTCAGAAAAGGCTCTTAGCTGAAGATGTTAGTGTGAGTGGATAATCATAACTAATTTGTGTGCTGCCGATGCAGAACCAGGTCTTCGAACCCTTTTCAATTCTTGGATTACAATCAGGCGCCACAGATGCCGACATCAAGAAGGCTTACAGAAAATTATCTATTCTTTATCACCCTGATAAAAATCCAGATCCTGGTGCGCACATTTTCATTATGATAGTTTAGGGCATCATCGTTTTAACGTGAGCTATGAATTGTCATCCGATTGAGTTGGTGCTGTTTAAAGAATTGAATCATTTCTGGGGTTATAATTCATGAGAAAACTATATGTGTTTGCAATTTTGACTTCTTTCTCTTTTTCTCCACCGCCTTGCGTGCAGAGGCAAACAAGTTTTTCGTGGACTTCATTTCAAAGGCATATCAGGCTCTTACAGATCCGGTATCAAGAGAGAACTATGAGAAATATGGTCATCCGGATGGACGCCAGGTTTGTTCCATTCTCCTATATGAAACTGGTCATGATGGTGTAGCGAAACTTATAATTGCGGATCATTTTTCAGCAGATTCATCTCGCAAATGTTAAATCCATGAGGCTCGGTTTTGATATTGTATTCAGTGTAAGATCTACTCGTAAATTTTGTGTTATGAGTCATGCTATCACAATCGATAATTTCCTATTGTCATCAGCAGTTTCTACGAAGGCCAGTGCTTATATATTCTCTCACAAGTTTGTTTGCGGACTTATTGCAGGGGATGCAAATGGGCATTGCCCTTCCTTCATTTCTTCTCAATATTCAAGGGGCAGCCAGTGGTGCTATCTTGCTTGGTTTGGTTGGCCTCGGCATTCTGCTGCCTCTTCTGATTGCTGTAGTCTACCTTTCACGCTCCTCCAAATACACTGGAAACTACGTCATGCATCAGACACTGCAGAATTATTACTACTTTATGAAGCAATATCTTGCACCCAGGTGTGGTTTCTCACCTTCTGTAGCTTTGTGATGTCAGATTCAGTTCACACATCGTGTGAGCATTTAGCAAGCCTCCTAACGATATTAACACAGTTCCTTATGAAAAAATACACTTTATGTTTAGCCATTCCTCCTCACACCAGGTGAATGGATTTTGCTTCTTCAAATAGTACTCCTGAGGGCACCAGAGAAGTCATTAACAACGAGCTCGTCTGGTCATTGCAGCAAAGTATTAGAGGTTCTAGTGAAAGCCCAAGAGTTTCTGGAGATGCCAGTTAGACGCCAAGATGATGAACCGCTCCAAAAGCTATTCCTAGTTGTTCGAAGTGAACTTAACTTGGATCCCAAAAACCTCAAGCAAGAGCAAGCAAAATTCTGGAAAGGTCATCCTGCATTGATTAAGGTGCGTGTTTTTAACAGTAGAGGATGGAACTACTCTGGCATCTTCTAGGGCAGATCAATTCACTATAAATATATATCATTTGCAGAGGAATCAGACGCAATTGTAAACAGCATAACTAAAAGGAAAAGAGCACTGTATGTTTTGTTTATCCCACAGTGAGGTTGCTCGAAGTCTACGGTGAGAATGCGAGTTGTATATCTTGTTTCAGTTTAGTTAAATTTCTATTTATCTTTTACTGGGTTTAGAAGGTTTTACTGTCTGAAATCCTGATGTTTTTCCTCTGCATGTACACTGGCAGACAGAGCTGCTACTCTTAGCCCAGTTGACCAGAGAGTCTAGCAGTGTACCCGCTGCTTTGAGAGCTGACTTTCAACAAGTTCTTCGATACACTCCCCGTCTTCTTGAGGAACTCATGAAGGTACTGCTGCTGTTCCGAGTATTTTCCTTCGCGCCTGCACGTTTACATGGTTGATGAACTTTCTTCTTACAGCTTGGGTGATGTTTAGTTTTACTGCTATTGCAAGGTAATCTGTTAACTAATTGTTCCAAAGCTGAACTTCACAAGTTTGGTGTATTTCCTGTTAGCATTCTTTTAAGTGTTGCGCTTCTATGGCTGGCTTTGCCCGTATTAAATAATTTTTATGTTGAGTACGTGCAATAATTTGTTAGTTACGGTTAGATACTTGGGTCCCTGAACATATGTATTTTTAAGTAGGTCCGAATGTGACAATGTTGGCAGATGGCAGTAGCAGCCCGAAATGCTGAGGGTCACGGTTGGTTGCGACCTGCTCTTGGGGTCATGGAACTCTCTCAAAGCATCACACAGGTATCAGTTGTTTTGGCCCTCATCGTCTTAAATGCTCCCTGCATCATGAGTACGGTTGCAGCGTTAGTACCAAGAAGGAGGTTACCTCTTTTGATTACAAGTTGAAGGAAACTGCAGCAAAGCCTCTCTACTGTTCTAAACTTTGAATGGATAGCTCTTGAAGGGACTACTATGTATTTTCTTGTTAGCATGTTCGTCACATTTTGGCCAATGCAATGCATATGGATATCTAAATGCATTTACTTAGAAATAGAGGTCTGCTTCACCATCCTATATTGACTGGGGCAGAGCACTTTGAATTAGGGAGGTTGGTTCTTGTTATTTTCTCATAACAGAAAGCAATGAATATTCTATCTTCTCACCTTTTTGCAGGCTGTTCCATTGAGTGCAAGAAAGTCGTCTTCGGCATCAGCAGCCGGTGACGGGGTTTCACCATTTTTGCAATTACCACACTTCAGTGAAAATATTGTGAAGAAAATTGGTCGCAAGGTAATTGTATATGACTATTCTTTAGAGTTTCAAGTCCAATCTATTTAGAAGTGAGTCATCGTCTTTTTTTTACAGTCGTGTTTGAAGTCTTTACTTGTAGTACCTTCTTGGGTGGATTCCTCCTTTCGCTCCTGCTTCTACACAATCAATGCAATACGTGTATGAATTTGGAAGTTTCTGTAAAGTGGCATGACATCACATATACTAATAAAATCACCATGCTTGTACAGAAAATCCGTACTTTCCAGGAGTTGCGAGACATGAGCCCTGAGGACCGCAGGGAGATTCTAATATCAGCAGCGGGCTTTTCAGAAGACGAAGCAAAAGATGTTGAAGCGGTGCTGGAGGTTATTCCTAACATCAATCTTGACGTCGTCTGTGAGACTGAAGGGGAAGAGGGTGTTCAAGCTGGAGACATAGTCACCTTGAAAGCCTGGATTACTTTGCAGCGACCAAACGGCCTTGTGGCTTGTCAGCCACATGCTCCTTATTTCCCTTACCCAAAAGATGAACACTACTGGTTGTTGCTGGCTGACACACAAGCGAATTCTGTGTGGGTGTCGCAACGTGTTACGTTCACAGACGAAACCGCAGCCTTATCCGCTGCCTCAAAAACCATTCAAGAATCCTTGGAGGGGACTGGGGCAGATGACAGCGAAGTTGCCAAGGCGGTTCAGGCTGCAGTGGAGAAAGTGAAATCGGGCTCTCGCCTTGTGATGTTGAAGTTTCAGGCCCCTGCCGAAGGGATCTACAACTTAACTTCGTTTTGTCTCTCAGACACCTGGATTGGCGTGGACCGAAAGGTGAACATCAAGCTCAAGGTGTTGAAGAGGAGCAGAGCTGGCACGCGTGGTGGCCTGGCCAGTGAGGAGAGCCCATTGTTAGAGGAAGGCTCGGAGGAAGAAGATGAGGATGCGAATGCGAACGGCGACTTCGATGAAGACTATGAAAGTGAGTATAGTGAAGATGAAGAAGAGGGAGAGGGAGGGGAAGAGTTGAAAGCCAAATCCAAGGGCAAGAAGCAGAATGATTCTTTAGAAAAAAAAGACGGAGGTGGCTTATCTGATGGTTCTGCTGAATAGACTTCCCATTTTTGGTATAGTTTAGCGATTCGGGGGTGTCAGAGCTCTAGACTTCTGGTGCGGGATTTCACGACCTCGTTCTACTTTGGGCCCGCGTGATTCTGAGCCCAAGAATCTCGGCCCAGAAATACTACCCATACTTCAGAGTTTTCAACTCATGTTGGGGAGTAACCTCTTTTGTAACAGAAAGCGTACTCTCTGACACCCCTTATTGTAAACCTTGTTTTGGGTGCAAACTGACATGATTATCTTGCGTTTGGTGATACGGCATGGACATCTGTTGAAAAAGAAATCCGTGCATATTTACACACATGCTCAGTACGTTATGCTTTCTTTGCCGTAACTTAGTTAATCCTCGCTGGTTGTACTGAGGGTATGTTCGTCATCCACGTTGATGTTTCTGACGTGCCCTGTATATTTCTTCGGAGAAATATGAGAAAGAGCACAATTGCGAGTGATTGGGTAAAGTTCATAACACCATTCATCCTCGACATCACGTGTTCATCTTTTAGCCATTTTTTGGTGCGTCCTTTGCATATGAGTCCTGGGAATGCTCTCGGGACACTCAAGTTCTACTCAAACCCTTTTTACAAATATCACGAAATTACTTTTACTCTGTAAAACAAAGTGATGATACTTCATTTTCATATGAAATAGTGTGCCCTTTTCCGTTGCAACAGCCAAAAGAAAAGTAAAAGGATTTTTTTTAGTTTTTTAATGAAGTTCAAAATTCAATAACTTTCATACCGTAGATCCACACGTAGGTCCAAGCGCCACGAAACAAACGATACATAACCCGTGCACCTTTCAACCTTTCCACGTAGAAAGCTTTCCAACGGTAGCAAGGATGCGACAGAGCAGATTTCAGTGATGCCGCACAAGTTTGTCACTTTGTCACTGAAATTCATGAAGGTGAGATTCAAATTCAATGAACTCAATAGACAAGTCAGGTTGGATTGTTCCCAAAAGCTCCGGCAATGCTCATCATTCGAAGGAGACCAGGATGTAATAAGACAGACTGAGAGTAAGCTAAGGAAACCGATGGGGGACCTATCGTTGGGACGATCAACTCAAATTGGAATCACATAACAGTTCAATCTGGTTTTCTCACTCAAAATGCAGCATTACTCACTGCAGAAACTGTGATAGCAAACATCAAAGTGATCTAACTGTCGAGGGGGAAAAGGACCGAAAAGTAAAATGACGTTTGCCAACAGAGTAAGATTGCTTCTCGGAGTGAATGGATGTACTTTATTGAAGCATACTGCTCTCAAAATGTACTGCCATATGAAGAGCTTCAATAATTGCAATGCTGTAAAGAGCCCCGTATGGGTAAATCATCTAAAAACCTCGCCCAAATGTTGGACACCACTATCTTAAACATGGGCTCTCTGACCCACAAGCATGACTATGATCTCCGACACTCCGTACATCTATATTCCCGTCTGTAAAAAGGGTTCGGTACACTCATCTAGTTGTGACGATATGCTACACAATGTTAAGAGTCCTACACTGACTTTAGAAAATAAAAATAAAAATGCATGAAACTCGAGAAGGTCCAATTGTGGAGTACTTCTGTCAAAAGAGCACACGGTATTCGGATATACAGAAGATTACAAAATTCACAATGAAGCCAGATACCTCTGACTAAATGCTACTAGGTTTCTTAACAGATATAGTTGGATTGCATGCCGAAGTAACACCTGAACATTAGTCGCAGCAATCCATCTCCCGGTAGATTGTTACAGTTCGTATGCTCTGGATGAAACAATCCTTTCCGTATCTGGAGTCGATTCATTCCAAGAAATCGACATCAAATTGGCACGCAAGGATCCGTTCCTGCAAACTACAAAAGCCACGTGAGGCCAACCGTAGTTACTCCAAACGTTCAATTACATAAATTGTGTATGCATTCTGCGTCAGAGATTAAATCCATTATGCAATCGAGGCATGCACACTCAGGGAGCACCCTATCAATTGGCCACCTTAATTGAAAAGAGCAGTCAGGCCCATTGTCATGGTTTCAGTAACATCTGGGACACTCCACCCGGCCTTTTTGAGTGAGATAGAAAGGAACTCGACTTCCCGGGCTAAGGAAACCAGAACTCCCTGCATACACGCAAACATCTCCATGAACACCGAGAAAACATAGATGCTTGAAGTCCATCTAAATAGTTTGTAATACAATTCTCACAATTTTGTACGTCTATTCATTGATTAGATTTATAGCAGACAGAGAAAAGAAATGCAATAGTAATCTTTAGAAAGACGGAGTTGGGAATACACTAGAGTTTCTCACCTGTGCATCCAGCTGTTGACTCCAACGCCGTGATGGAGACTTAGAATCTATCATGTCGTTTATATCATCCTTTTGCCAACCGCCCTTCTGAAGAACTAAAGATATTTCATCAAGGTACCCGTTCAACCATTTCGAGGACTTCACTTCTTTTCTCTCTCTCTCTTCAAGAAGCCTCTTCACGGGATATACCCGAGGCTTCGCTACATTGGCATCTGATCTCTGAGGAGAAAAAGAACCATCACCTCGAGATGCAATTTGTTTGAGCACCTTCTCAGCGAGATCGCTCCAAAATTCAATGTGTCTAGAACTCCGGGAGGACCATGGGACCATAGAGAGCCTCATCAAGGTCTTTGGAGGAAGGGGTTTCTCTACAATGTAAGGATAATTCATAATGTCATCCTGGCTTTCAATTGCCAGTTGAGAGTCAGGTTCATGTGATCGATGATCGAAGCTTCTCGAGAAGCTTAATTGTCGGCTTGCGCTCCTGCCGGAATTTAATCGCCCAAAGCCTGCATACTGAAGTTTTTCTTCGCGCGGAATCACCAGAAATTCGATGTTCTGGGCAAGGGAGTCCAGACTTCGACCCCATGACTCACCCTGGCCACTGGAAGTCCCAGATCCTGATGCTTCAGAGGAATCAGTCCCTGATGATGAGTTCGAGCTACGGTGCACACAATCAAGGTCTGCATGGTGCATGTGCTTACTATTGTGTTCACAGGCTCCACCTAGGAGGATTTTTTCAGTTCTGAAACTTCCCATATCATACATCAAGTCTCCGAACTCGAATTTATGTGTAAGAAAAGCTTTACGGTCGAAAAAATCAGCGACGTCGTACCCGCAGTACACTGCACTCTTCTGGTATACAAAGAATACAGGATTGCTGGCAAGACTTGGCGAAGAAGGTACGTAGCAATGACCGTAAATAGGGACAAGGATTGGGGATCTACGTAAAGCAAAGCGAGCATAATTGACCGCTTGCTTGATGTCCGATGGCCTTGGACCCCATCCTTTCCACCAGAAGCTTGAAGTGGCGACTTGATGTAAAAGACCAACTATAGGTAGGTTGATCCGCATGCGCAGGTGGTGTGGACTATCAGCTCGCCAATTAGGAAATCCCGCTCCAACAGGTAGACCAGCTTCAAGTATCCCTTTCAAATCCGGCGGAAATGTGAATCCATGTGTTGCTTCGATCCTCTCAAACTCTTCGCAGGAGAGACCTTCGGCAATGGGAACTTCGCATTCTTTTAATTTGTCGATAACACTGCGGGCGTAAGCAGAGAAGGAGAAGAAAACCCGACGGGTACCTGGTGGGGTAACAGGACCTGCACTCGCGCGCGCGGACAAGCGCTTGAGACCTGCGAGATGCGCTTGATGATTCTTAGTAGGGGTTCCGCCTTTGGATAGGTCTCCTGGAACATGCTCCGCAACATCCAACATTGTGCAGTGTCTACCTCTGAAATTCTCACCAACACTCTTCTGAGATATATTCCGTTCAAAATCGCTTTGCTATTGTATTCGCTGAGGACCAAAACGAAACCTTAAGCACGTCATGTTGAACTCACTCTCAAAAATCTGTAGACATTTCCTTGCTACAATAGAAGCGATGCCATGTCCCTTTCCCCAGCTTCTAAAATGTTCTTCGTTTCTTTAATCTACTTTTCCATTTCCATTTTACTGATGAAGAAATCCTTCCGGAATACTAAGAGATTGGAAAACGCCTACTACACCGTCAAACACTCCTCAGTCGTCTTCATCGATTCAAACAACATAGGACGCCTTCACCTCCACCATAACCAATTTGTAGAAACCTGGACAATCATGCCAAGATTCCTAAACAATGTGATAAAACGACTATAGCCTCACCACTTCCCTTCACAGCTCTTTCACAACTGCTCTTGAAGATTGCGCTCCCACGGTAAACACAGTGAACTGCAACAGATGAACAGTGTATTACAATTCAGTTCCATAAGTTGAAAGATAAGTTCCAAGGGCCGATAATCTGGTCAATTAGATCGAACACGATGATAGTCATGTGCTCGCATAATATCCAGGTATGTTCATTCAGAATTACATAAACATAATTCAACTCATTCAATCTGACGAATTCAAAGTGCAGATTGTCACCCATTCTGGGATGTAGTCCCGCCAGCCTGCGCTGTCGAGCTGACCAGCATGCAGTTAAGCTAAATCTTCTTCTCGTCTGGACGCTCTAGCGATTCCAGACAAGAACAACTTTCGATAATTCTGATGAACTCAGTTAATTCAGATGCGACATGGGCTACTTTGAGATGAAAGAGCTCCAAGAGGAGATAGCCCTGACTTCTGGGTGAATGTAAAGAGAAACAAATACCCATCATGCTTATCACGTACACTAAGGTATAAACATCAACATTCCGATGAGCTGAACTTCAGTGAAGAGTTTACGAAGTATATTGTCCTCCACAGCAACTAACATCCTTGATCTTGATTGCACTTAATACTACATTTACAGGTTCGTCTATAGAGAGCGGAATATGAATATTTTAAAAGATGAGGACACATTCGCCAGCTTTGGTACAGCTGGCTGCAGCAGGTAGAAACTTCTGACACGTTCTTCTCTGCACCGAGGTTAGAAGCGACAGTACAGATCGCATATTGAAAGTAAATTTCAGAGATTGAAGCATCCGATCTAATTTGAATAAGTCGACCAAGTCCACTTTCGTAAACCTAATTGGGGCAACATGCTTCTGGCAAAACATTCTAAAACTCAAGGAGAAAAAAGGAATGGCATTCCATCTTGTTGATCTTAGATCTAGCGCAAACAGACGAGTCTTGCATTTCTCTTAAGTTAGCCTTGGTACGGGACATATAGATGATCATTAAAAGCCCTCCACAAGACTAAACAATGGAATACTTGAGAAGAGATCTCCGACAGATAACCGTTGAGCGTCATTGTGGATCCCACTTGTGCATCATCATTCGCAGTTTGGCTTCCTGACCGATATTAGATGTCGTTACTTGGGTTCTGAAAATTATTTCAACGACAGCTTGTCATCATGTTTAGGGTTGAGTACCTGTTATAAACAACCGCTATTTCACCATTGAAGAACAGTGTCGTCATGTAAAGCAAGCCGTGTTGAAAGATCCGCCATTCTCAACCACCTTCCGCTGTGTAGGATGCTCGGTTATACAGCCGAACGCAGGTACCGGCAATCATCGACTGCTGCTTCCGCGTGACAAAAAACTTGTACTCAAGGCCTCGGATCCTGACCCGTAGGCCAAACTAACCCCCTGCACCGTCAACAAATCTGAGAACTAATTTGCCGATTATCTCTACGTTATCTTTCTCACAGATTCAGCCGATTACAAGTCTATCAATCTTACTTATATCAAATGCCTGGCCATAGGCAGCGATGTGACGCTGACTTCCTATCTCCGCTAACAGAAACTTCACAGAACCACAGGCTACAAGTGAACATGAACCGCTACAACAATCTCTCAAGGTCGAGAAGAAGCAATATATTTTGTAGCAGAAACTACAATAAACTCAATATCATATTTGATATTGCCACTGACTCAGGGAACGGCAGGGAGTGCTTCAAGGTATCACAACGGAATTGCTCCCCAAATAAACAATAGACAATCTCACTCCAGTTCCTATTTATTGGTGAAGGACTCGGAATAGTAATAGAGACTACAGTGAACATGAATCTCTCAAGTTCAACAAGGAGCAATAAAGTCAGGCACCTAATAGCGCCCCTTTTTTTGCTTCTACAATCACCTATCACGTATGGTCAAATTATTATTTTATTTCAATGATGAGGGTATTAAAGACTTCAAGAGAAATCCAACCCAAATTGTTCCGAAACTTCTCAACTCTTCTAATATTTTGTGAATTTTCAAAGTTGAAAGTATTAAGTACCTACACATGTCACTAGATCATTAAATTAATACCCTTGAAACCCAAAATACTTTAACTCCCATTAATTGTCTTAAGAAGCTCTTCAACTCCTATTAATTGCACTTAAAAACTTACAGCTGTTTTGGGTGACTTATAAGGGACCATTCAAGGCTCAAAGGGCCAAACGTTGATGGCGAAGGAAAAAAATGGCTCAATTGTGTGCAACTGCCTTCCATTTCACCGAAGAGGATTTCTTTAGAGAGTAGCCTTGCACAATGACAATCGCAAGACGGTCGATCTCAAGAGACAGAGCTTTTCATTCCTACATGACCGCACATCCAGCTTACACAACCTCGTGAAAGTTTCTGCAATCTACTGGCTAGTATGTAGGAAAGAAAAGTCGGAGGCGGGCATGGCAGACTGGCCATGGCAAGAAACGACATGTAATGTAATCCTGATTAAATAGCTGAGCCGCAATCTCGCTACGCTAAGCACGGAACCTAAACAGATCCTATAGCACTTCGGTGATTCGAAATTAACGATCAACTTTGCAAAGAGACTGAGAAATTTCGAGAGAAAAGCCTGCTTGGTTCTGGTTATATTTTGCTTGCCTCCCAAGCGTTAAATGGAGTACACTCACGATAACTATATATGAAAAAGCACTGCGTCGATTAGTGTTCTGGCTGTCCACTGGGACCGAAGGGAAAACCTCACGTAAGAGGCATCAAAGGCAAATTACAATGGTGAAAACCGATCACACGTCGTCCCGAAACTTTTCACTGCCCTAAACCGTTATTTCCGAGGCTTTCTGGAGATGCTACCGAATTCCTGACTGAAAGAACTAGAGGCTACCAGGGAACACGAATCGCTGTATTAAATCCTTAAGCTCGAAGAGAAGCAGTAGATTTCGCAGAAGACACTGTACTCCGCTAGTAACCATAGCAAAATCAATGTCACTAGATAGACGATCTGAAAAGACAGTGAAGAAGGTTCTCACGTCGTCCCGAAGCATCGCCACTCCCTCAAAAAAAAAACTATCTCCGAACCTTCCTCCTTAATCTCTAATTCAAAAGTCCACATCACATTGAAGATGGATCAATGAGCGGTCGTGCGAAACACAACGAATAGCTCCAAAATACACAGATACCAATCGAACTCCGCGTTTCACACAATTCCACAAGCAACTCGTTGAGCACCTGTTCAGTACCGAATTTGGCCACTCCTTGGTCAGCACCTCCAATTTCGACACGCATGCAGGTATCGATGAGTTCTAAATACAGCAAGCTCACAAATATAGAACAAGAAGATTCTTCACTGCACGTTCTCCTCTCCTCCAGCAGAAGCTAAAGAAAAAACGCCGTGCTAAAGGGCACCTTGCGAAAACGATCCCAAGAAATAGCCAAACAAACCACCGATCGGAGAAAATTATATACCTCTGAATTGCAACATTTGGTAGGCAATGGCTGGAATCACCGGCGCACGGAATTACTGTGCAATGGAGTTAGTAAACCACAACAAATGGAAACCACGGAAGTAGTGTAGCGATGCTGCAAAGGAAGCTCTCCCGGGCGCCAGGACTCCAAACTTTTACTAAGCTTACCAGCAGCACTGGTGGAAGACGAAGTGGGGAACGGGACGATTGGGAACGTGTTCCCTAATGGGGAACTCTGGAACGGCCACTTTGTGAGTTGTGACGTTAGATCGACCGCTAATTTTAACACGGAGCCCGAGGCACGAGGAGGGCCGGATCCCGACGTGTGGAAAATTCATCAATTGGTGAGAAAATCTTTCTTTCTTTTTCTTTTCAATAATTTGAATTCAATGGGCAATTCCTCCCACGAACTGGGTGGCTGGGGGTTCGTGGGCATGACCTTGGGACGGGGAGGGGGGCAGTGGTCAGTGCTTTTTTTATCATATGGGGAAAAATAACCAGGTATTTTCTTCATTACTCACTACACTGAATAGTGAAATTAGGTTGCCCCTCACTAATTTCTCGACATTTGACACTAAATAAGTATTTACAGTTATTGTACAAGAATGAACTACTTTTGAATTACATATTGTTGTAATTGGGATTTTTGAACCTCGATGTGTACAAATGGAAATAATTTTAAAAATGTTTGTTGACTTTGATGGTCTATAAAGTAAATTTCTTGGGGTAAGGCAACCTAATTTCATTATTTAGTGTAACTTATATAATGTTACTATAGTGTGCCTTGTGTTGTTGCTACAACCAAAAGTAAAAGTAAAAGTGATTTCCTAATTTTTTGGATGAAAAAAGAAATTTGAAATTCAATAACTTTCCCACTGTAGGTCATGAAATGCCACGAAACAAAGCATATGCACCCTCTTTGTAGAAAGCTTTCCAATAGAGGGCACCAAGCACATGACTAGGGACATGCGGTTCAAGAGATCTCAAGAAACAAAGCAAAACAAGCAAACTGACTTAAGGTTTAGATGTGATATTTGGTGATATCTATATTCAAAACTAGGTGATACCTAGTTAAATTTTGGCTTGGTAGTCTTGAGATACATCAACAATCCAATTATTTTGACCAAAAATATGAATTTTTTCATTACAAAATAGAGCAAACAATTTTGGATTGTAGCCAAATGGCAAAAAATTGTACATACAAAGATACAAGTACCACTAGAACCTTCTTGAAGCAATATATATTCATTATAAAAGCATCCTTAGCCACGGAACTATATGCATTTTTTGCATAAAATATTTAATTATTTTAGAGCTTAGCTAAAGTATTGATGGATCAAGGATGGAAGTAAAGTTCTTTAGTGAATTTCAAGCCTTATTGCTTAAAGGACAAACCCTCTTTAGAGGCATGGTTTTTAGGGTCAAATTTGAATTTTGCATGGTTCTTGATTTTAAACATCTTGGATCTTGATTAAGAAAATGCAATTCCAATAATCTACTTTTGTATTCCTTTTTATTTATTTATTCCGAAATTGTTAAAATTGTAATTTTTGTAACACACTCCTTTAAAAGTAGCACCTTGAAAGCTCAAAATACATTGCTTTTAAGGGGGGATTGAATTTCTCTTAGTCTAAACTCAAGGAGCATGCTATTACATCATAATGTTTATCACTATCATCTCCAATTTTGCTAAAAATATGTCATACTATTTTAAGCATTTTCATAATTACTATGATTTTTACCAAAAAAATTACTTAAAAAAATCATGTAAATTTCATTTTAATGTTTTTAATTATAATAAGTTGGAGATAAATTTTGGCTACGTATTACTACATGAATAAAATACTAAGTTCTTAAAAGTTGTGTTTTAATATAGAAAACTAATGAAGTTTGACCAAACGAGAAAAAAGAATGTCTTTTTAGGATTAAAGCTATGATCAAATATCATCGGATATTGATTGAAGTGAGTCTACTATTAAGCCCTAAATGTATTTGACTATGCTTTCACCAAAAATACTCCCAAACTACCATTTCTAGTATAAAGACCAAATTTTAGGAAAAGAAAACATTTTTGGACACATGTAATCAAAGGATCTTGTAGTACATTGGTTTGAGAATATGTGGAATTTTTTTGAGAAATTCCCACCATGTGGATTGCAAGATATTAGCATTTGAATGGACAAAAGTCCTTTTTTTGCCATACCAAAAAATGGGTAGCTGTTCTTCACAAAGATTTATTTGTATGAAAAAAATTCCCAAATGGTGGTGCTTCTTTGGATTCATTCTTCAAGACAAGTCGGCCACATGCTTGAAAAAATTTAGATCATTTGGAATTGTACAACATATAAGAAAAAAATAGTAAGCAGAAAGAAGTAGAGAATGATTCAAATTACTAAATTGTTAAGAATTTTCTTGTGGAATTGAGAAATCCCAATCCCAATGGTTGTAATGTTGTAACTAACAATCTACATCCTATGATTTTAATTTTTTTCCAAAAATATTGAAAATTGTGTTAAATAAAGGACTTCAAAGTTTATTTTAGAGTAGAGAATCCATAATTGCCCACAAACTAAAACTCTTCATAACTTTCATCTCATAAATCAAAATGGATGATTCAAATCTTTCCATGTATATATAAATCTAGAAAACCAATTCTAAATTTTTATTTCTTAAAAAAGTGATTTTTTAAGAATTTTTTGGGGGTTGCCCACCAAGCAATGAAAATGACATATCATACAATAACTTTTGAACCATTAGTAATCAAAAAGTTATGAAATTTTTTGGGCCTTAAAGCTACTTCTTGGGCACATGTTGTGTGAAAATTTCAAAGAAAAAGAATTAAAACTTTGTTCTTCCCCAAATTGCTACGTTACCAAAAAACACAGTTTGAGTGTTTAGAGGTTAAAGTGACCATTGACCAATTGATTGCCTTTTGGGAGAACCTAAACTCCTTGGGAAAAAAATTAGGAAATTTTTGTAGGAAGAAAAATGGAATTGGCATCTAACTTCAGTGATTTCATATTTTTTGGACCTTCATGTAATCAGTCATAGGTTTTTAAAGTTGAAACGTAATGGTCACTCAAAGCAACCACCTCCTGAAATATACACAAATTTGGTACATTGAAGAAAGAAAAATGTACCTAACTTATTTGTCATGATCGCTTTTGAGAGCATGGGCACTTTGAGAGCATGGACTACCTTGAGTTCATACAACCTGAAGTTGGTAGAACAACAAAAAAAGCATGTGGTACAACAAGCCGGACTAGTTGTTTCCTTCTTTCCTTCTCGCCCCCCCCCCCCCTTTTTTTTCTTTTTTTCTTTTGAAACACATGGACAATTTCCATTGAAAGAGGAAACAGTAACTCAGTCTCACAAGTTCCTCCGGAAGTTTGATAATACTTGTCTCCGTACCCCATTCTTTGGTTCCAGACATGGCAAAGCCATGACTTGGAACCTGAAGAAACCTACATGTGGTTTCTTCGTGTAAGTTTAGCTTTGGTTTTTTGTGGTGTTGTTCATGTTGTCTCCTCCGGGGTTTCTGCCCTTGGCATTCCGCCATTTGTTCTTGGTTCATTCTTGGAATAAACTCCAGGTTTCAAAAAAAAAAAAGAAACAGTACAATCAAACCAAGGGAACAGGTCTCTGGCAGCAATTTTTTAGATTTTCAGACAGCACTTCAAATCTTTCCTTCCTTTTAGTTGCACCGTTACCTTGAAAAAAGGAAAAACAAAAATGTGGTACAAACAATCAAGAGATGACTTAGAAAATACACTTTGGCAAAAGGAAACAATGATGAGTGAAATTTGTACTCACTGGTCCAAGCAATAGATTATAGAATCAGCAAACAAGTATCAATGGCATCATTGTAACCAGTGTAAGTTAACCAGTGTGCGCTATGCCATTGCCCCAGTCAAAATAAAAGTAAAAGTAAACATAGTTTTTTTTATTTTTCAATTCATAAAAATCTCAAAATTCAATATCTTTTCTTCCACAAGTCAGAATGCCATGAAACAAAGCTTGTGCATCCTCCTCACTAAGGGTTTCCAAGGGTACCAAGATTGTGACCAGGGGATACACTGTTCAGGAGATCTAAATGTAACAAACAAAAGAAAAAAAAAAAAAACAATCTCACTGAAGGTATGGATTTTGATTGTGTGAACAAATAAAGGTCAAATCTTGCAATTAGCATGAATAGCATTATAATCTAGTTCAAGCTAGGAGCAATTAAAAAAAATTGTTTTCTTAACTTAAACCACTTATATCTTGTGATTGATATGGTCAAATTTTTTAAAACTTTTTCCACATATTCTCATACTAGTCTAGTATAAGATTCTATAGTTGAATATGGCAAAGAATCAAATGCTTACATTTTTTATTGTTTGCATTGAAAATGTAGTTCTTGAGTGATTTTTTTGACAAAAAAAAATGGCATTGAGACTTCACAAATTAAGTTAGTTGGAAGAACAATTGATGAAGTTGTCTTCTAAACCACTCTCCAAGATGTATTAGCCTACTCTAGAACCCCAAGAAAAGATGAGTTTGGGTATATTTCCTAGTTAATTATAAATTTTAATATATTAACAAATGATATTTATTTACTACTAAGGGGGATTTTTATTTCAAATTATACAATTTATAATTTATGTGAGTGTTGCAACAATTTATTTAATTTTTGTATTTTTTTGTCTAGGTGGAAAATAATATAAAAACAAGTGCATTGCTAAGCAAGGTGAGCATTGGGCTTTAGAGATGATATGAAGATTTTTGATACTAGAGTATTCATTTTGTTCTTCTTCAATCTTCACAAAACTAGAATACTACAAAGATCTAATACATTTGATAGACAAATGCTAATTTATAGATTTTTAATATTTTCATAGAATATTTCAAACTTAGATTTTGCGTACTTCATATAATTATATAGATTTGAGGTGGAGGCAAAAAATCAAATATGTTATCTTTATTACTTGATGATAAAGATAATGGAAAATATTATTAAACTTAAATTGTTAAAGTTTCTATTAGATATACATCTCAAATGCTTTTATTAATGTACATTTCAAAAAACTTTCATGTATGCCCACACCAAAATCTTTTATTATTGTAAATTTCAAGATCTTTTTACAAAAACATATTACAATGCCACATCAACTAACATGTGGAAATTTAGAAAATGACATAGAATTTCTTCAAGCAAAGTGCATTGATCTTAAGTAGTAGTAATCAATATAAACTTGTTAAAAAATGTTTCAATTAAGATGTCTTAATCAGTTGTTTTAGCGTGTGTGTATTAAAACCTTGTTGAAGTAGACATCATATTCCTTACGAGTGAAAGTTTTGGAACATGTAGTTCTATTTTTATATTATTAGGTTATCAGTAGATATCTAAAATCTATCGCACTTGTTGAGTGGTTTAGAGTAACCGCCTCCTTGCATCTTCATTTTTTGTTTGTCTCTAGATTTTGCAATGGTGAATACATTGAGAAGGTTTGATGATCATCATGACTGTACAATACAAAAATTAGGGTTCAAAGAACTTTTTTAATTCAAAATGAATTGGTGAAAAAAATCCTCCCCTATTAATTGTGAAGAAATGTGTGGTGTGTATTGTCTTCATTTACTTTTTTCTAATCTCTTGTATACAAGGGGATTTTTTATTCAAAGAAAGTTATAGAAGTTTATGATATATGTCTTACTTCCCATGCATTGACTTCATTTCTTAACCAACATCATTAGCTACTTTGGAAACAAGACCACTTATTAGTTTTTAGAATTATGCATCATGGAAAAAAAATGAATGAGACATTTGTTATTTGAAAACAATTTTTGGAGAGCTAAGATTGATGTAGATTAGAGAGACACAAAGAAGTATACCCCAAATTAGGTACTTCATTCAAAACTTTATATTCAATACCAACTACAATTCAAAACAATTTGTATATGTGTAGCTAGTTTGTCTTTTACAAAATCAAATAGGTGATTGATTAAGTAAATATGATTTTGCACAATTAAATCCAAAGCACGTATCATGCAAATTCATCATTGAGAAAATATGTGGAATATAAGATACTTCAATAAATATTCAAGTAGAAAAAAGATTAAGTTTTGTGAACCATTTTATTTATCAAACCACTCTTTGCACTTGATACAAGATAATTTTTTGGAATGGAAAAAACTAATACGAGACTCATTATATATATAGGCATACACACAAAAGTCATGAAAGACAATCAAAGATCAGCTAGGAAGAATTTAATGTATTATAAGAACTACAATAAAGAAAATTTTCAATGTTGATAGTATTCAAGAGAGACATACAATAACCATCAAGCAATATAGTGCATCACATTTTGGAGCATGATGCCTACTATTATTCTAGAGTCCTTCTAATAAACTCAATCCTAATCAATATTGAATTTCAACATCTACGATGTTGTTAAAGACATTGTATAGAAGGATGCCCACATTCCTTTATTCATGTTGCTCTCATCCTATTTCATATGCAATATCCCAACATTTGCAAGCCAACTTTAGTTCTCCTCAATTCCTTGCAAGTATGGAAAACAAAGATTTTTTGAAAAAGAAAACACTTTGGCCAAGCCCTAATTTAGGGAATTTTGCTAATTTGAATGCTTGGCAAGCTTTGTTCACTCAAGGTAACTTTTTCAATTCTTGAAATTTTAAATTTTGCAAGCTACATTTTTCATTCTGAGAACTGCATCATGTAACTTAAAAAAAATGTCAATATCTCTTTAAATCCTTCATCTAAGCTTTTAGACTCTTTTATCTTTGCTAATTTTTGTTTAAGAAAAAATAATCTAAGGGCAATGATAAGCATTTGATGAGAAAGAATGCACTTGATTTTGATGACTTTTGTAAATAGCTTTAAACATCTTATTCCATTTTGCTTTTGTGAAAAAGTAAATGCCTAATAATTGAAAAATGAGGAGAAAATAAAATATCTGCAAACTAAAAAAGTCATTTTTAGCCAAAATCACATTGAAGACCTCCTATTCAACATTGAAGAAATCTATATAAATCCACTTCAAATAAGATCTACAAGACCTATATGTATTAGTTACCAAATGGTTTAAAAAACCATTCAGTGCCTTTAGTCAAAAATATAAGTAGGAAACAACAATTCCAAGAAACCATTATGAAATCTGCCTTTAGAGTCATGCATGTACAAGAGTATTTGCTAGTGAAGTGATCATAGTTTGATCATCTTTGGTTTGGATTTTAAATCAAGTTATATAAAAATTAGAATACTCCTTATTTGCAGTAGATCAACATTGTTCAAATATAAAGGAATAGAAGCTTCCAATCTCCATATGTTATATGCACTTGGTCTCTATTTACAAATGTTATGGTTTATGTAATATTTCAAATTCTTTTTTATTGTTGTCTTTTGAATAAAAATATACAACAATAGCAAAAAAATTATTCTTTTTTCATAAGAATTTTCAAAAAAACTTCATATCTTCTTGAAATTGTTGAGATTAGTAATGAGATGGATATACTCCTTCATTTTTAAGAATATTAAATCATCTCTTTGAATCCTTCTATGTTGTTTGTTTTAGTTTTTGGATATAGATTTTTGCCCTTCAAATCCTATGGCCTATTTGGCCCATTTGTACATTTAGGGTTTAAAATATAAAAAATTCATGTAACTTCTCTTTAGGGAAAGTTTTACAAAAATGGAAAATCATATACAAGCAAAAAAAATGCAAGTTTTGAATAAATAACATGCTTGACAAACATCACCATACAATGTTGATTTTATTGATGAGCAAAGCATTATTTTCTTTTTTGTTTTGTTAAACTATGTACAATGTTTTGTATCTCCTATCATATTTAGTTGAGAACATATTGCAAAAAATATACATGAATAGTGTTCAATGGGTCTAAAGATTAAATTTGACAAGATTTAAGTGTGGACATGCAGATTTTGGCCATGACTTATCACATAGTAGAGACTTCCCAGCAACAGTTGTAGCGCTCAAAAATCCAACCAATCAAATAACCTATGATGAGTCGTGCATGGATCGTCATCCTCCAGGAGATCCTAGTAAAAGGGCTTTCACATATTTCATCCTCACATTTGGACGTTTTTTTCTTGCAGCTGGTTTACGATTATTTTTGTGCAAAGTTATTTTGTCAATGTCTGCAAGCAAAGATATATTGGCCATGGCATCACTAGAGATGGACGTTGCAAATATAGAACCAGGAAACACAGTAACTGTAAAATGGCGAGGGAAGCCAGTGTTTGTACGTAACCGAACTCAAGATGATATAAAGTTGGCAAATTCAGTAAACTTGTCCGAGCTATGAGATCCCCAAACGGACGCTGCTCGAGCATCTAATCCAACATACCTCATAGTAATTGGTGTGTGTACGCATTTGGGATGTGTACCTCTTCCAGGAGCTGGAGATTATGGGGGGTGGTTTTGCCCTTGCCATGGCTCCCACTATGACATCTCTGGTCGCATTCGGAAAGGCCCTGCCCCTCGGAACCTTGAAGTTCCAGAGTATAAATGGCTTGATGATACAAGGGTAGTCATTGGATAGGTTGAATTATGTTTTTGCTTCCCATGTCTCTAGAAACATCAACTAAAGCAAGTTTACTATAGAAATATTTATAGGTTGTTAGTAAGGTAGTCACGCAAATGATCAAAGTTCTAAAACTTTATCAACGTACGCACAACAAGAGGTAATTAATCCTTGATATTCAATGAGACAATAACTTTAGCCTTTGACTATTGGTATTTTTACATATGCAAGTTAATGTCTTCTATCTAAAATTAAATTTTCAAAATTTTCAAAATATTATTGTCTTTTGTCCATATATATATATATATATATATATATATATATATATATATATATATATACACTTTATTATAAAGCTCATAAAGAATTGGATTTTTGACAAAATATGAATAAATAAAATTATAATGAAACATAGCAATCTAAATTTCATGTATATTGAATTCATTAAATCTAAGTCTTAAAGAAAAAAACTTTGTTTTGAATTTGTAAATTTTTGACCCCCAAAGTGTCTTGGAAAATGTAACATTGACAAATTCAAAGAATTATATTGTAGAGTAGGAACCAAATTAGAAGATATAACCATTTTTTTAAAGAGTATACTTTCATGCAAAATTCACATTTCATTCAAAATTACAAAAAAATAATTCCAAAATGAATATGAAAACTTAATTTTCAGTTTCAGTTTTGTAATTACAAAAACTTAGTTCCAAAATAGGCTTCAAGCATTTTATTGTATTAAGGTTGATTAATAAATAAGGAATCACAAATGAAATGTGTCTACACATGATTGACTATTCAATGAATTTTAGAAACATATGTAGTTATAAGAATAAAAAATTTCAAAAGAATATTTTTATTCGATTGCATGTTTTTTGGCTATGCTAGAGTTGAATTATATCAAATTATTCGTTTATAACTTTTTGATACTTAATTAGTTGCCTTTCTATTTATTCTTTATTAACTATGTTATTTTTATAATAAATTTAAGGCATTGATAATAACACCTTTAAAACTTTAATGCTTCAAAAAATTAGAATAATAATCACCTTAAAGAAGAAATACTAATTGATAAGGGACTAGAACATAGCAATAAAAAATAAAAAATGTAGTATATTTTTGGTATTTAATAAACTTGGATTGCCATTAGAGAATTTAAGTTAATTCCTCTAGAAGATAATTTTATGAATATATTGTAAAAATTTACTTTTGTCTTTTAAAGAAGGTTCATGGTGTTATAGAAAGAACTAAAATGTGAACTATATGCCAATACATTATATACTCTATAATATTTAAAACAAAGTAATTTTTTTCAAATTTAACTTTGATGAGTGGCATTTACATTAAACCATCAAATTCTTTGTGATCATATTCCTATCCCTCATATTTTGTATAAAATCAAGTGACGTCAAATTTTTGAAATTTCCAATGAATTTTATAATAAAGGTCTATAAATATCACATCTAATGGATGCCTATATTTTATAGAATTTCGGATCTAAAATTAAGGGGGGAGGCAACTAGAAAAAAACCCATATAAATTGATTTTGGGAGATATGGTTGAAAGAATACACGAGAATCACAAATTGATTTGGTTTTGATGAATGAAATGAGAGATATGAGAATTTTTATATTGCAAGCACATGGAACATTTCCAAAAAAAATAACATATGAAGTTCATTTTTGAGCTCAATTTTTATTATTTCTTAGAAAAAAAAATTCTATAGGGTTTGAAATTCTTACAACAACATTTGTACATTTGGGATTGAAATCTTTCCATTCCTTGACAAAGCTATCAACAATTTTGTTTTTTCTACAAATCAAAGTCTCTTTTACAAATATTTTAATGGAAATAGAATTTGAGTGTTTTTCTTGTAAAATTTGGTGGAAGATTACTAGATTTGTACATCTACAAGAACAATCCTTCAATCCATGGAGATATATGTACAAAAATGTTTTAAGTTCAAAGTTGAAGCCAACCATACCCTTGAAAAATACCTTGAGCCACATTTGGGCATTAATATCTTAAAATCTAATTGCTGGAATTATACAAAAAATTTAGAACATATGCATGAATTAGTTAGGTCATACATTTAATGTTTGGATTGTTTTCATACAAAGTGGTAGCCCCTATTTCAAATTTTGCATTTTAAGGGCTAATTTCCAACAATGCAACCAAATAACTTTAGAAGTTCAAATATTTAGCTTCTAAGTTAATTCTTTGAAACGAATAATTTCAAAGATAAAGTTGATACCTAAAACCTAAACTATGTTACATTTAGAGTACACTTCAACAAAAAAGATATTAAAAAACATCCAAAGTTCAAAATAAAAACTAAATTAAATCCAACTCACTTAAATTAGGGATTAGTTGGGTAGCATACCCCTATGAAACATACTATTGTAATTTTTCAAATGCTAAAATTTGTAACATTGTTGTAATAATGAATTTTTTAAGTCAAAAAGTTCTCTAAAGTAATGGAAAGGGGCAACATATAGAGTACTCCATAAAGAACAATGATTTCATTGATCCCTAAGAGTTGGAGGCCTTTTTTGAGCATCTTAGAGTTTATCCTACTAAACAAAAAGCCCAACTTTTGATAAGTTTTATCAAATTTTTAATACTCTATAACTGCAATTGTACAAATTCAAACTAGACATGTTATGGATCACATAAGAAACATGCACGACTATATCATGTACGGATTTAAAAAATGGAATGTTTGATCAAGTGAGTGTTAAACCTATTAAAGTTATTTTAAATTCTTCAATCTTCTTTTTACATTTCAAATCTAAAATTTCAGTCATGAAAAAAATATGAAATTAAAATACATGATATGCATAATGACACTCAATCAACGACTCCCCGAAATCTACTCTACCAATTTTTTAAATGAATTTTCAACATGATTTTTCCACAAGATCTAGTGTACATAAGACTTGTCCATAGCACCCCCTAACACTAAAAATCAAAGATTTGCAATGGGCACCCATACACAAAATCTTCAGGGAAAAATCATAAACAATTTTTTTTCAAAATCAGATTTTTGATGTGTAAATTACTTTCAAGGGAATCAACTAAAGCCCCCTCCCAATAATACTTTGGTAAGATTTATTTTAATTCAACATTTAGTTGACATCAAAATATGATGCCTTGGACATTTAGAGATAACATTATATTGTAGTAAATTTATTGATTCTTCAAATCCTTTATTTTTGTAACCATTTCAATCATACTTTATCTTTTCTATTCCAATGATATATTTTTGGTTTTATAAATTGAAAATAAAATATCAGATGTGGATAGCTAAAATATATAAAGGAAGGAAGATTTTAAAATTGTAATCTAGTTATCAAAATATATTTACAAAGTAACATATTTGTGTCGAAATATCACAACACATAATTCATGTCTTTACACAATTTTGTATTTTTCATTACCTCTAGTTGTTGTATCGAGTGTTTCAAATCACCATTACAACAAAATTGTGCAACTATAAAGTTTGGGAGTTGAAACTTGATGGATATTTTTTTCCCGTCTCGCCTTTTAAGAAATGAGTGCTATTGATAATTCAATGGAATGAATCCTACAATAGTTAAAAAAAACTTAAATCTACAATCAAATCACACACAATGGAGTTATCGAGCAAGAAATATGAAAGTTGAAAGATGTTTGAAACGCATTTAAGATCAAACTTGCACCTTTGAAGACCACCTTTGAATTCTATAGATGTCTTTATCTTTCAACCTACATGCCAAGAGAATAGATCTAGTTTTTTCTTCAAATGCTAATAAGGCCTCCCCCCAACTAAGTCAATGTAAGAATAGCCCCCCCCCCTACAAATTCATAGTTGGAGAATTTTAGAGTGTATTTACTTAGTATTACTAAAGATCCAAAGGCTTTTATGAAAGAAGAGGGTGTTTTTTGCTAGAAGTACCAATATTAAAAAGAGTTATAGAAATGTAAGAAAAAATATTACATCTTCAAGTTTGGCTTGAAAAACTTTGTACAAAATTCTAAGATCCACCTTCAAATTTTTTTGGCTCATCTAATAAGTTATTATTGACAAGGTATACAAGACCTCTAAACCTGCCCTTTTTTTTGGCACCATGGGGTCAAATTGCACCATTTCAAAATAGAATATCTACTTTTTGCCATAATTTTTCTATTTCTATTTAAAATATGGATGAAGTTGCCAAATTTGGATGAAAAAGTGTATGAATATGATTGAAAAGTGTTTATTGGTCCAAAAGATGGATGAATGTAGAAATGCAATGCTTCATGAAATTTCAAGTGCTCACCATCCTAGCACTTTCTCGAAAAGTAAAAAAGTGGGGGTTGCTCTAAACATTTATTTCTCTTCTAAAATTAGCAACTTGTTGTAATAAATTTGTCTTACTTTATTATTTTGTTGACTCAAAGAGTTGAGATTGGCTAGTGAGGTTAGTCTAGTAAGGTACTGAAGTGGAATAAATGAAGTGGCATCCCTCAAAATCCTACCTAAATTTTTGGTGCTAGTAAAGTTTAGTTGCAAACTAAATAATAAATGGTGGAGATGCCCTAAGTAATAATTTTAAGAACCAATTATTTGCAAGTGGTACTTATTAGTAATGGCTACATACACAGGCTCTCAAAAATTATATATACTTCAAAAATTTCCATAAATACTTGGAAAATTAGCTTTTTTCAATAAATTTAGGATACATTGAGGTATAAGTGGCACCTTCATATAAGATAATTTTTCAAAATTTAGACATTTTATAATTTAACTCAATTTTGTTGTTGAAAAAAAACTTTGAATACAAGTTCAAAATATTCAAAACTTTTCAATAAAGGGAATGAGATTTGTTTTGGAATTTTACGGTAAATATTTCTGATCAAGATATTATTGACTAAAATAGGAGCGTAAAATTCTGTTTTTTGTAATTGATTCCAAAAATTTCCAAAAAATCATGAAAAAAATACAAATGTATTTTAGTTAAATTTTATACAATTTTTGAAACTTTCACAATATTTTAGAGATTTTTGGAGTAATTATTAAATGTGTAAATATTTGCAGTTATATTGCAGTTTTCACTCAATAAAATTTTGAAATTCTCACCACAAATTCCAAAAAGAATTCTCATTCTATTTACTAGAGAATCTTGAAAAAAATCACATCTATTAAAATTATTTTTCACTAATAAGTTTGATTCAAAATTCAAAAATAAAAAATTGTTTCAAGTTTTTTGAAATCTTGTGTTATGCGTAGTGTGCTACTTGTACTACAATATGTTCAAATTTTCTTGAAAATCACTAATTCCTCAATTAGTTATGGCAAGTGTTGTAAGCATACACAACATTGCAAGAGACTCCAAAAAGCTGAAAAGACCCCAAATTGTCAAAGAAGCAATTCATAATAGATGGAGACGATCGTTTCAAGAAAAAAAAATCATTTTTGTAGAATTAGCCATTGAAAATCATCAATTTTTGAAAAAAAACACTATAATTTTTGGATGAGACATATAATTACTATGAATTTTTATAAGTGGAAGATACCTAGACTTGCAAAATTGAAACCATCTCATAGACTTGTCATAAACTCAAAATCTATAAAATCAACAATCAACCAATTAAATATGATATTGGTTTAATTGCACAGGGGGGGGGGGGGACTTTCAAAAGAACCCTACTTGTCAAAAATGGATCTACAACAAACGCTTATGGGTGTTTTCACCTTAGTTTAACCCTTCAAGACCTAAGCAATTTTTGTATTTCTTTACAAGCTTGAACTTTAATTATCAATGCACATTGTACATCAAGCTTATTACAGGATGTCAATTGTACTTTTGAGCTTCCTTGTTCAATATGAACATCCTAATATGAAATTCATTTATATATATTTCTTGAAATGTAGGAATATGAAGTGACAACTTTGACCTATTGATCAAGTGAAAGGCCAAAAAATGACTCCTTGGGCCTTGAGGGGTTAATCATTGAAGCTTATATAACTCCAAGTGGAATGACAGATCATTTAGAGCTACATACAACACTATCAATATAAGGTGGGTACACCCAAAACCACACCCTCTCTAAAATTGCCATCATCCCTCTATTTACATCCCCAAAATCAATATGTCCCTACGTGGCCGAAGAAGCAATTTCAGAACCTCTTCCAAAAAAACTTTGACCCTCTATAACTTTTCCATATGGTATCCAAATGTCACATTCTTTGGTGCACTGGAACCTCCTTTTCACTTTTCATCATGCAAATTTGCAAATTTGATCAGTCTAATAATAGTAAATAGGCACAATAACAAAAAGTGGCAGTTTCACGAGGTACCTACTTTACTATTGTTGCATGATTATAAGAAGATGAACATCACCAATTGGATTGACTAATGGATCTTTCCCTCGATCATTTCCCTTGTCTAGCCCCTAAATGATGAGGTGGATGTTTTTTGTCCGATGATGGACAAAAAAATTCTCATGTGTACGATAGAAGTGCAACTATTCATCCTTGGAATTAGGAGTGGAAAGGGAAGATCTTCTACAGTAGTTTGACTCTCAAAGAATATTTTTTATTTTTTTAAAGTAGATGATGCCACACGATTCCAAAATGGCTGATTTCGACGGTCACCAGCCCTGCGTTCAAGGGCTAGTATGCAAACTGCAGTTTTGTGCAACTACAGCAGTAACTTAGTCCCCAAAATTATTTAAATGTGCACGTGTTGCTCGTTGCTTGTTAACAGTGGATATCACAACTGTTTGTAACAATAATGTGGCACAAATAGCCATACTCACTAGTGAGAGACTTTGTACTTGCATGTTAACTTATTTAGGTTTCCAATGTTCTCAATGAGAGGTCCATATGACTCTATGGTGGGGAGTTTGAGATTTCAAGTATTGTCACAATTGGGCTCTTGTATGGTGGTCTGTGGTCTGCAAGCAGGCGTGGACAAAATCAAAAAGGCAACAATAGAAATCATCCGTGTATTTCAAAAATAAAAATAAAAAGGCAAAACAACAAGGAATGCGTAAGCCCTGAACACAAGTGCGAATATGTGGGAGATTCACAATCAAGTTTTAATAGAATATGAATTTCAACCATTTGGGTAGTTCAACAATCTAGTATTTTTTTTTCATTTTTTCCCTCTTGAAAATAAAATTAAATGAATAAATTCAAGGGATTATGAAGGGATAGTTACACCGACATAAAAGTTTGTATAGATGGAGGTTGTGTGAGAGTTCTATTATTGTGATCTTGGTCAAAGAACGATAAAAAAATCCCACCGTCACATTTTGTAGGTTGGAACTCCCCTTGACCAGACCTATTGGCATTGTTTTACGTTTCTTCGGTTATGTGGCCATTGTTGTTCAACTTCGTAGGTTGCTCGGCTTTATAGTCATGGACTAGGTCTAATGACTGGATCTAGGTTCGTACAACAAGAGGGTCGAGTAACCTATGAGGACCCTCTCTTGTTGAATACATGCCCAAGCTTCATTTTGAAGAGTCCATGGCACTTGTTTCTATTGCTCAAGTAATAGTGGGGCACAAATTTTGATGAGGGCCCACCATGAATTGTGGAGGCCACTTTAGTCCAACTAGGGTGCAAGTACTCTTATAAAAAAAAGTATGTGATTTCCAAAGCAATTCTCACTGGGTAAATAGAGGATTCATTTGTTCATATAGACAAGAAAACTCAAGCATGGGCCCTTGAAGATATTTTCATGATATTGGAGGTCATTCAAAATCTAAGATGGAGCTATTACCCTATCTTCAATTTTCAACACATAGTTTAATTTTTGGAATTTCAAAAGTTTTTCTACTTGAATAGTTTTCCGTCCATTTAAATAATTTCATTTTCATTTAAAAAGAGTTTTCAACCAATTCAATAGTTTTCCATCTTGATTAACAAGGTCTTTTGGATAATGTAATTTCAAAAAATTACAAGGTATAGCTTATGAATACATTCAACATCTTTATTTTACAATGTTTTATACAAAAGTAATCCTAGATGTAGCATTGTCTAGTATTTCGAGGGCCTAGTGTAACTTTTTTGTTTACTATTTTGAGTGAGTAGTGAAGGAGTGTGTCCTAGTTATTGTTGTTATGATTTATTGTGGAAGGGGGGGGGGATTGAAATGAGATACTAAAATACTAATAGTGACTTTATTTTCCAAATTTTTCATGAATTCAATATTTTTATCTTTTTATAATGTCTTAACATTACCAAAAAATATGGGATATACATGTATTTGCTCCATATATATATTTTAGCATCCACACTAGTACTTGTATTCATATTCATACTTATACTTGTCTCTTACATTTCTTTTTTTTTCCATTTCTTTTAGGAGGGGGGGGGGAGATTAACCCCTAAACATCCATAATCATCTCTAGAATTGACGACTTGAGAAAAAATCATTATTAAGTGTAATTTGGAAGCATATTTTGGAATTGATATACAATTAGAAGTTGTAGAATTTGATTTGTAGATTCCATCTATATAGTTAGATTCACCAATGCTATCACCAATATTTTTAAAATAAAATTTGGAAGATAAATTCCAAAATTCCTTTTTAATTCAATTACAAGCAAAAAATTGTCATTTTTTGAGAAAATTTTCTTGGAATGACTTTGAAGTGAGGTCCTCTTCATATGGTGATTTTTTGAAATTTTTTATGTTCTTCAAATCTATGACCTTATTTTGGCAAATTCAATTTTGAACTAAAGTCAATGCAATTTGACCACCTGACATCCTTGCAAACTTGTAAGTTTAGAAAAATATGTACTCTAGTAACACCAAATCCAACCCTTAGATAGGACAACGACTTGATAGAGTATCTCCACAAATATAATAACTTTCTTCCAATCATTTATGAGTTTCAATCTATTCATCGTCCAGAAAATGGACATCAGAGCGCTTAGGGGATAATTGAAATGTCTGCCTGACTATTTTGTGTGGGCACTGTGTCGATTGTCATTCAACCCTCTGAAAACACAACATTTTCATTTTAACTTAGTGGGTTCACAAGTGGGTTTTTTGGGGTTTTTTTTTCAAACACATGGACAATTTCCAGGTTTACAAGTTCTGGTTTCTTCCTTTGTCCCAATTTCAACATTATTAATGACAAGTCACATTATAATGGTAGTCCACAGTGTTGACAAAACAGCCTCAGCCAGTGAGTGACCCTTTCTCTTTTATGGTTTCTCAATAAGTTAACTTATGATGTTTGCAAAAGCGCGCCCACTCAAAGCATCAATGATGGACTTGTTCCCTTGGTTCTTTGTACTGTTTTCTCTATCAATGGAAATTGTCCATGTGTTAAATTTTTTTTTAAAAAGCATCAATGATGTGTGCAATTACATTTGCAATAATTTATCAAATGGATTGTAAGGTACCCCCTTGCACAGATATTGCTGTTGGAGTTGCCTTTGGGAATGGGACATTTCAATGGCCCTTGTGAAACAGTAAGCCTACCAGAGTTCCAGATATTTATTTAAGTTTGACCAGCTATTCTCCATTAATTCTCATTAACCCTTGAACGCCGGGCTGGTGATAGTGAAAATCAGCCATTTTGGAATTGTGTGACATCATCTACTTTAAAAAAATCAAAAATACTCATTGGGCTTGGCTTTGGGTGTTTAGCAGTCTGAGTTTGAAAAAAAGGCTTGCTGGGATTCTTTTCCTCTGGTTAGGTGTTAAGTTCCTTTCAATGGAGTCGTCCTTTTGTTTCAAATTTTTTTTTTTAAATTACTCATTGTGAATCAAACTACTGTAGAAGATCTTCCATTTCCACCCCTAATTTCGAGGATGAATAGTTGCACTTTTGTCCTACCTAAGAGAATTTCGTGTCATTCATCAAACAAAAAACATCCGCCTCGAATTAATATTCAATCGTTTTTACAACCGGTTGTTTTCTCTACTTTTTCTCTGCTTTTTCTCTATTTATTTACCCAAAATATAAATTTTGTAGATTTTTCACCAGGTTTTCTCCAATGTTTCCAAATTGCAACCATTTTTTTTCCCGATTCCATTGGCTAACAATGAACTACCCAAGCGATTCTCCTGGAATATTGGCAAAAAACACGATTTTCGGTCAGTTTTTCTTTTTCTTTTTAAACAAATGAAATGCATTTCTTCGGTAAGTTTTTGCAAGGAAGAAATTCCTGGAGTCAGAAGGTCCATGGTGATTTATTGCATTCCCGTTTCCATTATGAAGTTGTGATGTACTTTATATAGATAGCCTTTAGGGGTTGAAAGGAGTCACTCAGTGGGCTGGCTGAGCAAAATTAATTTTCACAAGGTTCACTGTCATAAAATATCTACTCGTAAAAAGTTTCTCGGTGACAACAAGCATCGGTCACTCTTTACTCTTTTCATCGAGATCAGGATTGAAGCAAGAAAAATGACAGAGCTTTAGGTGAGATGTTACATCATGTTGAAATGGCTATTTGTCATATTAAGTGGTCGGTTTGACCCGAAGGTTTATTTCCTTTGGATAGTATTGGTAATTATTTCTTTTCGTGGACTTTTTTCATTGCCTATCCTTGCTTGTTTTTTGGCTTCTAGTGGTATAACTTTTGTTCGTGGGCACTGATTGAAATTGAAATCTATAATTATAGAAAGCTAATTAGTTTTCCTATCTTGCAAAAAAATTCAAAAAATCTTGCAAAAATTTGAGATCGTAGGTGCTTGATTGAATCTTCAAGAGTTCCCCAAGGGAAATCTAGGGACTTTAGGGATTAAATTCTCAAACATTGGGGCTATTTTCACAAGGTAAATTGTCAAAAAATACCATTTTTTGGTGCATTGATTAGGATTGAAAATATAAACAATCTTTTTAACTTCAATCATACAAAAGTGTAGTAGATCATTATGGCAAAATTTGAAAAATAATTACAATCCATTTGACCATGTGGATTGAACAATGACATTTGAAGTAAAAAAACATTTTCATTCCTTCAAAATATGGTTAACAAACTTTGAGCCCTTTTTGAGTAAAATTTTTGTTCTACGCAAAATTGACTCTTTACACTATTGACTACTAAATCTTATTAGTTACACACATCCAAAATTCTAAGGCAAATAAGAGGCCTATCTTACTCTAAATCACTCAGCAATACAAAGTGGTCGAGTAAATTGGCTACATGCTTGGGTTTTTTAAGATTTTAAATCCAAACATTCAGAACTTAGAGACAAATATTTGTAATATATAGAAAAAAATTCAAGAATTTTGAGAGTATAGATTTCAAGATAATAGCATCTACAATTACTACTCCCTCTATCTCAAAATGAATTTGTGGTATTGTGACTAGTTTCTCACTAGAGACTTGGCTAGAGACCATGGATTTATTTTGAGACAAAGGGAGTAGAAAATACATTTTCTAAAGCTTGAATGAAAAGCTTAGTAGAGTTTTGATCATTCTTGGAGTGAGATTTTTGCACATGCACATTATATATGTATAAAGAATTTAGCAAAAGATTCCAGAATTGTGTGGTGTGTGGATTTTTTTGGACAATATAACTTTGATTGGAGTCATCTAATTGAATTTTTTTTACTCCCACTAAGGAAGTGAACATCCCCATCTTTTGTCAAATTTCATCAACATTTGTTCGAGATTGACTTTCTATAAACCTATCCTAGATTTCGCATGTATGTTGAATGATCACTTGGTCTTTTATGGGGTAATTGGACACATTAGAGGATTTAGAGCCTTAATGAATGGATGGGCCAAGAAATGATCACAATTGTTTTGTAACTAAGGTATTGCACCTACTTGGGACATGTTTGCAAAACCATCCTACCTAAGTTCATACCTAAATGTACAAGTTCCATACATAAGAGCTTAAAGGCAATTTTGGATACACCTATTTATGGCAATTTGAATTTTTTAAATTTACCCATGTAGAGTTCAAAAATGCATTCTCAAAGTATCTAGAATCCCCTTATGACTACCAATGAGATTCAATAAATTAAAGCTTGTTGTACTTAATAATAGGACCCATGTTCAAATCCTTATTTGGATGCTCTTACAAGCAATGATCTCATAAAAAATTAGATCACATAGAATGTATAACCATTTCAAAAGAAAAATAGAAAATCCCATACTTACATATCATTTTGCCTTTTTAACAATGACACCAAATTCAAGACACTTGTAGTTCAAGCACATCGAGAAATGAAGAAATTTTATTACAAAAAATTGCAATTTGTAGGGAGTTAAAGAGAGACACATTAAAATCCAAATGGACCAAAATAGTCTCCCCTGAAGACAAGTATGGGAAGCTATATGTTTTTGCTTTGATCACTTGTAATGTGTCTTTTTTATTAAAAAATGAGTTGACTAAGATACATGGAAAAATTGTTCTATGACTTGCCATCCTCTTAAAACAACAAATGATTGTAAATCTAACAAGTCTAGGTATGTGCAACAACCACAAGGACAACAACATAACATTAGTAACCAATGCTAAGGGGTCTAGCTTAAAAAAAAGAAAGAACAAAGGAAAATGGAAAATCCATAAGGAAAAAAAAAATCAATCCGACTCTCTCGGACTACTCAACCTAGGTGGCAAGTTGAGGGGAAGAAGGGGCCTATTTTTTTCTTCCTCAGTTAAGGTAGACTAGCCCATTTCTACCAACTTCCTATAACCACCATCCTATTTTTGGCCTATTTTTGGCCCCATCTCCACCATAAAACTCATCCAAATCCATTCAATATTATGATAATTTCAAAGCATTAATTCCAACTTGGGTAACGTGTCAACCTTTGATTGGTGGATACTCCAGTGCTAATAGATACATGTAATGGTGCTAACAAGTTTAGGATAGGACATTTATGACTCTAGTCTAGTGGCGGTTTTGTAATTTAGGGCAAACCACTTTAAAAATTGATAGAAATTACAATTTTTATCAGAAAATTATAATTCCACTTGGGTTTGATTCATGAAACATGCGCACACCTCTGAAAAATATGTGCCCCTCCTAAAGTTGGTCCTAATATACTCAGATTGTGAATCAGGGTGAAAATAGGCTGGTCTACCTTAGTGTTGCAACTTCTCAGCCATCCAATGACTTTCTGCTCATTACACTAAATTCACTCCTAAGAATTCAGGAAGAGATTATCTTCGGCAATCTCCAAGTGCAGAATGGTTTACATTGATAAACAATGTTACCAATGCTCCATCATCCTCATTGTACCTTCCATGGCGCGACAAAATCCAATTGCGATTTGCTATTAGTAAGGTAGGTTTGGTTACCTCCCTAATTGCATTAATTACTTGAGTTTTATGTTAGTTGTTTAATACCATAACCTGCCTCATTCCCCACGCCTCATTCACTAACCTAACTTCGGATAGTTGCAGACCAAGTACAAGTTCTAGAAGAAAGAAAAAAAATCTCATGGAGTGCCAATATGTTAACTTAAGTTCGTGAACCTGGTGACACCAGATCCAGAGTGATGTCGCCCTGTCCGGGAGTCCTACCAACTGACCACCACACTGCCAACAGATCTGCCCACGTACAAGTGTCAGTAAGTTTGCAACAGCAGAAGATCTGGACTTTGCCTGTGCAGGATGGGGAAAAAAATTGGACAGTATGATACTGCTAGACCTTAACTTAAGGTAAATCAGCTCATTGTGGTCAGATGACCCATAGTGGTCACCTAGCAAGTCACCCCATTGTGGGTTTTTTCAGACCCTATCATGGATTTTATTAGTAAATGAGATTTGGACCACAATCAATGTCTTATCTGATAGTAATGGAGTGATTAGTGACTGCACTAGGAATTTCTAATTTTTCAGTGTAATTTCATTGTAGGAAGTGACTTTTTTAGGCCTTTCACATTAGAAATTATTGTGACTGCTTTAGGTGTGTAAGATGAGCATGATGGATACAAATTTTGTTGGTTCTGGGGTAGTCTACAGACTCTTATGGGCCATGATGGGCTGAACACTTCAAAAATTCATAGCAAATTCATACTTTGTCAAAAAAAAAAAAATTTCAAATGCTCTCACTGTTTCTCAAACTTTTGTTTATGTGGGAAAAAAATGAAAAAATTTCAGCCATGGCATGAGAATGAACTCCTAATTCTGACCGCAATGGGCTGTTTTACCTTACAACCAACAACAATTGAAAGGGCAAGAAAAAAAACTCTGAGTCACCAGGGACTCTCAGAGTCTCCACTCAGAGTCAGCTTGGTTGGTGATGGGGAAAAAAAATGGTAGCGTATTGTTCAATTAGTTGGCCCCACATCGAAGGGAAGTTAATGAATGATCGATTAGATTCTGTAACTCTTAACTTAACCCCTGAGTGTCACAGACAGAAGAAAAGGAAGTGATGGGTGTGGAGGCGAGTTCTAACAAAAAAATGCAATAACTTGGAGTGCACAGGATTTGGTCACTAAAGTTGTCATTGTAGAGATTTCAAGCTAACTACAGTAGTGTGCCCTGTGTTGTTACCACAGTCAAAATTAAAGTAAAAGTAATTTCCTAATTTTTTCATTCATTAAAACTTTGAAATTCAATAACTTTCACTCTGCAAGTCATAACGCCATGACAGAAAGCTCATGCACCCCTCTTCGTTGAGGGCTTTTCGACAATACCAAGAATGTAGCCAAGGGACACATGGTCCATGAGATCTCAACGTAATAAACAAAACAAAACAAACAATCTAACTTAAGGTATGGATTTCCTTATGAATGCAGATTTGCAACTTGGTTGGTGATGGAAAATGGGAACAAACTTAACTTACTGTCCAATTTCATGGCCCCAAATCGAAGGTAAGCAAATGAATGATTAGATTGTTAAAACTTAGCCTCGCCATTCATTCATTTCTTCTATCAAATTAGCGCTTGGCAATGTTTTATTTCTAGGTGTTTTTTTTGAAACACATGGACAATTTCTATTGATAGAGGAAAAGGTATAGCAAACCAAGGGAACAAGTCCCTGGCCACATTTTTTACATTTTCAGACAGCTATCAAAAACCGGACTAAAAGGCAGAACAAACACCCAGCAAGGGACCACAAGCGGAGAAAACTCACCCCCAAATCGATCAGTTAAACTGACCAATCTTGGGAAGAGCTAACTTCCAGTGAATTGAGAGCCTCGACCTAATTCTTAGTCCCAAAGAACCTAGTTTGTAACCAAGTTTTATCAATGAAAGCGTTTCAGGAAGGTCTCAGTTGTATTTGGATAACTTACAACTCACTCCGTTTAATTTGTGGCTTTGAACCACACCACCCATGCATGGTCCGTAAAAGCCTCCCAAAGCACATGCTCAAGTTTTGGGAGCAACCACAAGTGATTGTTGAACACAAAGAGCATTACGTTCGTGGAAGCTTGGATCCCAAAATGCATTGCTGACATTACTATCACTAAGGTAAGAGGCTCTTGAAGTGTCCATTTAAGCCTACCTAACTCATCTTTGACAATAATAGATATTGCAAACAATATGTCATTCATTCCTAGATAGGATTTGCAATTAGAACCCGGACACTTCAAGAGCCTCCTACCTTAGACTTTCTCTGGAAAAAAAGTAGGAAATTTCAGAAATGACAAGAGGGCAAAATCCCCCATTTGGTCTGTAATGGGCTGTTTTATCGTGAAGTCCGCCCACTGGTTGTCAATTGTGGGGATTTCTAAAGCCAGGTACAAGACCGAGATGACAAATTGCCAAGCGTGTCAAGCTTTCTCGGAAAAATGATGGAATTGATGAAGGATGGTTTCATCCAGTCCAGAGTTACAACTGTTTTGTTTCTGTTTGGGGAGATACAATCAATTTTAATTTTTTTAAAGGAAATTAAAAGGACGGGAGATATATATCACTGAAATTACAATCTAATAACTTACATGATACAATCTATACGGGCCAGGAAGCAGCAGTCCCTCCAAATTTACAGTCATTCATTGGTCCCTTGTTTTGTTGAAGTTTTTTTTATTGTCAGTACAGTAATGAAACGGTCTCTGGCTGTAAGTTAAGTAGAATCAGTGTGTTAAGTTTGTGAAGGACAGCAACTGAAACTCTGAGAGTGAGGGTCTAAAAGTGTCCTTTGGATGATTAGTTAGGTAAACAGCCTTTTTTCATATTGAAGGACGGATGATTGACCGACTTTCATTCATTAATTTAATGTGGAACTTTATTAAGGTAGATCAGCCTATTACCACTCAGATTTGCTATGTAAGTTAGGTACTTTGGAGAAGCTATTTGTTGGTCAACTCAGGGCATGCTTTTCAGAGATGGAAAAGTTGGAGAAAATAGGTAGGGTAGTCACTTGGCACTTGAGGATCACCGCCCTTTGTGTGTAGGAGGCAACCCCTATCCGATCACCCCCCATTTCTGCCATGTAGACTATTTTTCTTTCCAATCAAGTAGTCAGGAGTAGTGATTAATTATAGCGCAGTTCCCAATGTAGTTGGGGCACATGATCATTGGCTACAAGATTGTCAGTATTGCAACTAGCCCTTGGTCGATTTTGCAACCAGCCCTTGGTTGGAGATAGGGAAATCTATGTGACCAATATGGGTCCAACAGAATCTTGAGCTAAGAAATTCATAGTAATTATGCTTAAGGAAATAAAATTATGGGAAAATATGGAATCCTTCGCAACTCTATTTCTGTACATAGGAGAATTTCTCCACTTAAGAATCCCATGTTCCATATATGTGTAATTGGTTAAGTAGTTGGAAATGGGTCATATGCCTTAGTTGTTGCTCCCTTGGGTTGTTTTGTTTATTTCTTTGTCTCCAAGACTTTGCCCTCAACTTCATTCCATTTGTTCTTGGTCTCTTCTTAATCCCCAAAGGACCAAGGCCTTTTCTCTGAAAAAAAAACACTCAAAACTGCCAATTTTTAGAGCAAAGAGTAAAAAAAATTGAAAATTGTATTTTTTGCACATCTGACCATATGATCTTACACCAAACTAGTATGAAAATGTGTGGAAAAAATTTCAGAAATTTTGACCACATAAATTGCAAGATATCTGCATTTAAAGTGAAGAAAACAAGTTTTTCCACATATTGTGGGACTAGGGTATTTGACTTTGAACCTTCTTAACTTTGATTTTATGCACTATAGAGTTTTGAGCTTTAAATCTTTATGGTGGAGAATTGAGTTGAGAGTCTAGGAAAAAAAAGAAAATACAAATAAATTTAATTTTTATTCTTTAAAAAATTGTTAAGTAGAAGAGGTACAAGATAGAAGGAAAATCTAAATTATTAATATCTCTAAGATGGAATTAAAATGCACTAATCCCAATGGTGAGATTGTTCTAGAAAGAAGATGAAACCATATGGACTTTTTTTTTTAAATTGTAAAAATTGCATTAAAAAATAAATCCTATAAGTTCTTTTTTCAAGAAGATGCTCTAATTGCCCCTAAAACAAGATTGTCTATAACTCTCTCATAACAAATCCAAATGGAATGAATCAAAGCGTTCTGTATAGAAAAAAAAATATAATCTATAAGGAAAGAAAATAAAATATAAAAAATTCAAATTTTTGAAACTTTTTTGCTACCCTCTTTCCCTTGTTTTGAGCTTATTTGTGCATAACTTTTGTTCCCAGGCACTGAATGAAAAAAAAAATATATATTTCCATGAAGCTAATCAATTTTTCTACCTTCATAAAAAGTTTCAACAAATCAGGAAAAAAATTGAGATTGTAGGTACCTGCTTAAAATCTCATTTGTCCCCCGAAGGAACATTGGTCCTTTAGGGGTTAAAATAAACTCTAGGTTTAAAATAAATAAATAAAAGTTGGAGAGAAACCAAGTTTGTAAGTTAGTCTACTCTAAAAGTAATTGTGCCTTTTAGCCTTCCTCCTAGGCAAAACAATTTGCATAAATTGGATTAATTATGTTTCTTTTTTTCTTTTCTTTTCATGAACACCTTTCCTCCAAAAAAAAAAAAGTGATCGTGCTTCAAAAGTGATCATGACTCAAAGGAACATTTTTCTTTCTTCAATGTATATTTCAAGAGGTGGTTGCTTTTAATGACCACTGCATTTCAACTTCAAAATTTTTTAACTAATTCATGAAGGTCAAAAAAATATGAACCGACTTAGGTTAGATGCCAATTCCATTTTACTTCCTATGAAAATTTACTAAATTGTTTTTCAAGGAGGAAGAGCTTCCTCCAAAAGGCCATTAGCTCTTATATAGTTGCTTTAAGAGCATACTACCTTATTTAAAAAATTGGATGAAATTCAAGCCATATTAGTTATTTATTGATTTGATATGGGTACTCTATCGAGAAAATGGTATACTAATGCAAAGTATTTTAGTACCTTTGAATTTTTTTCCCTCATAAACTTGATTTGACATTCAAAATGATTTCTTTTGCTATTTTGATCAAATGTAATAAAAATCAAGCTTTTGATGTGCAATTTCAAAAAAATTGAAGCTTGATTTTTTGAAAATTTCAAAAAACCCTGGAAATGAGCATTTTATTGAAGTTTGTTAATATATGTGTACCCATTATTGTAACAAATAGCAATTGAGTATCTAGTTATTATTATTAAGTATAAATTGATTTTATTAGATCTCAATGTCAAATGAAAGAAAAATAGAAAATACTAATACCCTTTAGCATGCTCAATGTGGATGTAGTACAAATGTGTTTTGAAAATTTTAAGTATTGTCTATAGGTGTACCCCAAAATGACCTTAGGTTCTCATAGGCTCTCATAAGCTCTCATATTTTCATTGTCTACAGTTTGTGTAATCAAAATCTAGTTTTAGTATTGTTTTTTGGTCCAAATGTAGGAGTTTCTTTGGGAGCAATGATGAGCATGAATGGATATACATTAAATAAAAATTCACTTAATTTCAAAATTTATAACATCGATTAGAAACTATTATAAGGTAGGGTGAACTATCTCAAAAAAATTTACTAATAACTAGTAACTATGATTGTATGTTAGTGATCTTTAGTTTTCGGTCATAATAATATGCAAATTGCATGCAAGACCAAGTAAAACTCTCAAGAGTTTTGATCAAATATTATATTCAAAATTTATAAGAGCTCAAAGTTTAATTGATAGAATTATCAAACATATGCAGTAATTGAATTGTCCTAATATTGAATATATTGGCAAGGAATATATTCAATGTTTTAATTTATTAGGGCATATTTTTGGATACATACTAACATTTGTTGCAATTAACTAGGTCATTTTAGTAATAATTATAGTAGATGAGCTTATTTTGATGAATTTTCTTTGAAAAAAAATGTTTGGTATTACATAGCTATTTGGTGGAGTATTGGAATCTATAGTTTTTAAAATGTAGCATAAGAAAGAATTGGGTTTTGATGGACAATGTATTTCATTTCTACAATGCAATTGTCACTCAAAGAAACAATTCTACAAAGTCAATTTTGTAGGCATTTTTTCAAAAATTTGATACAAGCACATAATGGTTATTTTTTGTAGGATAATAATTATCCAATGAAGTAGGTAGATCAAAAGTTATATTTCCTAAAGTTTTTTCAAATATGACAGAAAATGTGTGCTATATCCTTCTCCTACTATTAAAATTTGACAAATTTGTATCCTATCTATGGAGAGAAATCATGTGTTGGTTTTATGCAACCATAGAAATGATCAAAAATATATTTGGGTCTGTGAAATGTCTAGAATAAAACTTATTGGTGTCAAAAGCATTTTTGTAAGGAAGAATGTTGAATCTCGTATTTATTGCTTTACAAATTCAAAAATATCAACAAAATAGTTTGAAATAACGTAATTATTCTTTCTTCAATGCTCCAAGGTAAGAGCACCCAATGGCATCCATGTACCCAATGGCTTCCCTATCTAGGCCAAGAATTCATTTTAGAACATAAATGTAGTTGGATTGTAGACATCTTATCACTTTAGGTAAAAAAAATAAGCTCTCTATTGTCTACTTACATTTATAGCTTGAAATGATTATGTTCTATAGAGTCTGACACCATTGGGTACATGGACACCATTGGGTGTACTTACCTTAATTATTTACTCCCAAAGTCCCAAGGTATTTAAAAAAATCCCAAACTGCCATTTCTACTATTTTGAGCCATAAAAACAAAAATATAATTTATTGTACAATTTAACTAAAAGATCTTGCACTTAACTTGTATGTGAATACATGGTAGAGCAAGTCTAATAAAATCCCACAATGCAACTATGTTGCAAAAAATGATAGTACACTACACCTTTCTGCAATCAATTTTTTGTCTGCTTTCTTTCAAATCTTAAATCTCTAGGAGTGAAAAAATTGTGATCCTCGAGAACAATAAAGCATAGACATCTAAAATTGCTATGTATCCAAAAGAGTCACCAAAAAATCTTAAAGGAAACATATTTTTTGATTAGAGAAATACATATGACCTCTACATTCAAAAAATTGGAGATTTAGAACATCTAAGGTAAGTACACTTGATTCCAACCATGTTGCAAAAATCAACCCATCTAGACCCTTATCTCAAATTTACATTCTTTGAACATACAAATCAAGTGTCAATTTTGGCCATGTCTATAAAAACACTTAAGAAAATAATAGTTTATTCATATAATGTCCAAAAACATGCTAAAAGAATTGTGTTTTACAAATGAAATAGTGGGGGCCAAACAATCTCATGTCTTCTTTCAATTGCCAACAAGATCTAACAATAGTCAAGCCAATTTAGGAACCAAGCTCAAAAATGCATATTCAAATGATCATGGATATAATCACCCTTCTAAGAAAACATTCAACCATGTGGTACACAAATTGCACATTCATCAAAGCATTAGACTCTTCTTTCAATTGCCAACAAGCACATGTAATAGTCTTACAAGTATAATAAAGCAAAAGGATCACAATATGTACAATGACCAATTGACCATGTCCATAAAAGTTGCGGTCCATAGCTTTAGAAGAATGGGAGCCCCATGCAAATTAGGAAGTACTTAGTACACCAAATTGCTCATTGGGATTGTCAACCCCGGATCTTTAGTACATACGTGTTACTTGATTTGCAAGTGGTTCATCTACAACTCTTAAAAAAGGAAAATAAGCTAAAAGATGCACATGTCTTGAAGTGGGTTGCTGCTTACTTTTTCCTTTTCACATGTAGTTTATCTTTAATGTAAAAAGTTCAAACTAAAGTCAAAAACTTCACCCACTTAGTTAAACTCCTACTTGAGAATCAAAACCAACCTATCTAAAACGATAGGCTCAATACCATCAACAACAAAAGTGTCAATTTTAATTTGGGTGTCCCTATGCTTTCCAAAGTTGCAAGAGTCCCAAACTAAAAAGTTGTAATCCACCACTCGCCCACTCACTCCCCATGTTTTTCTTTCTTCAAATTGTTGAAGAAAATTCTGGTTATTACTTCATGATGTTCAGAAGTGTTGTGCAGGAGATCCATACAAAATGAAGGAAAAAACCCGACCCCACCCGCCAGGAGCCTGAAAGAGCCTGCAAAAGCTGCCGGTTCCCATGACAAAATATGCACTACGTTAGAGGGGAAGTGCGGGCTGTCCCCTTGCAACATATTTTAGCGTACACTTCCCACGATCGCGCCCACAAGCAGCAGACATGATTAGTGGCTGTTCTACAGCTTTTTGCGCATTTTGCCAACTACCAAATGCTACTTTGTCGTCAAAAGCCATCAGAATGTCAGTTCCGATGGAAGCGAAAGTGCTACTTCATGCATCAAACATGGCATTCAATCAAAAAAAATGAATCTGTAAAGTATCGTAATGAGTAAGGTGCAAATCGGATCGTGGAAAATAAATCTGTAAAGTATCGGAATGAGTATGTGTGTCCAAAACTGATGGACACTTTATAATATGGTAGGACTATTGTTGTTATATTTGATGTCCCTAAATGTACGATTTTGGTGCAGAGGAGTGAGCAGTGTAAGTAAAGTTTTCTTAGTTTGTTGGTTTTAAACGGGTATTTAAGCTTACTTATCTTATTTGTACCTAATCTTAACCCTTAAATGTCGAAGCGGACATTCTGTGTTTGATGAATGATAAAGAATCTCTGTATATAGGACAAAATTGCAACTACTCATCCTTCGAATTTTGTGCGGAAAGGGGAGATCTTCTAGAATACTTTGACCTCCAATGAGTATTTTTTATATTTTTAATGTAGATGATGTCACACGGTTCCAAAAGGGTTGATTTTCATAGTCATTAGTCTGTCCTTTAAAGGTTAACCTCGTTGCAAAGTTGACCCCTATAGATTCTTGCCTAATGTGTATGCATTTTGAACATGAGAGACTACAATGAATTTTGAGTTTACTTAGATTAGGTATTTTGAAAATTTATAATTTCTATGATTAAGAATTATGCAAGAAATAAAGAGATGATATATTCAATGTATATTTTCACAAAATTCAACTTATGATTGACAAAAGCCAACTTATTGTCAAATACACTAATCGAAAATGCCAATCTAAATGAAGTATGATTTCCAAGGATCAAACATGGCATTCTTTCAAAGTTTCAATAAGCTCTAATGATAAAGAAGGACATCCATACCTTAACCCCTAAATGCCCAAGGCCTATTTGGAGCTTCTTGAAATTTGCTCTAAACTGAACAAAAAGTCAACATTTTCATAAGTTGTACCAATTTCTTTTGAATTGTAACCGTACAAATTCAAACTAGACATGTTAGAGATCACATAGGAAAAAGATAACATAACAATATCACTTACAATTTGAAAAATTATAATGTTTGATGATGAGGGTGTTAAAACTATGAAAAATTTTCAATTCTCTTTTTGCATGTCAACTCTAAAAAGTTGGTCAATAAAAAAACACGAGGTTATAGGGCCTAGCATGCACAACCCCAATCAATTTTCAGTTTTTCAAAATCTATTTTTTAAAATGAATTTCTAATGTGATTTTTCCTCCAAGATCTAGTATATTTGAGGCTCATTTCCAAGAGCCCTCATCACTATGGGAAGTCAAGAATAGAGAAATTGTAATCCTTCATTTTTAAGATTGGCTTTTTGATCCTAAAATTAGACTTCAAAAAGAGTTCTCCAAAAATACAAACTACTAATGATAGCAGTTTGGTTGAATTTTACTTAACTTCAAAGTTTTTGAAACACCAGAATCTAATGCCTTGGGCAATTAGGGGTTAAGTTAGTCTCTTTGCTTGTTTGTTTTGTTTGTTACATTGAGATCTCTAGGATTGTACATCCTCCGTCACATTCTTGGTGTTGTTGGAAAACTCTCTTTGAGAAGAGTTGCATGGGCTTTGTTTTGTGGTGTTTTGACTCACAACATAAAAGATATTGAATTTCAAAGTTTTGATAAATTCAAAAATTCAAAAATTACTTTTACTTTTATTTTATTATCCTGTGGCAATGGCACAGGGCACACTAGTTGGAATTGAGATGATGTTTTGAGTGGAATTTTTAGCTTGAAAGGAATGGCAAAAGCTAGTAATTGGGAATCATGCTCAAGCTTTCATTGGTTCATAAAACTTGTGGTTGGATTTCTGTTTGATCACTGGTTTAGTGCTTTCTGCATGGAGCATGCTATGAAAAAGTTCAATGTGTGTGTGTGTGTGTCAGTGCCTAAACCACTTCTGAGTACATACGAAAAGTTTTGAGTAGAATGTGATACAAATTGTTCAGTATTAGAAAACCCAAGATAAATTTTATGAGACATTTCATAACATTTTTCATCCAGTTGTTGAGAATTCCCATTTAAACTAAAAAATTCTATGACCATGTTTTATCAATAATTAGTCTATAGTTGCCATTTCTTGTGCAAGAAGAAAAGATGGAAATAAAAATAAAAACTAATGTTTCTTGCAATAAGTATAATGATAGGGATTTTTCACTAAATTGATATGAAAATTTGTAGAAGAAATTTAAAAAAATTCGACATCACAAGATATTGTATTAGAGTTTAAAGTGAACCTATAAATTTTCAGCATCTTATCTACTTAGGTTTAAAGATGTGGGATGATATTAATTAAAAAAATTTTGCACTAGAAATTTTGAATAAAAAAAAATGTTAGACAATTTGAATTGAGAGTTTGAGGGAAAAAATTTAGAAATTAACTTGATTTTCATTTTTTGTATACTTGTAAGAAGTGGGTAGATGATGGAAAGAAAAATTAAATCATTAAGAGCTCTAAGGTAGAATTGCAACATGCTTGCTAACTCTAAAATTGTAAGCAATGTATCCTAAAAGTTGCTCTTGGAGAAAGGTACCCTTCACCCTTAAACACTGGGTTGGTGATGGTGGAAATTAACCCTTTTGGAACCATGTGACATCATCTAATTAAAAAAAAATTCAAAAATACTCATTGGAAGTCAAATTACTATAAAAAATCTCCCCTTTCCACCCCTAATTCTGAAGATGAATAGTTGCACTTCTATCGTACACAGGAAAATTCCTTGTCATTCATTGGACAGAAAGCGTCCACCACGTTGTTTCATTTATGGATTCAGCTTATTACTTGACATCAAGGGAAATGGCCAAAAAAATTCAAAATCTAAATTTCATCAATGAACCTGGTCACTACATCCATTTTTAGCTGAATTTCTTTTCAGCAAACTTGCAAGAATGTTGTGGGGAGCTAATGCAACTCCCCCAATTGAGGAGAACAACTTTATCTTGCTTATGTTAATCAGCAGAGGTCCATGATCATGGCATGAACTAACTTAGTGCATAATCATAATCACTAAGCATTCAAATACCAAGGGTTAAGACAAATATCACATAGCAACAAAACTAAAGCAGGCCAAACACTCTGCACATTGCAGCTAGCTACCAAACAGGAGATCTTGGTTCTCATGCTAGAGTGGAAGTTATGGAAAGAGTCTTTGGTTGTCAATGAGTGCTCGTGCACAAGCTGCAGGTTCTTGCCTCCCTGCTCAACTTGTCGTCTTGGCTGCTTGCTTGCCCAGTTCTGATAATGGAATGGGTTGACATTGTTGATGCAAGGTTCTCTTGGGCCCTTGGCTGTCCAAAAGACTATCTGAAAACGTCATGATGAGCTCTAGACAGAAGGGTCATGGCACAGGACTGCGATGCTGACACAGGAGCCAGATTGCAGTGGGTTGTGTGCCCTATATCATAAATTCCACAAGTTACGGCAGACTGACTATTGAAGCAACTTCTGTGGAGACTTGGATTGGAAAGTCAGGATTCACTGCCAGAAGTACGACAATTGCAAGGAAAGAAGAAGCCAAGAACTGGTCTATGCACAATTCCACCTCTGACAACCCAAAAGAAACTGTACATGAAACAACCCAGGATTTATTACTTGGATGAACTCATTGTACTCAGTGTGGGCATGATGCCAGCCCATTGTCCACCCCTCAGGCTGCACTTACAGGGTATATAATGTTGCAAGGCCAACATGATGAGTTCAAGAATCTACACAAGCTTCCAGAGCCTGCTGCAATATAAAACTTGGAGTTGAATAACAATACATATCATTTGATACATATGGGTCTTATTTATGCATCTCTGCATGATCCACATGATGATATTAGAAAGAAAGACAGTGGAACACCCATGGCATGTGCAAACCTTGATATCTATACACATGCCAGCCTAGCACAACCTTATTATTACACTAATGAAATAGTCCTTACAAGGAAAGGTTTTACAACTCCAGGACGATCCTTGTGTTAAAATCTTCACAAACCATTTTGACTCTTCACAGCAAATATTAAGAATACAATGTTGATCAGCAATAAATAGGCTCTAATTGCTAACCAGGTCTATCAAGCAGAGCTCAAAAGAAAAAGGGTTTACTAAATGTATTTTGCACTGCAAGGCCAACCACAGGTGACAAGGACAAAAAGAATAACATCAAATCCATTCTTGTGATTCCACGATTCCCAACTAAACATATATAAATAATTTAAAAAAACAGGACAGGCACTGTCCTATCAGTTAAAAACAGTTGGGAAGAAAAATTATTACAACTTTGATTTTGATGTTGGTGACAACTTGGATTGCAGCTCCTTCGCAACAGCGTCGATGAACTCTTCAGTGTTGACATAATCCTCTCTGCTGACCCTGCAGTGAAGTGCAAAACAGTCACAAACTTGCAAACAACTCAATTAAACCAAACGCATGACGGAGACCAGCACTCCGCTCAAAGTAAGAAAAATATCGATTTAATGGAGCCGAGCGGCAGAGGGCATGGAGGAGACTTTCTATCGACTCCCCATATTTCCTACGCTGGGCTCTCTCGTCATCTCGTCATAACTTCCTTGCAGAACTTACTTGGGACCATGGCTCAAAAGAGCAAGATCTTTGGTCATCGTTCCACCCTCCACAACATCAATACAAGCGGCCTCCAGCTTCTCAGCAAACTCTTGAAGCTTCGCATTGCCATCCAACAAACCTCTGAAGAAAACATGCGAACACTTAGAAGCCCGTGGAATGGGCACGATCAAGATTCGCATCCAAGCATCTGAACAAATACCGACCACGCCGAGGAGATATGCAATCCATTTCCGTACAGTAGCAGGAAATGCTATGATCATCATATGGAACAGAATTCCATGGAAGTCTCAGAGACCAAGCCTGCTTGAACTCAGATAGAATGACCATGGCGACGACCAATATGCACCTCACAGGCTACGATATGCAAGTCAAAAAGCATACCTGTGGCTTAGGCCACGACCCCAAGCAAAAATAGAAGCAATACTGTTGGTGCTGGTTTCACCACCCTTCTGGTACACTCGGAAGTGCCTGGTCACAGTCCCATGAGCAGCTTCGGCTTCAATAGTTTTGCCATCGGGACAAATCTGAACACAAATCACAGCAAGTGATGCACGCTAAGGGATCGCAAGCTCGGAGTGGGGTGGCACGACGACAAGGACAAAATCTGCGTGGTCATGACCATCGACGACCCACAGTGAAACCCAAATAGGATAAAATCATCGAAAGAGCTACAAAGGCACGGTGGACACGCAGACAGTGCACAGTTGAAAGCCTTCGATATATTTCCAGACGTAAAAAAACCAGCACACGGTTCAAGCAGCCACGCAAGTCATACCAGCACAGAAGTCATGAGGCCAAGCGATCCGAAACCTGCAAACAAAAAGAAACGAGACGATTGGGGTTTGAGATCTTCGGAACTGAAAAAATGAAACATACCAAACCGTCTCTTGGTGACACCAAAAGAAGACTCCAAAAAACAAGGGGGATCAAGGAACATCAGGAAGCGAAAGACATTGGAGTCCTGTGAAAAAAGAAAAAGGGGGGGCGGACAAAAATACCTTGAGCAAGCATGTCACTTTGGACATCTCCATCGTAGTTCTTACAGGCCCAGACGTATTCACCCGCACTCTTGAGGCAATATGCCACCATGTCGTCGATGAGGCGGTGCTCATACCTGTGATAAGCAAGGGACTCAACTCAGGATCACGAAGGACGAATTCACAACACTTATACCAGCAAGTCGAGATCCAAAGAACCCTGAGGCGGATCAGAATCCAACAGCAGGAGGGCAAGGAACCGCTGCATACAAGAAAGAGCTCAAGGCGGTAGACAAGTACCAGATTCCAGCGTCTTTGAACTTCGCCTCCCATCCCTCATTCTGGTAGACTTCCAGAAAGATATCCTTGAACCTGAACCAAAGGCGCAACAGGCTAATAAGCTCACGATGTGGACGAGCATATCACAATTCAACACGGTCCAGAAATTGGTCAACGTGATAGCAAGGTTAGATTCCGCAAAGACTATCCGAATAATATCGCACCAGTGGATATGGAAACTGGCGCACCAACAGACGGTTGGAATAACTCACTTTCCTATCCAAACAGCACCTCAAACACTGCTTCATCAGACAAACGCACCACCACCGAAAATGAACCCATTACCTGCCATCATAGTGCTTCAAAATCGTGTTCTTGGTGCTCAAGTAGAGGGGCCATTTCTTCTTCAATGCCATAGTGAAAGAAGCCTTTGCAAATCCCCGGATAGACTGCACACGACCACACACATCAGATCGCTCAAGGAAAACGAAGGAAAGGCGGACGGCAACATCAGCTTTGCCAGACATCAGGAAATAGGTTGAGGTCAACTCCAATTATCGAACACTTCAAATTTCAAAACAGAGATCCCAAGCAGAAAACACACCTCGTCGGTGTTATACATAGAAAGGGCAACTCCACCAGCACCGTCGTAGTGGTACACATCCAAGTCCACAATCTCTCCACCATTGTCGGGTTCTGCAAACTCAAAAACAAATCAAGAGTTTCGAAATCAACATACTTCACGAATACAGGGTCAACAGTAGAATCTTCATCACCATCAATGCACCGAGAACTGCAGACCACTCGAATCGAAACCTTCAAAACACAGAAGAGCTGGAAATGATTCAATGCAAAATAGAGGAAGCATCGAAACTCGAATGCCCAGCTGGAATTGACAGCAAAATGGGAACAAGGACGAACGAACAGAAAGAGAGAGCCAGAGGGTTACCAAAAACCATCTTCAGCTTGCCAGGCCCTTTGAACACAGCGTCGGTGGCCATGTACTGGTCGCCATAGGCATGCCTGCCGATGCAAATGGGCTTGGTCCAGCCTGCACACTATCTTCTATAAGGGCTCCGGCAGATACAAACACCTCTCACCACAAGTAGCAAACCCACCAGTCTCCAAGAACGAACCAGAAAGAGGACCACAAGGGCTCGGTGCATACCAGGGACAAGGCGGGGAACGTTCTTGCACAAAATCGGCTCACGAAACACAGTCCCTGCCAGTTGAAAAGCAACACTTCAAGACAGTCACGATAAAGAACTCCAACATCAAATGAGACGCTACTCGTACTTATCAATGGTGTCCTCATATCCCCTACTTGGATTCACTTGAGCGGGATCGTCCACACTCGAACTTCACTTCCATAGATTAATGTGAACAACCACAAAAGATCTCAAACCAAAGATCAGACTGTGCAATTGTTTTCTCATGGTTAGGAGAGGAAACCCAAATGCAAACGTCACAGAAGCATGCATTTTAGCTCGCCAAACAGAGACAAGCAGTACCGTTGAGAACGTTTCTGATGGTCCCATTTGGACTCTTCCACATCTGCTTAAGTCCAAATTCCTTCACACGACCTTCATCTGTAGGCGACAAAAACACGTTCATTTGTGGACAGAAAAGTAGCAACCAAAGCTGCCAGGGTTGAAATTATATCCTATGGAAGCATTATGGCGGAATAAGTTTTATGTGCAAGGTTAACCTTAATTAAGGCAGCGGTTAGACGGGCTGCATACCAACGATAGCATTTCCTAACCGAAAATTTTACACGAGTACGAAGATATTACAATATCGTGCAAGGTTTATCTATCTGAACAAATCCCAGGTACGAAACGAACCAGGAGTGATGGTTGCACACTTGATAGCGACATTGTATCTGCATCAGAAGGGCAGAACAAATTAGAAATACGAACTCGATGGAGGTCAATCATTCCATTCTATTTTTCCCTGATTGTGGAATGGCTCGCCTATTATCAAGCAGAGAGGAGGGGACTGACATCAAGGAACAAAGCAAAAAAGCTACACAAGCATCTCGATGGAAGAGAACATCTCATTGAAAGGAAAATTCAGGAATTGGAGGGTTCATACTTGAGCGTAGCTGCGGCACTCTCAAGCGTCACCTTGTCATTAGTGGCGTCTCGGTTGAGAATTCCCAGGTCGTAGTATTTCAAATCCACGTCCAGAAATGGAAAGATCAGCTGAAACAGATTCCGATCACAACATGTCAGACAACGCGCTCCTCAAAACTGCACTATCCGCTTCCAACGATTGGGATCAAAACCCTAAACCCTAATTGAATCGTCGCTCTTAAAACAAAGGCCAAACATGGGTCAGGAATCAACAAAAGAGAACCTCAAAATCAAGGTTACACAACTACTTACTATAAAGAAAGTTCCACTATTGCACGTCACGCACACTGGAAATAGGGATCAAGATGGGTCATGGCCAGCTCTCAACCATGCAGGTTTCTCACAGCAAGCAGATTGGGAAAAAAGGAGGTACGTACAAACTCACCTTATCTTTGATCATTTTCCAAATAACCCTTGTCATTTCATCACCTGTGGTCAGCACACAGATCAGGACATGCACAGACTCCAGTCAATAGCACAAGTCTTGGAGATCCCTTACAACACAAAAAAGTAGGAGGAAAACTCCTCGAGCAATAGAAATCCAAAGTCGAGAGAGCGTCGAACTGAATCACAGATCTTGAAATTAGAATTGGGCTCAACACTGGTGCAATGAAACTCCATACCAAACAAACAGAGACGGATGGACATGACAGACCAATCAGACGATGTTAAATAGTTCAAGAACCTTGGTGTTTCCAGATGTAACAAACCACATGGACAAAGAAGATACACAAAAACAGAAGCTGCTTTCGATAATCTGGCGCACAACTAAATTCAAGATAGATAAATCCAGTCACACAACTCGAACTGACGGCCATCATTCCACGGATTCCAACATTGTTCCATCTGTGCAGGATACACGAGCAAAAAAACTGTCCACATTACGACGATGCAGTCCCCAAACCCTATGTAGACCAGATGTGGCTCCATGGATTGGAAATACAAATACAAAGTCAAAAACGGTTTGTACAACTTCTCCATCTGCGTAAGGAATCCACGCTACTACGATACAATCAAGAAATTTACATATACTAGCTGCGATCCCTTTCTTTTTGTACTGAAAATACCCATCCCCGTACATATCGGTCTCAAGAACAACAAATTCGCTCATCGTCCCCAAACAATCACTCTAAATTCATGAATCAAAACTCAAGATAGGATTTTAGACTTTGAAGATTGAGACATACGAGCTGAAATTCTCTGGATTTCGGATTGCAAATACCATTACCGATTCCCTATTAACGGAGCTCAAGAACAACAAAATTCGCTCCTCGTCCCAAGCGAACACTCTCAATTCCCGAATTGCACCGCACGAAATCACACCGTCTATTTCCACGATATCAGTTCCCAACTTTAAAACACACAAACAGACTTGCTGTAATTAATTCCATTCTTATTGAATTTCCGAGTACCAATTCCCTATAAGAGCAATAACCTCAATTCTCCTCCCAATCCAAATCCCCTCCTCAAACCGCACGATCATCCTACCGTCCATCTCCACGATCGGATTGTCGACTTTGATTTTGTGGAACGCCATGGCTGCAAAGGAGGAGCGAGGAATGGCAGCGCCGGGACGCAATTGCAGGAGTGGAAAACCCTTGGAAACCCCAGGCACTTGAGGCGAGAACAGACTGGACGTGGAGGAGGTGAGGGGGCAATCGGGGGTGTATCGGGGAGCGAGGAGCGAGGTGAAGGCGGTGCAAGGCGCTCGCAGCATGGTGCGCATTGCGACTGGTTGGTGGTTTGGGCGGTGCTGCCAAAATTTGGGAGGGGTGTTGGTTTTGGAAGGGAGGGAGCGAGGGAGGCAGCGGCGGCTGCTGCTGCTGCCCAGGAGAAAGACGCGCGGGAGGGAGACCCGCCATTTTTGAGTGTGAGGGGGCACTTGGCTACAATGCATGCAATATCAGCATCGAAGTGGCCGACAGTACAGTACAATGGTCGAATATTCAGGAGCTTGAATTTACAAAAACAAGGTAGAAAAATCTATTACTGTTCATTTAACCCTTAGGATAAAAGACGTCAAGGACGTTTTTTGTCTAAGGGATGACAAAGAATCTTCTTATGTAGGACAAAAGTGCAATTGTTCATCTGTGGAATTTTGTGCAAAAAGGAGAAATCTTGCACATTGGTTTGACCTCCGATGAGTATTTTAATTTAAAATTTAAAAATTTAAATAGATGATGTCACACAATACCAAAAGGGAAGATTTTTGTGTTCATTTCTTTGTTTTTTAAGGGTTAAGTTCATTTAACCCCGCAAGGACCAAGGCCTTTTTTTGCAAAAGAAACAATCAAAACTACCATTTTTAGAGCAAAGAGTAAAAAAATTAGAAAATTGTATTTTTTGCACATCTAACCGTGGAATCTTACACCTAACTAGTATGAAAAGGTGTGGAAAAAATTTCAGAAATTTTGACCACATAGATTGCAAGATATCTACGTTTAAAGTGAAGAAAACAAGTTTTTCCACACATTGTGGGACTAGGGGATTTGACTTCGAACCTTCTTAACCCCTCACTGCCCAAGGCCTGAACAGGTTCAAAAACATCATTTCTTTTGAAGTGTTATAGATATAGTTTTCACTAAGTTATAGAGATCTCAACCACACAATCTTGTAGTGTACTTGTTGTAGATCACGTGCATCAAATTTGGTGTCATTTGACCGCACAGATTGAAAGATTACAATGTTTTAGTGTTGAAAAAGGATGCTAAAAGTTCCCTAAAAACACATTTGGAGGCAAAATTCGGTTTCTACATCTACTCAAATGAAGAAACTTTAAATTATTACGTGATTCAAAATCAGCATAAAAACACATCAATGAAAAAGAATATCATTCCATTGACTCATTTTGCCTGCAAAATGGCTTCGAAATGTCAAAAAATAGCAAGAAAAGTTGCAAAAAATACATCAAAAATTGAACCTCCTTCTACTAAAATGCTTCTCAATCACTCATAACTTCTTGGATTGATATGAAATTTTATACACACAAACTAGACTAGTATGCGCAACTTTTCCAAAAAAAAGATTCAAAACGAACACTATATGAAGAAGAAACAAGCCGCCGAAGTTCACTGTAATCCAAAAATATCGAGATTTTGAACTCTGCATTGCTCCTAGATATTCAAAACGACCTAGATTGACATGAAAATTCTACCACAATAACTAGACTTCAAGGGGAACATAACCCAACAAATTTTATTGAAAAAAACCTTTGGATGAAGGAGATACAAGCCCCCGAAGTTGCAGCCATCAAATCAAATCATTCAAATGCAATTTGGTGAACTCAAATTGAACTTGTGAATTTTGATTGGTTTTCAAAAATTCAGTAAATCTTGTATTGATCTGAAAATTTTACCACACAAACTAGAAGAGAGCGCAAAATTTCCAATAAGTTTTATTGAATTTAGACATTGGATGCAAAAGTTACAACACTTTGAATTTAACTTGAGGACACTTGTAGTCCCCTCCGGCTATGAGGGGTTAACTTTAATTTTTTGCACTACATACAGAGTTTTGAGCTTTAAATCTTTATGGTGGAGAATTGAGTTGAGAGTCTAGGAAAAAAAAGAAAATACAAAAAAATTTAATTTTTATTCTTTAAAAAATTGTTAAGTAGAAGTAGGTACAAGATAGAAGGAAAATCTAAATTGTTCATATTTCTAAGATGGAATTTGAATGCACTAATCCCAATGGTGAGATTGTTCTAGGAAGCAAATGAAATCATATGGATTTTTCTTTTTTTTTAAATTGTAGAAATTGCATTCAGAAATAAATCCTATAAGTTATTTTTTTAGGAAGATGCTCTAATTGCCCCCAAAACAAGATTGTCTAAAACTCTCTTATAACAAATCCAAATGGAATGAATCAAAGTGTTCTATATAGAAAAAAACATAATTTGTAAGGAAAAAAAATAAAAAATAAAAAAATTCAAATTTTTGAAACTTTTTTTTGCTACCCCCTTTCCCTTGTTTTGAGCTTATTTGTGCATAACTTTTGTTTCTGGGCACCAAATGAAAAAAAATTATATTCCCATGAAGCTAATCAATTTTTCTATATTCAAAAAAAGTTTCAACAAATCAGGACAAAAATTGAGACCGTTGGTACCTACCCAAAATCTCATTTGTCCCTTGAAGGGACAATGGTCCTCTAGGTGTTAATGCCTATCACTAGTAGAAAAGTGCGTTGCAATCAACAAAATTCAGTTGACATATTTTTGCGTTTTTTGCATGTTGACTACAACGCAATTTTCTACTAGTGCTAAACATTGAGAGCCTTCTTTTGAATTGACAATTTTAGAAAAATTATTATAAAGAACTATTTGGAAGCATATTTTGGAATTAATATACAAATATAAGTTGTAGATTCCATCTACACGGTAAGATTCACTAATGCTATCATCAATATTTTTTTGATAAATTTTGAAATGCAAAATTTCAAATTCCTTCTAAATTCAATTGCAAGCAAAACATTATTATTTTTTGAGTAAAATTTATTGGAATGGATTTGGAATGAGGTTCTCTTCACATCATGATTTTTGAAATTTTTGTGTTCTTAAAATTTGTGACCTCGTTTATGCAAATCCCATTTTGAACTAGAGTCAATGCAATTTTGGCTTGGTCAACCACTTGATATGTTTGCACATTTGTAATTTAAGAAAATATATATACTCTAGTAACACCAAAACCAACCATTAGATACAACAACAACTTGACAAAGTATCTCCACAAATTAGGATAACTTTTATCTAAGCAATAAGGAGGATGAACTTGAGTTTCAATCTATTCCTTGTCCAAAAAATGGACGTAGGAGTGCTAAAGGGTTAAGCAAATGTGTATATATGGAGTCAAAATTACAATTAGGTATTATATCTGTCATAGAAACAAATAGAAATGATTAATATTAAAAAATAAATAATATTTGACAAGTTTTTGTATTCAACTAGGTGTTATTTTTGAATTTTCAAAGGCAAGACTTGAAGAAACCTTGAAGTGTTTAGAAGCTTTTATTTTTTTTGGACCAATGGTTATATGGCTTTTTTTCAAGAAGGTTTTGAGTTGTTTGGTTCCTTCATAATGAATTGAAGGTGTCTATTATGCATGTAATTATGAAGCTTGGTGGTTGTCTTTTTCTAATTACAAAGAAACAATTGGCATTAATAGATTAGTGTAGGGAATTAGAACAAGCAATGACTTTGAGAATTTTGTTGTAATATCAACAATGGCATTATTTTCAAAGTAGTTAGAAAGCTACAACAATAAAAAAAGAAAGTGCAACATTTTTTTATTGATAACCTTCATTGAACAATATTGTTATCTAGACAAATTCCAAAACCATATATGGATGATGGAAAAAGAAGGGACACTTTTCAAACCACAATCTAAACAACTAAGAGTAATTCAATTACTATGTAAGGATGATCATTGCATCACTAAAGGAAAACACTCCCAGACAATGCTTAGAGAAACTTACTACCCTTTGATACCACAATGGGTACCACAATGGGTACCACAACCATAGTGTTTAGATGAGTGAACCCATTACTAGAAACATTCTTTGAATGGGAAGTCTTTGATCATGTATACTTGTTGCACCTTCATACCAACCACCATTCCCAAGTCGGCTTCCAATAACCTATTTTGAACTTGGTCCTTCAAGAATGAAAAGGATGAAAAACAATGTTTGTCCTCAACATAACCAAGTACATGGACCATGGTGATCTCTGCAAGTTTCACATACTCATTGAAGCTTTTGGCAAGGGGAGTTTGTATCCAAACACCTCCAAAACTTAGTGAGTAGATTCATCAAAATGGTGGTTCCATATTTGCCATAGAATTTGAAAGTAAAACCAACTTAAACAACGATTGTTGCACCTCCGACTAAGATACAACCCTTGAGCTAGTGAGGCAAGAAAGCTACTGACGACTGTGGTTGGAGACACTTTTCTAAGTGAAATTCTAAGTATTGAGGTCTCAAACTACTTGCCTCCCTTTTCTTTTATGCTTGTTTTGTTTTGTTTTGTTTTTCTTTATTTTTCCTTCTTTTTCATTTTCTTTAGTCTAAACTCATTTTGTTGAGGGTTGAAGGTAGGCTTGAAATTTCTTAATCTATAGGTCCAAATTTGTTTAGTCAAAGGAGAATGGGGATTCTGATCTAATCTTCTATCTCCCTCTTTAGTTTAAGTCATCCCCAACTGAGGTAGAAAGATGGATTTTAGTCCTTTTATTTCTATACATCAAAGTGAGCTCTGATTGAGGCAGATGGGAGACAACACTATAAATTATCTAGATAAACTAATGAACTAAGAGTCCTACAATTTGGTGCTAGATCAAGATCTTTTCTTAACAACATCAAAAGTCTTTCTTAGTTTCTTAGTCAATCTTTGATCAAATTTCTTTTAGTCCAATCCCATCGAGAGACTAGGATAAATTGATTGTATGTTCATGATTAGCACTAGCAAGAGAATCTAATTTTATCTTTTTTTAAATTTTATTTTAGGATATACAAATTAAAATATTAAAACTCTAAAAATAGTAAGTAGAAATAATGGTCCAAAGTAGTAAGTAACATATAGGAAATTTTAAAAAATCTTTTATAGACAACTAAGAAAAAATTTAGAATTATTTTCATTTAGAGAATATTCTAGAGATTTGAGAACTAATTTAAACTTAAGAAAATAAATCAATATTGAAGGAGATAGCTTAGGATGAAGTTTTGACTAAGTTTAGAATTAATTTGGATGAAAGTCACCAATACTGGATCAAATCAAGTAAGACTCAAAACTTAGAAAGTAAAAGTAAAAGTAAACTCAATTCAAAAATCTAAAGTTATACTTCTTTGTTAGATTGATATGAAATGATAGATGAAGTTTTGTAATTGGAATTGAGGCGAAACTTCATTTGTAGATAACTCTGAGAAGGAAGTTCGATTTAGACAAACTTTATCATTTTGAAAAGGGCATAGAAAGCCCTATAATTTAGGGTAGTAACCATTTGCCTTGACTAACCCTAGATGGTTCTTAGGTTTGGCTTTACTTAGACAAAATTGGCTAATATTACTAATTTTTCATTGACTTGTTTCTAGCAATTGTCACACTTAGGCAATCTAAGAAGTAACAAAAACAATATCTATCAACTACTTGAAAGGCATAATTAGATGGTGTGAGCACTATAGTTGGCACCTAGGCCTCTACATTTTCATTTTTTTTGTTTTTGCTCATTTTAGTTTAATTTATAGTTGAAAATATAAAAAAAGAGTAATTACATCGTAGATATTTTTTTCCAATTGTCTATACTAGTTTCCAATCCTTTGGCTGTTGCTCACCAAATTTTGGCTTTTGGTTTCCACTATTTGGAACTAACAATAGAATTTTGGGTTCCTTAGTGAGAAACCTACAAAATAACAACTAAAAAATTAATTCTAAGGGCAAAACTTTGTTGTATGAGATGTTGTAGCCTCAAACTTTAAATAATGAATGGAAATAATAGTTAACATAGGACTTTGAATATTTGCTTGGGGATGATAGCTTTGCCATGTGGTGGATTAGCATCAATTTTCGAGACAATAATTTAACAAGATAAGTTAGTATGGACTTTTAAGGACTTAGTTCCAACTTAAGTTCTTCCAAAATAACACCAAACAAACACTTAGGACAACATTTTCAGACATCAAGGTTCTAGGGGAATGTGCTACAATACAAGATTGTGATATCCTATTCAAGGAATTGAGTTTGAAATGGTTAGTAAGCATGGACTCAAAATATCACAAAAGCAACACAAAGTGGTTAGTAATTAAGATTCAAAACACACTAATTAAGTAAGGCTAATCCAAAGGGACCCCAACTTCCTTTGAAGTGAGCTTAAAACACAAGAACTTCAACAACAATCAAGGAACAAAGCTCTAATTGCAATCCAAACAAGTTTCTGGCCAAATAGCCAAAATTCAAACAATGTGTCATGCCTCTATCTCTTTGGGGTGCTCAAAGTGCCTTAATGAGCAAGGAGGACCTTAGGGGTGACTTTCCAAGCCTTGCAATAGTCTAAGAAGGGAAATGTGAGAGGCTCCCTATCAAATAGGGTGCAATAGTACCTTGAATCAAAAGAGAGTGGTAGCATATTGCATATGCTTGGAAAGCTCTTGAGAAAACACTATTAACCGTCTAAAAAACGCGTGATTTGGACTAGTTGAATAGAAGTTGTAGCCTTTTAAAGTTGGTGGTGTCCTAGTGGCATCGAGACACTTAAGGGTTAGGAGGTAAGGATTCCTAAGGAGTCCCTCAAGAAAGTATGGCATGTAGCACATTACTGAAAAGTTATGAAGACAAGAAAGCTATAATGCTAAGCACTACAAAGTTTTAAGCTATGAGCCTAAGGTTATGGTCAAGAGAAGGGCTGTAGTAAAGACGTGATGTTGCTCCTAGTGAACCCATAACTTTATGAAACTTTATTTAAATGGGACAAGTGAGTAGTCCATAAGCATCTACTTACTACTTAGATATTCAAAATGGGCTTGCATGTGGGATTTGGATCTTTGGCTGCAAAGTTCCGCCATTTGGAAGTTTGAGAGTCCAAATAGGGTTGTAACTTCGCGATTTTGGTTGGAAATGGGTGGTCTTCCAAAACTGAAGGGATTTTTGAAAATTCCTTCGACCCACAAGAAGGGGAGGGTCCGCCAAATACAACAAATAGTACTATAGGAGGGTTTGGTCTCCCTCTTCCCTCCTTTTTGAAGCTTTGGTGAGTCTTGATGACTTGAGGCTGAGGAGGTTGATGATGCAACTTCACTACCAGTTTCAAGGCACTATAGGACACTTTTGTGTGTGTCCCATGGCATTGGTTGGATAGAATTCCACTCTTTACTAGGCCACTTTCAATATGTCCCGAGTTGTAAGTCCCAATTAGCCATGGTGTGAAAGTAGCAAGTACACAACAAACTTAATATGGAGAGGGGTGATACTCAAGGGTGGTTAGGATTGTGGTGTATAGTGCTACTACAAGTTTTAGCATAGTAAGATGGAAGTTCTACCCCATGTAACCAAGTGACATGCTATGTGTCATGTATGGAGTGTGTGCTAGTAGTCTCGAGGATTGGGACTTAGTAGTATGAGTTAGAAATGAGAACTAATGTTGTGGATGCATGGTGTGTGTAGTGTTAGTCAGTTGTGACCTAAGTGATACTAGAATTGAAGCATGGTGAGCCCATTAAGCTGTGAAAGACCTCTAGAGGTTGTTTGGGGTTGTAAGATGTTTATAGGGGTGTGAAACAATATAGCCGTATTTTGGCCAAACTATGAAATGGTAGCTTCAAAAACGGTCAACTAAGAAAACCAGAAAAGGGTTCTTTAAAATGAAGAATAGGGTTGCAAGGTGAAAGGAGGAGAGGCCTTTTGTAATTTATATGTTACCAAAGCTTCCTCCCCCCTCAAATTATCTAACAAACTACTCCTAGGAAAAACTAAGAATTAACTTCTAAATTTCTATTCTATAGTTGTGATCGCTCTAAATTTTGGAGAAATGCTTTGAATGCCAAACAAATTGTGTCATTGTCTTCGAAAGACCTCAATGAAGTTAAACTAGCCTATGAGATGCAAACTGCCCAATGCAAACACTTAGAAAACCACCCATTTCAGTCTTACATCAATCCATGGCAGATTTTTGCTAATAAACAAGATAAAGACTTCATTAGGCTTATTAGTGGCCAAAATCAATGCCTTGGGTGATGTTGATGAAGTTATTAGTGACTATTTCAAGACCTTCTACCTTTCTTGTGTAAATTCATTTGAAGAGCTAACTTTTTTATTCCTTTTATGTCATGGCCATGTTAAAAAATATTGTAACTCTATTAAGAAATTTTGAGACTACTTTAGGTGATCAAATGACCATTATGGATACACTTAGTGGTGTTTTGGGGTAGTCTACATATTGTTTTAGGCCAATTGGGCAACACACTTCAAATAATCATAACAAATTGATAATTTGTCAAAAAAATAAAATTTCAATTACTCTCTACATTTCTCATGTTAATATTTATATACAAAAATTAATTAATTATTTTCAAAAATGTGAACATGGCAAACCAACCGTTCTTCCTATCATAGGTTGGTTTACCTTAGTCCATGGAATTCCTTTCCCTATTCCTGGTCCATTTTGTAAGCAGAAGCTAACAATTTACAAACCAATGAGAAAGTTAGAAAATCTAAACATTAGAGTTTGCCTTTTTTCAAGATTTTGACTATCTAGGGTTGTTTAGAGGGTTTAAAAAAAGAAGAAAAGAATCCAAGTTGACTTCATCCGAACATCTTAAACTCTTAGTACGTCGGTAAACTCATTGGATGTTTTCAAATTCCATTAAAAGTTGTTGCCGCCACCAATTCTTGTACTTTTTGATGTTAGAATACTATGAAATTTGTCCAGGCATTTATTTATTCTAAGATAACATATCCTAATTTTTAGGGAGATTTTATCACTACTTGGGTAATTTCCATGAATTTTCCATTGTTGATAAATACGATTGACTTCGAAGGAAGTCATCTTCAACAATTTAGAAAATCATGAAATTTTTGGGGTAGCTTCTAGGAAGCTTCCCAAGCCTAAGCGCAAATTCCCATTTCTACCATGGACTTTCTATTAAAGGCATTAAATTAACACCTATCAATTTTATTCCTCCAAGGAGGAATCATTCTTGTGCTAGGAAATCTTTTCGAACTGTCTTTGCCAATGAGCTCTTAGCATGTTTTTATGATAAAAACACCTCTCTATGAATCCGTGGAATTTTACCTATGAAATGTAAAAGTTACTTTTTCCAACTCTTGCAAAATTGGATGGTGACCTTTATGTGGGTCATCCCAATGTATTCCTGGGTGATTACAAGAAACACTTGTCTTATTTCTTGTCTTCTTGCCCTTGGACAAGTGGTTTTGTGCTCATAACTTCGGCATCTTTAGTTCGTTTGGCGTGAAATTTAGAAGGAAGCTAGATGTAGAAGTTTCAGACACTTCATAATTTTTTCAAATTTTTTCAAATTAATTTACTATTTTTAACCTGCTCCCGATTGGATGTCTATTTTAGACGTTTGGGGGGATTTTAGTACTATTTTCGACCCAAAAATGCGAATTGGAAGCCACAAACTAGATATATTGGAGGTGTAGTAACTTTTCAAAGACTAACAAAGAGCTTTTGTGAAATTAGCAACGTGTCGGTTGTGCATAGGGGATCAAAGTAACCTTCCTTTGCGCGAAGGCTACAAAGAGGGAAAACTTTCCTAAATGAATTTTTTGGTACAATGGGAGTGCAATCTTCTCTAGCAATTTTTTTTTATGGAATGAAATTTTATTTTTTAAATTACTATAAATAAAAAAGTCTGCAGACCTTTTTTTGCTATTTTCTGTTGCCAGTGGCTTCTGTAGTACTCTATAGTACTACATAGTATTGCATAGTACTAAATCAACAATTCAGATTCACAAGTATCGAAATCAACAGTCCAGATTCATAAGCATAGTATTGACACATGAATTTGACAGGTCTTTGTAGTATTGCCAATACTATGGCCAAAAACTGCGATTTTGATCTAAGAACGTGAAGTATTTTTTGCAATCACACTCCTAGGACTTAATGTGACATTTCCTACTTTATACTGTTAACTCTCATCACCTAAGTTTTTATTACATGCACTCAAAAGTTTTATCCATTATAATCAAAATTAGATGTGTTTGACTAATTTGACCAATAGGGCCTATACCATTCCTAAACTCCTATTTGACCTTTAAAACATCTAATTGAATATAAGAAGCTAGAAATGGAAGTGCTTAAGGCACTTTTGGATTTTTAAGACTAATGCACCATATTTGTAGGGGCTTCTATCAAATACAATGTGAATACTCTTTTTTGGTAGTTTTGACTACCAATTGTATTGAAAATGAAAAAAAGTGAAAAAAATAAAAAAATCTCGAGATCCATGTGACAACTATTGAGCTCACACCTAGCACTTACTAACTTAGCTTGGGTAGTTAGATTTCGATTCAATTTTTGGATATTAACCCCTAAAGGACCAAGGCCTTTTTTCTGCAAAAAACACACTCAAAACTGCCATTTTTAGAGCAAAGAGTAAAAAAAATTGAAAATTGTATTTTTTGCACATCTCACCGTAGGATCTTACACCTAACTAGTATGAAAATGTGTGGAAAAAATTTCAGAAATTTTGACCACATAGATTGCAAGATATCTGCATTTAAAGTGAAGAAAACAAATTTTTCCACATATTGCGGGACTAGGTTATTTGACTTTGAACCTTCTTAGCTTTAATTTTTTGCACTACAGAGTTTTGAGATTTAAATCTTTATGGTGGAGAATTGAGTTGAGAGTCTTGGAAAAAAAAATACAAAAATAATTAATTTTGATTCTTTAAAAAATTGTTAAGTAGAAGTAGGTACAAGATAGAAGGAAAATCTAAATTATTAATATCTCTAAGATGGAATTTAAATGCACTAATCCCAATGGTGAGATTGTTCTAGAAGGCAAATGAAACAATATAGACCTTTAATTTTTTTTAAATTGTAAAATTTGCATTCAGAAATGAATTTTACAGGTTATTTTTTCAGGAAGATGCTCTAAGTGCCTGAAAAACAAGATTGTCTATAACTCTCTCATAACAAATCCAAATGGAATGAATCAAATCTTTCCATGTCGACAAAAATACTATCTTTAAGGGAAAAAAATAAAAAATAAAAATATTCAAATTTTTGAAACTTTTTTTTGCTACCCCCTCTCCCTTGTTTTGAGCTTATTTGGGCATAACTTTTGTTCCCGGGAACCAAATGAAAAACAAATTATATTATCACGAAGCTAATCAATTTTTCTATCTTCAGAAAAAGTTTCAAAAAATCAGAATAGAAATTGAGACTGTAGGTACCTGCCCAAAATCTCATTTGTCCCCCAAAGGGTCAATGGTCCTTTAGGGGTTAAAAGGTTAGAGTGTAGGAAGCTTGTCAAAACAAATAAAATATCAAAATTATTAAATAAACAAGGGGAGTAACAATTTGTCAAGACAAGCCATCAAGAGGAAGTCACAACATGTTCAACTAGAGCCAAAGGGTATGTGTCAAAATTTGGAAGTTAGAATACAAGCAATTGGCCTAATAAGTGAGTGCTCCACCAAAATTTGGTTTGATGTCAATGACAATTAGGATAGGATAGAAGTTTAGGAAAATCCCAAAGAAGTATCATTTAACTATACAATTAGAAATTAGGGTGTAGTTGGATTTTGATCCCAATGGAGGGGACAAGGATCTAGAATTATTTGAGTTTTAGTTTTTGGAAGGATATAGTGGTCACTTTATCAAAGTCAACTAGTTGCAATTGCAATGATTAAAAGGAAAAAAGACTTGAAAATAAAAGAAATGAGTTCAAAAGAAGGGAGTTAGAAGGGAATTAGAAATAAGACACCAAGCTAAGGAAGTTAGAGATGGGAAAAAGAAATTAGAATTTAGAAGTCAAAGTCTGGCAATGGGGAGTTAGAAAATTCAATAGGATTTGTTGTTTTATTTCCAAATTGTAAATGGAAATTCCAAACTTAAACGAGAGCCAATAGAGAGAAACAAAGTTCCAAACAAACTTTGACATTTCAACAAAGATAAAGAATGATAGGGGATTTGAGACAATTTACAAGCACCTCTTGGAAGATGACAACTTTGAAGTATGTGCTTTAAATGAGCTATTTTCTTTACTCTCTCTTGTTTCAAATTCCTTGTACAAGGTAGAGTTTACAAGCTCAATTTAGACCTTTAGAGTCATTTGAAACTATAGGATTTAATTCAAATTAGTATAGATCATCTCTAGAGCTTTCTAAAATTATATTGCATTTAGAAATTTAAAAAAAAACAAAGAAGATATGCGTGGGATGAAGTCCAAATAGTAAAAATAAATAAAAAATAATAAAATTCATCCAAGAAAGGTTGAAAGGAAAAATTAGAATTTTGATTAAAGTCAAAGGTCAAAACTAAAGAAAGGGTTAATTTAGAGTTGTAGATTGATAGAAATTAGTTGATGAAGTTTTTAAAGTTTTGATTAGTGGTCAAACTTCATCTATCCATAACTTTCAATAGGAAAATTCAAACTTCAAGTGTCTTGTCCATTTAGATAGGTAATCATATGTCCTACAAATAAAAAAGATTTAGAAATTCAAAAATAAAAAATTTCAGATTTAAATCCAAAAGTAGTGTTGATTGCATAGATTGTCAATTAAGAATCTTTGAAAGAACCATCATTTAGAACAAAACTAGAGGACTCCAAAATTAATTCATGTTTTAAAACCAAGCTAAAGGAAAGAAATCATAATATGAAATCAACTTTGACATTGCACTAATGGATGAAACTAGCACTAATTAGGCATTAGATGTAAGAAATATTTGGCCAATGTTTCAAAAATATTGCCTACAACTAGTTTTAGGCATTTTGTTTTCTAAAGTCAACAATTTAGAAGAATCTTGAGTTGATGATGTCAATGTCTTTTGTCGTTGATGTATCATTGATTTATCTTCTATTGTCGTAACGAAAGACATGCAATACTTTGCCTAAAGTATCAAGTCTTGATGAGCCAAAGTAATTGCCAATTTGCAACCATAAAATTTGGGATTGAGACTTGAGAATTTCCCATTTTCCATATTGAATTATGAATTACACAGGGTCATCTTGTGAGACACATTTTCAAGTTTTGGTGTCATATTGGATGTGTCACATTGCATGTCGAGATCTTCTTGAGACGTTTGTTAGTGCCTTTTGGTGTCTAACAAGGTCATCAACATCAATTAAAAAAATTGAAATCTCACTATAATTATGAATTTAAATTTAGAATATAATATGTATTCATCAAATTGAGATACTTTTCTAAAATGAAATTTAAATACATCAAAATTATAAGTGTGTGGGGGATAATTTTTTGAAAGTCAACCTTGAAGTTAACTTTTTGTCTATTGCAAAGGGTCTACTAGATGTCATGTGATGTGTGTCTATTGTGTTTTTGCCTTGTCCAACAAACAATACATAATATTTATAGCCTTGAACATATCATCAACAACAAATCCAAGACTTACTTTTCCTTCCTGAAGTGCAAATATCCCGATTCTTATTCCAGTATTTCAATATTGAGTCTATGTGTTTTGTTGACAATCTCGACAACAATTCACACCATGTACAACTTTTGACTTTTTTCTAAATACGAATCACAAAACAAGGGCCACTAGCCTTCGATTGTCTAGTAGTGGATTGTTTGTAATTCTTTCTATTGCAATGCACCGTTCAACATTCATGGACTTAAAGACACCAAAGATTGTACTATACATTGAAACCTTGCCCAAAGTTTTTTTAATTTGAATTGTGGCCAAGATGGGCAAGTTGTATTGCCATTTATGAGTTGTGATTTTGTCTCAAGTGTTGTTAGCCATCGTTGTGGGTTTTGTTTACCTCATTGCAATCTTGTTGGTGTGTAAAGGCTCATAATTGTGATTTGATTTTCTTTCTAGGTAGTGTGAGATGTATAAAAATGGTGAAAAGATAAAGGGATTTTAGTGTCAGGTGAATGCATGGTTAAGTGGACCAAAATCACTATCACAAAACCATTTTTAGGGACCTTTTTTTATTGCAAGCACGATTGTGTATAATAAAAAATATGTTTTTTAATTAAAAATTCATATACTTTATTCTATGTATGGTTGCTTAAAAAACCATGTAATTAGTGTTTAAAAATCATTCACATTAAGTATAGGGGGACTTTTGTATGGATAATTATGGTATGTCACAATGTCAATACTATTTATTTAAGCTTGTTTTTCATATATATAAAATTTTGCAAGACAAAAAAGAACTCTATAGTACAGAGATATGATAATAAATGTTTTAAATTGATGAATTACCTATCATTGATGTATTTGAATTGTGAGTTAGGGATTTTTTTACAGTTTGAAATGGTATATATTTTCAAATGTCCCTACCAAAGCCTTACTATATTATTTCTTGAATTTTTTTGGCTAATCCCTTTAGTATGGAATCTTCTACATGTATGTGTGTGTGTGTGTGTGTGTGTGTGTGTTTCAATTGAACATTATACAAGAATATGGGATTGTTTTGAACTATAGTTATTTGGAATTCTACCACTTGTAGGAGTACTCAAATTGTAAATTGAAATTCCAACTAAGATTTATGGCCTATGACTTTGCATACTTTATCCATGTTCATTTAATTCAAATATATAGATTCTCTCGCCTTTGTAGGGTACCATAGCATGAGGAATGTCTACTTGCCTATGGACTTCTAGGGACTTTTATGGAGTCACCAAGTGTTGCTTTTGGTCCACTCAACCATGCAAACACCCTATTGCACAATTGACATATTAATTAGGTAGGTGGAGCATGAGACTTAGAAATTTGTCTAGGAAGATAGACATGAAGTAGCATTGTACAACTTAAGATTTCTGAAAAAAAATTTAAAGTCTAGAATATAGGGTTATAAGAGTATTCCTTGGGTCTTCCATTTTTAGAATATATTTTTTATTTCACTTATCCCCATTAGTAGACCTTACAAATTCAAAAATCTAATAATAATCCAAATTTTTTTACCATTTGTGATGTATAGCAACTTTGACTTTCTAGTCTACATATATAACTAGGCTATTGCATATTCAATACGAAGAATTTTAGAATGAGAGTTGACTTTTTGAAAAGGGCTTGACAAGAATTTTCTAGAAATGTCTTATTTTTTAAAATAGTAATTTATTTTATCTTAGACATGAATTTTAGGAACTTTGACTTTTGTATAGGGTTTTTTATTTCATTTCTTATTGGATGAAGTTATAGCTCTTCTTTCTACAATCACAAGATAATGTAGCACTTTTCCATGGGACTTCATGTGGATGAGTTATGTATGTATGGATTTTTGTTTTTCAAAATTTATCCATCAACTAATGCTATTTCAAATATCGGATAAAAAAACAGAATATCCTATTGGAAAGAATTTTCAAGTATCTATGAGATGGTGAATTTACTTTAGGTCAAAAATAAATATTAATTGGGATCAACACACAAGAGGTTACATAAACACTTTTGCACAAGGAAGAGTGTTTGAATTTTAAGTGGATATTGTTATAGGTTTTCTTCTTGGGATCACAAGATGATATGATACTTTTCCATTGGACTTTTATATGCATGAATTATGAGTGTGTAAAATTTTATTTTTAAAATTTCTTCTATCAGTTGCTACTATTTTAGTTGTTGGATGAGAAATAAAAAGACATTTTTGAAAAATGTTTTTAAGCATCTACAAGGAGGGGTTACATAAGTGCTTTGGCATAGAGAAGGGTAATTGAATCTCAAGTAGACATTGTTTTATGTATTCTTTCTAGGATTACAAGATGACATGACACTTTTTCATTGAACTTTGTATGGATGACTTATGAGTGTATAAAATTTTGTTTTTCAAACTTTATCCATCAATTGATGCTATTTCAAGTATGAAAATATCCAAATAACTTATTTGTTGAATTAGAACAAATCTGAATTTGGATGAAAAGTAGAATTGTCCATCCAATTTAAATAATCTTAGATTCTTACATAATAATACCAATCTTGAATATGTTTCCAAAAGTAGAAATGAATTTAGATTCGCCAATTAGAAGGAATTGATGAATGAAATTTGTTAGAACCATTTAGTAGTAAAAGTTCATGTGCATGTGACTTTTGTTTGTCAAGTTTAATTTGGGTATTGTTTATCATTTTGGAGAGGTCATAAAATGCTCTACAATTTAGGCTAGATTTCATTTAAAGTTTTTTTTTCCACAAGTACATTATTTGACCATAAAATGGTCAAATGTCCAAAATCTCTAACTTTCATTGTTGTAAGGATAAGTGAACTAATTGTGAGCCCTTGAGTTGGCACTTTAGTCTCATGATTTTTTTCCACCATTACTTAATTTTCAAGAAAAATATGGGAAAAAAGCCATATAAAAGTGTTTTAACAACAATTGGTAGGAATTCCTACTAATATGTTAGAGTGTTGTGCACAAGCTTATTATTTTTTAATAGATAAATTTCCAATTTTGGATATGAATGGGCATTTTTACTAATTTGGAGTTGTAGATTTTTGATAATTAAACCTTTTAACACTTCCAAGTGTAAGTTTGAATTTTCAAGTAGGAAAGGTTTGCCAATTTGATAGTTAGAGAATTAAGGTTGGAGTAGGTGTGTAGTAATTCCCAAATTGGTGGTTGAGTTGGTTGGTAGAAGTCCTTTTAAATCTCTCTTCTCTAATTTGGAAGGACCTACTACTATAGGATGGTGTGCATGCGAGTCCACTCCCTTGTTGGCTGCGTTTTATTTTGTGGTTTTGATGAGAGTATAGAGGAGTGATAAGAAAACTAAAATTGGAAATGATGAATGAAGAATCAAATTGAATTATAATATGTTGGTTTATGTGGGTGAATGTGTCTAAAGAAAATGAGTGATTATATTTGCTCATTGTATAGTTGTGTGTGAGCCAATTATGATTGTGAGAATTGAAATTGGGAGTTGTGTGTGTGGAGTCAAGTTGCATGTGAAAGGTCAAGTCAAGTGAATCAAAGTGTGCATGTTGTGCTAACTTGGTATTTAGTCATAAATATGGATGAGTCCTAAATTAAAAATCAAATTAGTGATTGTGTGTCTTGGAGTTATGGCCATATTCGTTTAATTGAGACAAAATGTACGTTTTGAGACTTCAACTCCACTATTGGGGACCTCCATTATAATGAATAAAAAATTTATGAACAAATCAACATTTAAAGAATGAAAGGTTTATAAATGTATTAATACTAGAAGTCTCAATTTACCAAATTCTCTCAATATTGAACACTTATTATCATTTAAATGTAGGATCAAGGATAATATGAGACTACAAATTGTTTCATTTTAATGAATATGGCCTTCAATTGTGTTACCTGTTTTAGAGATTGAACCTATTAGTACAAATTCCTTACATATTTTATAGTTAATATGATTTTGTTCACTTATAATTCAAGAATTCAGAATAATTTCAAACTTTCACAAAAATTTTGAGTTTTTATAAATTATAGAAGACTTGTGATTGTATGTCCAAAAATAAATGCGATGTGGGCACTTGTGACATCTCCATTCAAATAATGTTTGAAGTTCATTTTTGAACTTAAATTTTTATAGTTTAAAAAAACACAAGGACTAGGGTGTAGTTTGCCTACTACAACATTTTCACCATTGGGATTGATTTTTCAATTATTATTTTAAGTTATTAGCATTTTTAGTGTGTCCCATCAGTTTGTATTACTTCTTCTTAAGAAAGTATTCTAGAAAGAATATAAAGCATTTATTTTTATTTTCTTATTGCATTATCAACTTATTTTCTCAACATTCAATTATTTTTGTCAAGTAATAGGGTTTCCTCATTTCTTTATAAAAAATTTGAAAGACGACACTTTCTTTTTTTGAATGACTAAAAAGTATTTATTCTTTTGAAATTCAATTGTCAATCATGATCTTGCAATTGATAAGGTTAATTTTTAAATCAAAATTTTTGGGAGGATGTAATTTAAGAAGTTAGTATGATTAAATCTATTGTTGGATCTCAAAAAAGAATAATAAAAACAAAGACTTTAGCATTGTTTTAGGGCAAGGTGCCTTGGGATTGTTTTTGATTGGAAACCACTTAAAATTCATCAAATGTTTGTTCATACATTAATGTCTAAAATACATAGTCTATGATCATGTAGTCTTATGAGTTCAACATCATTTGCCTTATATGCTCTATTTTGAAACGAAATTTGAGTTTTACTGGTACAAATCCGTTATAGGCTAAAATGGTTTTGTGGTAAATCTATGTTAAAACTAACGGAAATTAGCACAAAATCATTCAACTTATGAGTGGATTTGTATAAGTGTGAGAAATATTTTATTTTATTTTAAAAATTAAATCAAAATCACATATTTCTGTAAGGGATATTTTTTTTAATTTGAAAAAAAATTTGGACTGTTGGAAAGGTTTAGAGAATATTCATACCAAATACAAAATTTCCAATAAAATCTAAATTTTTCACCATTGGTGGATGGCTGCAAGAAACACTTGCTGATTTTGTTGTATTTGGAAAAATACTAAAGTTTATTTGTAGTACTTTAAAATTTTAAAAATAATTTTAATTTAAGAAAAAAGTATGGCTAATGTATGCACGTTTAAGATGAAGGTAACCACTGAAGGAAAAGCTTCAAAATATTCTCTAAGTAGGAGAACTAGAAAAGTACCAAATACTTTGATGCTGAAATTATTTAAAATATAAAAATATTTTAAATATTTTAAAAAATTGGACATTTGAAACAATTCTGTGGAGATGGTCATTCACCAAAAGAACCACCAAAATAATATTTTATCTATGCAAAATGCAAGTAGAAAGATGCTCACTTTATGGACTTATACACCACATACAATTAGCTATTTTTAGAATTCCTTTGGACAATAGCTACAAGTCAACTAGAAGACCATATCCTCCAAGTTCAGCTCAAATTTCGATTTTTTGGGTACTAAGTAGTGTAGTAATATCCCCTCCCCCCAATTGGCAAATGTGACATATAATTGGGGGCTATTTTTGGATAGTAATTTTTTTTAAATTTCAAAAAATTCAGTCAAGGTGAATAATAGTCATGAGTACCTCATCTATAAATCTTGATTCATTTAGAGTATGAAGACAAAAGTTATGGCCAAAAAAACAAATTAGCAAGCAAGTTGTGAAGCAAAATAGGACATGAATTTCTTACAACTATAGGTCTATATTCTAGTGCTAAACATCTTAGTAAAAACTAAAATTTTATGCCATCCTAAAAAATTGAAAATCTTGGACTATGGTATCAAGTTCAAAGTTCAAATTGCAATAAAATATTCCATTTTACAAACGTCTCAAATTTTCAAGTTGGATCAAATTGAAACAAAACATTCAATTTGGGATCCTTTCCATTTTTTTTATTAGAGTAGAAACTTGACTTGATAAATTTCATTTCATTAGGCGTGTTTAAATTCAAAAGAGGACATTTTTATGACCAAAATTATGATCAAGGACATAGAGTTGAAGATTGTCAAAATGTACTACAAGGTGAACTATAGCAAGTACATATAAATTTGTACAAAAACATGCAAGATACCTATGGCTATGGTTAGTTTCTTCAATATATGACAACAAGGAAATGAAATTGCATGAACCACATACCATTAGAAGGGATTTCAATCCTCTAGAAGACTACAAGTTCTTAGAGTTCTTGAACAATGGGGAAACTTGGGGAATTTTACCACAACAACAATTTGATATGGCATTGCTATTACCATGTAAGATAATAGTATTTAATTAATAATTTCTTCATTTTCATTACTTTTTTCAGATTTTTTTAAAAGAAAATTTCATAAAATTTTAATTAAAAAAAATTCTGGACACTAGTGGCTGATTCACATTATTGAGAACAGGCGTGAAATAGTCTCTTAATGCCCTCAAATCTCCCCTAATGAAAATATTGGATGAGAAATATATGTTTAGAACTTTAGTGAGTTTTCAATCCCATAAAATAGCTCATAAAATAGCTAGATTTTGGCTCTTTAGGGTAAATCTACGTTCAGGATAGTTTTTGAGTTTTACTACCTATTTTCCATTCATTCTCACATTGAATTATTTTTTCAAGTATTGAGTCCATTTTCTTTTTCTATTTCTATTTGTTACTCTAAATAGAAATTTGGTTGATTTTTTTGCTGCTTTTTCTCTAATTTTTTCAAATTGCAATTGGTTGATTTTCCAACTTTAGCTAACAATTAACTAACCAATAGTTCTACTTGAAATTGGGATAAATCCATATCACTAGGTTAGAGGTACCTACAATGGATAATTTAAGCATTTCAGCTTGTAGGATATGGGAATCAATTTTTTCAAAAATAAAAATTAGAAATTGGTTTTCTAGATTTATATCGACATAGAAAGCTTTGAATCATTCCATTTTGATCAATGAGTCAAAAGTTATAAGATGTTTTAGTTTGCAAGCAAGTGTGGATTCTCTACTCTAAAATAAATTTTGAAGTCTTTTATTTAACTCAATTTTCAATATTTTTTGAAAAAAATAAAAACATTATATGTAGATTTTTTTTATTACAACATTGCAACCATTGGGATTAGGATTTTTCAATTTCATTAATAAATTGTTAACAATTTAGTATTTTGAATCATTCTCTACATCTTTTTACTTACTATTTTTTTCCTATATGTTGCACAATTCCAAATGATTTGAAAATTTTCAAACATATAGCCAACTTGCATTGAAGAATGAATCTAAAGAAGGACTACCATTTTGGAGATTTTTTCATACAAATGTGACCTTGTGAAGTACAGTTGCTCGTTTTTTCATAGGGCCCAAAAAAGGATTTTTATCACTTCACATGCTAGTATCTTGCAATCTACATGGTGTAATTTTTTGAATTTTTTTTCACATTTTCTTAGTCTAGTGTAATACAAGATCCAATGGTTACATGTGTCCAAAAATGATATTTTCAAATTTTTCGTACTTGTATTAGAAATGGCAGTTTTTGAGGTTTTTTGGTGATAACATAGTCAAGAAACTTTAGGGGCTAATCTAGCCATTTCCAAGAAATCCCAGATTTATTTTGAGATAGAGGGAGTATGATTTTCGCCTAGGTTTGAACATCTGCTTGATAGTCAATATTTGGAATCTAGAATGGTGTTGCAAATTTCACTAGTAAAGGATCATTATCCCCTTGGACCTCATAGAATAAATGAAAGTTTGGACAAGTACTTACAATCTAGATTTTGGGCATAGACTTTTGAATTAAAAAAAAAAATGGGATGACAAATTGGCATTATAAAAATATAATTTTTATTTCATTTTGGTGCCCCAAATCAAAAGTTATGCCACCCATTCTTAAAGTAGATGAGCTTGAGTAGTAAAATAACTCTCAAAAATTTAAAATAAAATTTGAGAAATAGTTTCTTAGAAAATGTAGTTTACTAATGTTATCTACATATGAAACATTGATTCATTCCATGTGGACTAATTTTATAAAATTATAATAAATCTTGTTTTGGGATAATAACAACATACATTGCTTTAAATAAGTAACTTATAAAATTCATTTTTGATCTCAATTTTCACAATTTTCTCAATTTAACAAGTTAAGAAGGTTTGAATTCTTCATTAGAGTAATCTCATCTTAGGATTGATCTATTTCAATTGCATCTTATAATTATTGACAATTTTATTTTTCTTTCCATTTTGTGTGTACTTCTACTTAACCATTTTTTAAAGAATGAAAATCAAGTTTGTTTAAATTTTGAATTTTATTGAGTACTCTTAGTTCAATTCTCCATTATAAGGATTTTTTTCATTGAAATTCTACAATTCAAAATTTCAAGTTAAGAGGATTCAAAGTCTAAGGCTTTATTATGGAAAGGAAAAGGAGATCATGTGTTTCATTTCACTTTAAATACTAATATCTTGCAATATACACAATCAAAGTTTTTATTATTGCTTCCACACTTTTTCAGACTAATAACTAATCTAGTGCAAGATCTTCTTGTTGGATATGAAACCAAAAAAAAGTGTTTAAATATGTATCTCTTTACAATAGAAATGGTAGTTTTGGAGTATTTTTGATATAGCATAATTATGAAGCTTTATGGGTTAAACCCCTAGTTAAATTGTCTCAAATTTGATGTGATGAGATTTGAACTTCCACTCAATATTTGAAATATGATACGATGTTCCTGGATACCAATTGATCAGATGTAAAGTAGCTGCACCCAAAATTATCCAAATAAGCAATCCATCGTAGTTTCCATTATTATATTAGAAAATTTATTGTAGGATTGTATTAGTAGTGAAAAAGGGATTCTAGATTATCTTATTCTCTTAGAATGCATTTTTGGATACTATATAAATAAACTATGAATTTTCAAAGTATTGTAAGTAAGTGTTTCTAAAACCAACCCTAGACTTATGAATAGTGGGAGTAGATTTTAGGCAAGAATCTGAAGAGGTTGGTTTTAGAAAGACGTTGCTTTTGGGTGTAGTTACCTTACTTTGAAAAATACATGTTTATAGAGAAAACAAATGGTTTGCAAGCTTGTGTTTTCAAAATAGATTTGAAGGAGTCCTTTCTATGACCAAAATTTTACAGCTGTAGAAACAGTGGTGCAATCATAGGAAGTTTTGGCAACATTAGCCTAGACTAATCTTTTAAGGGTTAGCCCTCTACAACCAAGGTGTTTGGAAAATCTCAGATGTTCTTTTGTTAAAATTACTATAGTCCCCCAAAATGTTCACCTTGGTTGGGCTTAAGTTTGAGCCTTTATTTCCAACTAACATATCTTGTATTGTTTGGAGATAATTTGCACTCTATTAGCCCTAAATAAAACTTCCTTTGTTAGCTAGGGCTAATGCATGCATTTGTCATTGAAATGACCCACGCGGCACTTTTGATGACCGATAGGGGTTGCAATGGCATTGTGTTAGGTGGGCCAATAAGTAAACAAATAGTATTCTCAATAATAGAGGCAAGGCCTTCACAACTTTCCATTATTAATTACACTATGGGTACCTGCAATATATATGTATCGATCACTAGTTCTAATGTACTACTGCCTAGTTTGTCAACAATGATTGCAACTATTCCTAATCCACCCAAGGTTTTTAGCGTCACATCATGTTTGGACGGACATCGGATGGATGAAACATCAGGATTCAACCCCATGTCTGTCAAAATCCAATTTTTTTCCTAAACGATCTGTCCGTCAACGTGGACAATCCATCCGTCAACCTCAACAACCTACTGTCAATAGTGACGGTTTGTCCTTCAATTTGGACAAAAGGCCGTTGAAAAAAAATAAAAAAATTCTTTTTTAGGCGCCAACTTTTGGTCACAATCTTGATGCGTCAAGATGCGTTAGGATTGACATCAATGGACATACCTACATGAAAAGCCAGATTCACGTAGGCATGGACAACCTTGAATCTACCTTCTCGCCTCCTCAATCGCTCAATGTGATGGACTTGGTAACTCCAACATTTTCAATCATTAGTTTATTTAAAATAATTTATAAAGTAGGACAAAAATGCAACATCAAAGAAATAGGGAGTCTCAAATAAATAAGGATGTAAAGACTCTACTATTACCAGAGTAAGTGATTAATTCAAACTAATGAGACCTATGCAATATATATGTGTCAATAGTTCTAATGTTAAAAGAGATTGGAGTCTCTACAAAAAATCTAGATGACCCTATTAGCTTTATTAATAAATTTAACGCATTACTCCACCATCTGATGAACCACACCACAATTCAATACTTACCTGTTCTAATGGATATTGCAATTGTCATATCTAATTGAGAGCTTGAGAACTTGTTACCAATTGGATTGACAACAACAAACACTAAATTGTAAATTTCATCAAGAGAATCTTGAAGAACGCTCGTTGAAGTGTTAACATTTGTTGGAAGTGCTATAATGGAAGGGTCATGAGAATTGTTAAAAATTGCATTTAGATTTGCTATGAGGTTTGTTTCAACTATGTTCATAATGTAATCCATTGTTTCATAATGCGCTTCATGGATGTGTGGAGCTTGTAGAAAATATATGATAGCAAAACTCAGGCCACTTTCAGTCTAGTCGTTCTCAAAAAGAATTTAACTCTTGAATAACAAATGAGAACATCTAGAAACATTCAAAGACATGGAAGCCAATTCACAAAACAATTAGATTTGTTGAGGAATGCTTGAAATACATGATTCTATAGCAAAGGTGGCACAACATTAGAGAAAATTTTGACTCTCCACAAGGTTGTTTAGAAGCGTCAAAAGGGACTCCAACATTACTTTTTTTTAGCCTATACAGGAACTTTTCCCCCATTTTTACTAATCAATGTATTGTCAATTGTCAGAGCATTGGTACTTGAGCATTACTACACAAGTAGTTCAATGGAGGAGGGTTATGGCAACTACAATTTTATATTTGAAAGAGAATAGAAAATTAAGATATACTCCCTTTCATTTGAGATATTCACTTGAGGTGTCTAGGTGAATCTTTTTTTTGTCAAAGATTCTATTCTTTCAATAGCCTTGCAAGGCTCTTGAAATAGGGTGGCTTGTCAACCCTTAGTTGCCTTCCAGAGAGTCCAAAATTTCTCTAATGATCTATTGAATATAAAATTGGTGTTAGGGATATTCAGACTTCATACCATTGTTTACTGCTACAACTTTCAAAGATTCATTGCAATGTTTACCAAATGCTAAGAAATGACAAAATCCCCACATGATAAATTAACCCAATTCACATAGAGAAGAGCCACTGATAAAACAACGTCAGAATTACCTTTGATCCAACTGGTTTTGAGAAAGCCTCCAATATAAAAAGTCAAAAGCTTGTCAAGATTACTGCTCGAAACCAGTTCGTGCTTGATCAAGGATCCTGTCATAACGCAGACAGCTCTTCAATCCTCTGGTGTAGCCTTCCATTCTAATACAAGAAATTTCAAAAGTAGCATCTACCACACAAAGATCCAGATCCATTGATTCTCAGAGGGGAATTCTTACCAAATAGAGGTGCCGTGACAGCCGAAAAAATTATCTGGATACTGATCTATTAGTGGAATTTCATCGAACAGACAAGTATTCATTCGTGAAAAGATTGCCTTCTCCCGCCTGATAGCCATACATACAATGTCCACATCCCTCGAATGTTACAATTTCCAACCTACCACAAGAATGTTATAATAGGGTATCAGCCACAATGAAATGACGCACAATAACCCAAATTCCAAGCAGCGTTATGGCATTCAAACGGCTTATGTGACGCTAAGAAATTGGAACGACACACTCTCTACTCATTTAGCCACGCACTAAGCTGTAAGCAATCAAACAAAAGCGAACCTGCGAAGGTCATGTCAAGGGAACAGCAACCAGGGCTTGAATTGAAAACACTAACTGAACAGCTGAAAGCGAATAACAGTGTTCTTCAGGTGAGACAGTTTTCTCTAACCAGAAGAAGAGCCACCTTGACATCAATATACTAGCAATATATATGTAGAAAAAATGAGAGCCAGGAAGAAAACTTCAAGGAAAGGGAGTTTAATAATCGGGAGGGGATCGATTGAACTGCTGCAGCATGTTGACAATGGTTTGCACTGGAACCTTTTCATGGTAAACTCTTTCAAAGTAAAGATTCGCCGCTTCATGAACATCAATTTCCTTAAACTTTTGCGGTGATTATTCAATAGAAATCATGTTTGCGTCTAATGAATTCGCTGTTTCACTTCCTCTTGCTCTGATAATCTCATTATTGACGACATCTCCCGAAGATAGGAGACCTGAGGCAGCAGACAGAACCTTCAATATGGTAGCAGAAATGTCCGACTGCTGATTTTCAGAATGTTCAATTGCTCCAATCGCTTCATTCAACATGAACTGCCTTTCTTCTAAAAAAACTCAAGCAAGCCTGCCCAAAGCAATCACATAATTAAGAATACAACCTTGAGGAATACACCAATATATACAAAGGAAGGCAGTTCTCCAGTTTCAGATACAATCATCTTTCTTACTCGGTCTGACTGATTTGGAATAGGCTCAATCTGTACTTGGAACGCCGCAATCCATGTAATGAAACTAATAATGCAGACATAGATACAGAGACTTTTAAGCTTTGATGCTCTGAACAAAATCAAAACTTAACCAAGAATTGCTAAAGTAAGAAACAACAAAAAGAATAAGAACGAGAAAAAGGAAGGAAACAAACCGAAGCAAATGAATCACGATGGATAGACTTCTTCCTCAAGCCATATTTCTAAGTTCAAAAGACCTATTCTCGAGGCAAAAAAAACAAGCTTCAGTGCAACTTCAGAGGGGCATGCTGCTCAATACTCTGGTAAAACCTGCACCTAACACGTCACAAAAAGATGTAAAATGTCTATACATAAATAACATGATAACAAGAAGCATGATATCCATCCAAACATCAAAGATAACCAACGGCAGTAGGTTTGGTTGACATCAAGCTTGCTCCTGTAGAGGCAAGGGGAACATTTGATCTCTACATGCTCAAAAAATCTTCAGATTTGAATACTTACCTTCAAACCTCTGCAGACCTGCAGAACATGGACATATGCAGAGAGGTCCTTTGAGATGAGTAAATTGGTCATTTCCATTTTCAACGCTTCTAGGTTGATAGACCACAGCTGACTCCTCAAAGGGGCAATAGTCTCATCCTCCGTGCTGAAATGAAATCGAGAAAATTGTGGTCGGAGTGTACGTCAAAGATAGAGTCTCCTGTTGGAAACTAGCTTCCATGATATCCCTGCACGAAAAGTACCCCATTGAAAGAATTCAAAGATCTTAATCATACTGAACGAGATAACCACAATGTGTTAGACTTGCGTTTTAAAACTCCAAGTCTTGTAATACATGCTACTGACAGAAAAATCTTGCAACAAATGACCATCGTGCACTCAACCTTATTAGATGAGAGTACCAAGAATAAATTTCACAGAAATCCAAGAGTATTATAATTTAAAATCCACGATGCCTTTGCCGACAACGGGATGGACCTGGTAACCTACATACATACGGCAGACCTCAAGCTCTGCGAAAGAATTAAAATACACAATTAGCACCAGGGGTTAACCAACACCTGGGAAAACTCTGTCCAACCTCAGGGGATGCGGCACTATAGTGGGAGCGCCTTACCTTCAACGATACATCAATGTTGATCTGCATTACGCCCAAAGCCAGAAGCTCTGGACACTGGTTTCGTGGAAATTCTAAAATCTCTCGAACCTCATCAGTATGCCCCAGCTCTGCCAGGCGACCTAGTACTTCAAGTAGATCTAGATGATTGATCTTCATCATTTTTCCACATATGGCTAAAGATTGCGTCAAGAGGAAAAGGATCCTGCTGAAGTGATCACGTGAGCTAGAGTAAATATTACAAACCAAGTCCAGGGTTTCATGGATGTGTGGAGCTCCACTTCCTGCCAAAATGATGAAGGGTCAACAAAAGGAGATGAGCCATGATCACCTTATAAGACAGATCAACCACGTTCGACAATAGCGGGCAACTCACCTCACAACCTAATTGTACATCGTCATGAAGAGGGTAAAAGCGTTCTCATTCGGCAGAAAGAATCCCTCGAAGTCCAAGCCTGATACTATAATTGAATACGAAGAAACCACCAAATGCAACAGAAGAGGAAAGCACAACCCCTGTCAACCCTAAACTCACGTGAGATTGGCATTTGAATGACTTTAGAAGCAGAAGTCTCAACCTCACTGCGTGTTATCAATGGAATTAGAAATTTAGAAGGGTTCTAAAGCATGCCTCAAGCCAGACAGGAAATTGTGATGTTTTGGATATGGATGATCAACTGGGAGCTGCTGAAAAGTCACATAAAGATATTTTAGTTCATATATGCACGGTGGAAAAGATACCCTTCGTTCCTACTTACTGCAGTCATGTCTGTAGTGAGTTAAAACGTCGTTATATTGGCGAGATACCGAGATTTAGAGTTGTGACACTGAAGTACTCAACTACATAAATCCCTAACTCGTAGCTAAGTCCGGTGAAAATTTAGGTTTCCATGAGCCCGCCAATGTCTTGAATATCTGCCAATTCAAAGATCGATGTCGACATTTTTATAGATTGACCGAGTTGAGTGCCTTTTTACATGAACTGGTCGGACGGCAACAAGAATGATGTTCATATGTATCCGCTTGAATTGTAAGCATTGAATTCTTCAGATGCCGGGTAGTCATAGATTACATATACACATATCGAGGCGTGATCTATTGCGCGCCCTTTGTACGCCAACCCACGTACAGAGATTCGCAAGCAACGGATGGCTTAGCTAGCTGGTTTCATGCCAAGCCGCTCATGGGAAGTCGCATGTGATCCAACTCGATCCAGATCCAATACTCGAGTTCTGCACTGCTACTAAGTGAAATTTCTAGGGAACCGCCATGCAGCTTGTGGCATTTATTGGTCATATTAATGACATTGGTGATTATAGTTTCAGTGACATTCAAGTGCATCAAACTGTAAAAATTAAACATTCAAGGCTTGGTAAACATCTGAGCTGAGGGTGCCTGGAAAGGTTCTAATACTATGAGATTTTACCATTAATTAGCACCAGGTTCGTTAAATTGGTGAAAAAAATGGAATTTCATAACTTCGGCACTCACTCAGCCTGAAATAATTATGAAAGTCCATACCAGTCCTAGCTCTTAGAGCTTTGAGCAGATGATGTCACAATTATTGACACCCATAATCGTGCTAATTTACAGAGTTGTTAAGTTGGAGCAATTCATAATGAAAACCAATAATTGTGACATTCAATTCAGCAAGCATTTAAAGCTCTATGAACAAGTTAGGACCAATAACGATGTCTCGAATCTTGAATGCCAATTTGTGAATCTCCGACAAATTTGGAGCACATATCGATCATTGCCAATCAAGGTCTTGGGCTTAATTAGAAGACTAGCCGAAGTTCAAGCTATCAGTGGTTACGACTGGTTGGGAATGCTAAATTTCATGTGTTCAATTCTGGAATTAATTAACAGGTAAGTAGTAGTTAGATTGTCCACCATGAGAACTTGATTGTGTATCTCGCCCAACCTGGGATATGTCTTCATGAACCCTTGAAAGCAAGAATGTGAATCCAGAAACCTCTCATCACGAAAGATTGAATGCGTATCTTTCGTAAAAATTGGAAAAAGAGTAGACTGTTTGCATTGAGTGCTGCTGCTGGGTGCAGGCCACTCTCAAAACTTGATTTGCGTGAGATGGAAAGACGCTTCTTCCTTCCACATGTTGGACTTGCGCAATAGCTGGCATTGAAGTGAAAATAAATCATGTTCTAGAGATCTGCGTGACGTATAATTGGGATGGCAGGGAAGATTGGACGAATTGCTTTCATAAAATATGGACATGATGTTACAGTAGATCCCCGAGAAACATGAGACAAAGCCTCATTTGTGAGAGATTGATCCAATTCATCATGAATGATTGATGGAGGTACATTCTGAGTGAGGGCATTAGCGGAAATATTCAGTCTGCCATCAAGATTCTGAAAGGCGCCTAATTGATAAATGGCGCATTCCAGTGTGCTCCTCAAAAAGTTTACTTCCAAGTTCCCAGCTAGAGCTCTGAAAACTTGGAAGGCTTCAGGAGGGCGACTCAAATTTAGGCCAGAAACAGAAGCTCTATTTTCATGAAGAGCCAGCTGTTCTTACAATAAAGCGGTAACTAACCGGTAACTATCTTTGAAAGTGTGAATGGTAACCAAAATAAGTAGTCTGTCTCATATCTTTTATCTGGCACAAACCAGACTCGGAACTATATATCAAAAACTAGCTAACTTAGATTTCCTGCAGTCACGGAGCTTGAATTGAGCTCGAAGGAGTAGGGCCCATCTGAAGATAATTATGCTCCTGCGGTCTGCCGGTGCGTGCGGCCTCTGGCCTTCCTATTGCCACCGGAGTCCCCAAATTCTCAAAACCTGCAGAAGCTTCACGAACACATGTGTGCTAGCTCACAATACGTTAGAATGTTCCTTGTTATACCGGGGTGTTATACTCGCACAAATCTCAAACACCATTCAGACTAGAATACAATCGAGCAAGATGGACATAGAGGCCGCTTTCTTAACCTCTACCTGGACTACACCATCAAATCTTTTCAGATGGGCTAAAATCCGTTCCAGGCAAAGGTCAGTAGCAATTAAACAAAGAAAGGGTTCGAAGGAAATAGCAGAAAAGAAGTCGAGAGTAAGATTCGCAATACCTCTCTTTGCAGCGTGAAATTGAACCGTTCTTTGATAAGCGTCCAGATGGAAGCAGAAAATGCACAGGAGGCCGGCAGGGGGTCGCTCCGCGGGGATCAGTACGTATCTCGCAAAGTGGCAGACCCTTGGTTGCACACAGCTTGGCACGAAATTCTAATATCGTTCCAGACCTCAAACGAGAACAAAACTATTTCAACAACACCAAAAAGAATACCCAAATGCAAGGACGCTAGCGACTTTCTGCAGTCACTCCCTTCCGGACCACGGTAACTGCCGACACCCACAGCTATGAAAGTACGTAACTGCAGTAATTCAATACTAGTCTGACCACCACTTGACAACCACTTCACTTCGATTCCATACCAAGAACGAGAAATATATATCCACGGCAAGAAAACCTACGGCGAACACAAGGTTCACACGAGCTTACATGAATGGTAAGTTTGAGAACGAGTAAGAGCTTCGCGCCAAACTGCGGCTTCCAAGGTGCGGCACTTGGAATGAATGCCCCCTCCTGCTCGACGTGGACGTTGAAGCTCAAGAGCTTTCTGGGAAAAGTTGAAGTGGGAGAGATCGATTGAAGAAACACCTGGCGATCTCTGCGTCTGCAATTGCAACCCAAACAGCCCGAGGAGGATGAGCGGTGCTTCTGTTTTCCCATCTGCCGCCCAGTCCTTAAGTAGTGCTCAACGGGACCGTAAGAGATCAGACGTGTGGAGGAGAATCCGAGTACGGGACGTGCGCGCTTTGAGCTTTCTGTGCAAGTTCGACGTTACTGGGGCTCGTGTGGCCATCGCCAGACCCGGCTCTTACTGCAAAGCGGCTGCAAGCCTGCAAGCCACAAACGAATCTTTCCAGACCGCTTTTCTATAATCGGCCCACCATTGGGCCATGAGCACCTTAGCGATTGACCCTGCGCAATCTTCGGTATCTGCAGAAACGCTCCCTCCCACGCAGGACGGACTTCGTCAATACGGCTTGAGTCCGCTAGAGAAGCTTAAATTTTTCGGGTCCATCCACACTTGAGGTGAGCAGTGGATTTGCATTGCAGTAGGGGTAGTCACATTTTATTTACCATCATAAATTTGTGTGGAGAATGAGAAGTAATAGGAACCAATGGTAAGCATTAGCAGGTGAAGAAACTGTGACACCCCTTATTCGATCAGAGCATGAGATGTGGAGAATGGGATATGGAGAATCATGGGGAGCCAATGGGGAGCATTAGCATAGTCCAAAATAGAATATTCTTCTTTGGAGAAGTTTTCTTCATACCCATTCTTCACATCCAGAGGAGAAGAATGGGCATGGAGAAAACTTCTCCAAAGAAGAATATTCCCTTTTGGAATGCCGACTCCAAACTACCACGTTCCCATTTTGTACTGAAATCTAAGATGGTGAATAAAGTGTGACTACCTCTAATGTGAATCTTGTCTAAAGTTGTACCAAAATTCATTCCTCCACATATGGAAAAAGAAATGCTATTCATGGAACTAAAACTCTAAAAGGAAATATTTTAATGTATCTAGAAATCTTACCAAATTAGTTGGAAAACATGACATAAAAGTTTGAAAAAATCCATGAAGGAAAATCTAATAAGTTTTTGAGGTCATTACAAGGGAATTAGGGCTATGAAATTGTTGCACCTACTTTGCATTTTGTTCATTATATTCCCTATGTTCTTGATGTTCTCCATGTTCTTGCCGTTTGCAAAACCTAAGCCACAAACTTAGTTTAGAGTCATGTTGTGTTTACTATTTTTGAAATTAGTAATATCAATCTATACCATTAGAAGCGCTTTTTGAAGACCTTTCCATTGTTATATTACAAGAAAATTTGTTTTCACAATCCATATTAGAAGTTTCTTTGTCAAGGTTCTATGAAGACAATCAATTGATGGCTAGCAATCTCATGGCCAACTCATCTAATCAATGGAATGTCATGGGAACACATAGCCATTTCAACGCCTTAGATTCTTTTGAATAAGTTTCGTAGATATGATTTTAGAAAGGACTAGTGGAATAAATATTTCAAGGAGTTTTATATTGTGAAATGTATAAGAACTTAACCAAGTTCAATAATTGACTTTACCTACTATAGGTCACCACTATCATCTTGTAACTTGCATTGAAAATCACAAATTAATTCTAAAGTAGGCTAATAATACATCATTGAATATCTATTGTTGAGGGCTTTCTAATAGTATATTGTACATCCAAGTTGAAGGGTGGTTGTGCCAAGAAATACTTTTCCTAGGATTGGTGATTTTTTGCTCATAACTTTTGCATTGTATGTCTGTTTTGACGTTTTCTATGAAATTTGAAATGGGGGTTGATGTGGAAGTTGTAAAAGTTTAATTTTTTGAAAATAATTTTATTATTTTTAAATTCCCCTCAATTGGAAGTCTACCTTAATCATTTTAGATTTTTTTTCATATTGTTCAGTGGTTGCAAGAAAGATTGACTAGTTTTTGTAGCATTTCATAAAAATTGCAATTTTTGCACTTACTACTAGGAGTACTAAGAGTACTCTGAAATAGAACAATCTCAACTATTGATGTAAAAGATTGACGGCTAAAGCAAACATTTATAACTACTTACAAGTACTAAAACAATACTATTTGAAAAAAAATGATAGTTTGTTGGAGAAAAAAAATATAATGAGGTATAAAATAATAATAAATAGAAAACTATGAACAAATAAACAAGAATTGGCAATTTGTGAGGATTTCATGATGATTAGATTTCATCTTCAATGTTCAAAACCATCTTCAATGTTCAGAAGTAATGTGCAAGGGAGCCTTATTTATATGAATATGGAGGCCATTTAATAATGTATTTTTAGATTCCCTTTGGTAAGCATATGTCCCTTTATTGTGAGAATAGACTACAAAAATTTCAACTATGGATCATTAATTTTGGGTACTCTCCAATACTAAAAAACCCTAAACCTCCAAGTGTGACAAATTAAAAAAAATGATTTTAAAATATATAATTATTTTTTGTAAATTAAGAAAATAAGGGATATGATTACAATCAAGTTATCCATCTCTCATAAAAATTTCAAGTTCATCAAGTTCTTCCTTCAAAACTAGTGGAAACAACTCTTTCACTTTGAAGGGGACTCAAAATTGGACCACTCTATCTTGCAATCACCGTGTTTCTAAACCAAAAATGAAAATTTGAAGGTCAAAATTGGGATAGAAGAACTTCAAGTACACTTACACAAGCCTATAAAATGAGATTATCTAACAACAATAAAGTGTCCACGGTCCATATGTGCTTAGAGTGCACTACCTCTGCGCACATGCAAAGAAAACAATTTTTTTCCCAAAGATGAAAATAGTTGAGAAGAAGCATCTTTAATTCAGGAAAAATAGTTTTTCAAAATTAAAAAATAAAAATTTACTATCTTTCAAGAATAAAATTTCAAAATATCTATTTTTTTGCATTTTGCATCACTTTTTTTTGTGCATAACTTTTAGAGTAAATTTACCTAGGCTTGAATTTTCACATACATACTATTTTGAATGCTTTATAGCTTATCCATATTTTAATTCATTTAAAAAAAACTTTATGGGGGTACAACGATTGCATTGTGAATATTGCATTTTGATTCTTTTCTGCGTTGATTCATCAATCCTCTTTTCTTTCTCTTTGGTTGAGAGCTTTCTCGTTGACGTAACGAAACCTTCTACTCATTCTGAGTGCAACCTTCAAGGTTTATGGTTTTGTGAATTTTCAAAGATAGGTCTATCGGTTTTCTCTGTCAAGCATGTGATGAAACAATTTTGAATGGGTAATTTGCGCTTGACTTCTGTGATGCAAACACCTTGGAGAATTGATGCCTCATGACTTAATTTGTATCATGTCTAGTATGTGAAGATTTCAAGCCAGTGAAGATTTTCTAGGAATTACCGGTTGATGACTTTACTCGTAGACCATGTACTGACCATGTACTAATCCACTTTGAATAGCCAAATTAATGAGAAACATTCATTTTAAGAAGTTGAACCGGTCTCGCTAGTTATAGAAATAAGATACCTTTTCATACTCTTCATAGTCTGATATGCGTGCTTTGTTGAGCCATTGACAAAATTTGTCTGTCCTTCCTACGCAATCAATCAATAATTACACTGTGAGAAAGCTAGAACCTCACTGACTATCATAACAGATTTTAATTCCTTTGTAAAAAACCTGTAGTTGCAGCAAAATATGGGGTAAATTTTCAGGGAGCTTTTCTTAAGAGAAGATTTGATCACGAGCCATTGACTTTGTAACCATCTCATGCGCTAAGCATATTAATACTGCAATTAAGGATTGACAATGCCAATAGATGTGCACAATTGTACATATTTTTTGACCAAGGTGGACGGGCAAAACATACTAGATCGACAAGCTCAGGGTGCAATTAGTACCTTCATTTGTTTCATATCCACACTAAGATTGAAGTTCTTTTATTAACTCTGGAAAATCATCATCGTTCCTACCACTCTTGTGAAAATTTGTCCCATATTTTGACCCTCTTCTTGTGTAATTTGCAAACAATATTATCACTGTCGTCCCAATTGCAACCAGGGTCTACAACTATCAGACAGCCGAGAACTGGCTGATTGAGGCCTTCACACAGATTTGTGGAATTGGTTTGCCAACCTGCCGCGACGTGGGTAGCACTCGCTGTAATCTTACAATCGACCAGGGTTAGGCATACAAAGATTTTTACTTCCCGATAGGAATCCAAGCAGATACTGAAAAGTTGTTTTGCATTGCATATTGGTGCCATTTAGATGCTCGTAATTGTCACGTATAAGAGATGTAAGTATTGCTGCGAGAAGAAAGGCCGTACAAAGAATGAGAAAAGTCATGTCATGATTTGTGCTTGCCCATCCAATTGACTGCTTTGGGATGGCTACCTTCCCTTAAAACTTGGAATCTCGATATCTTTTAAGTTTTGGGGAGCAGAAGTCTGATGTTATCAAACTTCACCTAACAAACTATTTTTAACCGTGATCTAATGATTTGCTACATGACTATGTACTCCTGTGTGGAATGCTGTTGTTTTTGTGCTATAAATTGATAGAATGGAGATTACCTATTGCTACAATGTAGCCTGGGGATTCTAAGGCTCTGTTCCGTATTTTGCAGCATGAATTTTTCTCTTGTGCCTCATGGTCATCTTGGAATTTTGTTGACACTGCAGTTGTTAACTTTGTACGAACTGTAGTAGCATTTTGGTGTGCTTTGGATGCTTGGTTGGATGCGCTAGTTGGTTCTTGGCTTTTCATTTGAAAGTTCTTTCAAGTTGTGACGTGACCTTAATTTGGCAAAATCGCTTCAAGAGTCAAACTGTGTAATTTGTTGTTCCAATGCATTGACATGTCTCATTCCATTGATGATATTTGTATCTGAGAGAGGGGTTACCTACATTAGAATATGAACCTTTGGTCAACAGTGGTGTCTTTGTCTCCAAAATGAGCCATTTGTAGGTAGGAAGGGGTCCATGTTTTTGTAGTGGGCTAGACACCATTCACTTGAGTGCGGAACAAGATTCCTCAAACCATGGATTTTTTAGGACTTCCAATTTTGTTGTCACTCAAGAGATCTGTGAATTCTAAAAATCAACTTGTTAGCCTTCATAAAAAAACAACTATCTTGCGAGCAGCAAAACTCTTAAACAAGATTATAAACACCCTAAAATTGCGTAGGAAGTGCAGGTGAATTCTTCATATGTTTGTTGAATCTGCTCAATCAAGTAAGCCTTTGCAAGAGAGTAGGAGAATGTCAAAGCAAAAGCCCTCATGTATAAATAATCCTTTCTTTGAAGCATACTCCAATTTTGAAGCTCTTTGCATATAAAGATAGTTATGGATGTTTTCGCTTCTCTCCCTTCTTGAAGGTTTTCTTGACTAGGCCACTAGGGTTTAGCAATTTAAAGGAAAGCTAGGATAGAATTGGAAGGTGGTTGGAAAACTCAAGGAGAGCAATTCTTATACGATACTTTGTGTTTTGATTGAAGTCAAGGTGGCATTGGCTGGTGATCCTATAGAGTTGCTTTGAGGGAGCTTTTCTTGACAAAATTAGGATTTATCAATTTGGAGCTAGGAACAGACACAGTTGAAATGTAGCTCAAGAACTCACAGGATTGATTCATGTGTGGTAGATGGAGTTGAGAGTGAACTCTACAACAAAGAGCTACTCAAGATTTTGAGTTTCAAAGCAGGACTTTGTGATGTCATGTATGAACTTTTGTTTTTCAAATTGTTGCATAATTGTTGTGTAGTAAGCATTAGGGTTTAAGATTTTAGAAAAAACTCACATCTTTATGTAATTTGTAATCTCTATGAAATATTCGTACACATCAATGCTATGTGGCACGAACATTTATTATAGAAAAAGCATGTAATCGATATTGTTGGTGAATATACTCTTGTAGTAGAATCCATATAGAGATTATGCTTCAAACTTTAGCTTCAATACGTTTTCATTTGGTACTTTAGGTGACTTTTGTTACCATATCATGACATTATAAATTGAAAAAACAAAATCCATCTATGAAGAGAAGAAATGACGCTTGCAATAGTTTGGAAACTCAATTAGTTTATAACAAATTGCTAGATCATGTTAGCCATTTCTAAATGAGAGACTCTTCACATGGCACTTTAAAGTTAGTGCTCATATAGTGGGCATTCTTTTGTAGGTCTCTCTTTTGTTAGCTTACATGGAGTCTATGATGGGTACCCCTCAATGAAATCACACCATGTCTTAAAGGTCAACTTAGAATAAGCCTCAAAATGGTCTAAATGAATTTTGGAAATTGCACCTCCATGTCATCATGGTTCTCCAAAGAAGCATTGGCCGTTTAGGGACATGTGAGTGACTTGTAAACTCATAGAACATGAGGATTTCATGACACAAGGAGTTGATAATGCATAAAGGCTTGTCAAAGATTAGAGATAAAAAAAATGTTCATGTGATTAAATCTTCATATTATTTTAGCATGTGTTAGAAATCCCAGATAACTGATCATGTTACTAAATCCTCATGTTATTTCGTATAATTCATGTAACACAAGGAGATATAATTGTGGGTTTATGAGCTTGCATATTTTTAAAATATTAATAACATATTGCACCTCCATGTCTTTTACTCTTTATACTTTGGGAGGAGGAGCTTTTGAATGTGACTACTTTTTTTCAACATTACCTATGAACAATTTAAAGCATTTTACTTTTAAAACTTTGTACCCCTAATGTAGTCTCATTTTTGTCAAAACCAGAGAATTGATTGTGCACTACTACCTTTTCTACACATTTCTTTCCTCTCTTGTATTCACTATTCACTAGTTAGCCTTCAAATTACCCACAACCCAATTTGTGGTGCTTTTGGGTGTACACACCTAATATAGTCCAAATCCCAAAATGTACTATTACAAGAAATGTTGTTGCTCAAGTATATCTAGACTACATGTCAAGTAGGTTAGGCATGTACATCAAAAGGAAGGAAATATTTTTCACCAATTTTTTTTGTAAAGAAAGAATGCAATTTTGATCATATAGGGTTTTGTGAACTCAAGTATTTTGTAGCATACTATTGTCACTTGCTCATATATCCATCAAGATCACTATTATTGCATCCATAAGGAATGATGAGGTGGTAAATGGCCAACATTCTATAGAGGGGACACCCCACTACAAGAAAAAGGGGTGTTTCAAGTGAGTTTTTTAAGTGTAGTCCTAGACATAAGATTATAAGTAATGACCTTTTAGGAGATTTTTAGTAAAATTTTACTACAATCACATGTATTTCTAGTAAATTTTTATTGAAAATCTCCTTAAAAGTCATTACTTAAAATCTTATGTCTAGGACTATACTTAAAAACTCACTTGAAACACCTTTTCTCTTGTAGCTAAATACACAAGCAAAGTGTAACCCTTCAACTATACTTTCATTTATAGAGATAGTGGGTAGGATAAAATCATGTTCAAGGTTTTCAAAGACAATGCTCTCATATAAAAAATGCAATATAATTTGAAGAGACAAATTACTTTGCATTAAACCTCAAATGCTTATTTAAGAAGCCTAAAGTCGCTAACAAATAGTCAAACTATGCTTGTTTTTATTGAAAAATGAATAGTTTTCATCCAATTTTGTTTTTTGAAAGTTCCTTGAGTGTATAAGATATGCATTACTTGGAGGTGGAAAGCCCCTCCTTTAAGCAATTGCAGAATTATTCAAAGAAGAAGATGCTACATCCTACAAATCACAAAAGATACCTTTCTAATGTATTCGAGAAATTCAAGCTTATTTTTCTTGATTTGAATTTAAGCCTTTAAAATGAACTTGAGCCCAACAAATGAAATGAAGTTCATTAAATTTGGTTTCTATTCCAATTTGAAATTTTAGAAAATTACTAAAATGGAATATTTCTAAACCATTAAAACTTTGGATCCTTTATTATATTCTATCAAGTTTCTAATTATAGAAACAACTTATAGTAAAATTTTTAGAAGTTTAAAGCTTACATAGTACTTGATATTAATTTTTTTACTTGCTCTTCAAAAACTTACTATAATTTCCAATTTTCACAAAAAAAATATAAATTTTATACAACTTGTATAAGATATGTGATTTCAACTCTGAGAAAAATCAATTCATTTTCAATGGCAAATTCAAAGTAGAGGATCTTGAAGTTTGACAACATAATCATAGCCCTAGCACTTGAAGGTGAAACAAAAAAGGTCTTTTCAAAGGAACAACTTAGGGATTGAAAGTGTCTGATTGATGACTTTGACTTTTTTTTAGCTCATAGAACTCCATAGTTTCACCCAACACTTTTTTGGCCTTACAACCTAGGCCTTCAAGATTTGTGAAAAGATTTTTGAGGCCACTAAATGACACTATATTTTTCTACATAAGAAAATGACAATAACTAACAACAAATCTTTTTATTACTAATGCCATGGTAGAATTGGGAGACTTTTTCTTTGAAAATTTCACAATGCTACAACCCCGAAGTCACAAGATTTAGGTAATTTCTAGGTCTATAGTCACCTCATCTTTTCCAAATTAAGTATACAATGAGTTAAACAGACTCTCATGTATAGCAACCATTGCATTGGTTGGAATTTCATCTCTCTCTATTTAATGAACTCCTTTTGGATGTGAAAGCTAATTAGGTAAGTAGATTCCTAAACCCTAAATAGATGTACAGAAAAGCAACAAAGACTGAGAATACATTTGTACCATAAATGAATTTGTTAGATTGTTTAGTTTGTTTGTTATGGTGAGATCTTCAAAGTCATGTGTCCCTCGATCACAATCTTGGGAGTGTTGGAAAGTACTTTGGAAGGAGAGATGCACATGCTTTGTTTTGTGGTGTCTAGATCTACGGTGTGAAAGTTATTGAATTTTGAAGTTTATATGAATTTAATTACTAAAAATTACTTGTAGTTAGTTAGTTAGTTTAGTTTAGTTTGTTTGATACATTGAGATCTAAGAAATTGTTAGTCTCTAGACAGTTTTTTTTGTACGGTTAGAAAGCTCTTCACAAGGAAGGGTGTACGGAATTTGTTTTGTGGCATTTGGACCTATGGTATGAAAGTTATGGATTTTTGAGTTATTTTTAAATTATAGAATTGAATTAAAGTATTTTTTATTTTGGAAAAACCATAGCTTTCACTTCACATGTCCAAACACCTTGGAATAAAGCCCGTGCACTTGTTTACATAAAAGATATTGAATTTCAAAAAAATTATAAATGAAAAGGTTAAAAACTTATTTTTATTTTTATTTTGGTTGTTTTGTTTTGTATATTTGTATGGTGAGATCTCCTTGCCCATGTGTCCCTTGGTCGCATTCTTGGTACTATTGGAAAGCTCTCATCAAGTAGGGGTGCATGAGATTTGTTTCATCGCATTTGGACCCATAGTGTGAAAAATATTCAATTTCAAAGTTTTTATGAATGAAATTAAAATTTCTATTTATTTATAGTTTTATTTTTATTTTGGTTGTGGAAATGGCATAGGGCACACTAGTCTAAGTTATACTAATATAGACTAGCCCAATTCCGTTTGCAACCTAATTCCTTCACCCTACATTTGGTCCCAATTTCGTCCATTCAAACATCCATCTAGAAAATCAACCAAATGTGTTTTAGATTCTAATCAAATTAATGAAAATTATTGCCATTGAAGGTAATGTGACTATACATGATTGGTGAATATTTTACTGCTAATAGATACATAAAAAGGCGGTTATGGGTTGTTAATAGGGTGTTTATGACTTCACTCTATGGACAATTAGATAATTTCAAGGTTGAGCACTTCAAAAATTTACAGAAATTACAATTTTGATCAGAAAATTATAATTCCACTTGGGTTTGACTCATGAAACAAGCGCACACCTATGGAAAAAAATATGTGCCCTTCTTGGAATTGGTCCCAAGATAGTAAGATTGCAAATTGCAAATCAGGGTGGTAATAGGCTTGTCTACTATACACAACAACACCCTGCATTGCCCTCCGCCTTCTCGTTTCCTTCTCCGGTCTCCACTCTCCAGTCTCCAGTCTCCTTCCCCCGCCTCCAGTCTGTTCTCGCCACCAGTAGTCGAGTGCCTGGGGGTTGCAAGGGTTTTCCACTCGTCCCATTTCGCCCTCGCGCCGCCCCTTCCTCGCTCCTCCTTTGCAGCCATGGCGTTCCACAAAATCAAAGTCGACAATCCGATCGTCGAGATGGACGGTATGACGTCGTCCGTGTGGCTTGAGGAGGGATTTTGGATTGGTTTGAGAACGGAGGTTGTTTGCTCTTGTAGGGAATCGGTGTTTGGTTTCCAGAAAGAATGGAACCAATTACAGCTAGTATGTTTGTACGCGTTGAGTTTGAAAATGCTATCGTGGACACGGAGGTTATGAGTTTCGACTGGTTTGATTCGGGAACTGGAGAGCGTTCGCTAGGGACGATGAGTGCGTTTGTCGATCTTGTGAGCTCCTTCATTTGGGGATCGGTATTTGGAATCCAAGAAGAATGGGATTACAGCTGTTGTATATGTTTGTATATTGTCCGAAAATCCTGTTGCGGAGATGGACTGTACGATTTTCGTTTGATTTGATTCAGGACTGGAGTGTGCTTGTTTGATTCCGGAGTTTTGTTGTTCTTGGTCTCAGTAATTAGGGAATCGGTAATTACGATCCAAGAAGAATTGAACAACTGTTAGAAGTGAACCACTACATTTATGTATGTATTGAGGTCGTTAATCCAATCGTCGACATGGACGGTTTGACTTTCATGTGGTTCAATCCGGGAATCGAGAGTGTTCGCTTGCGACGGGTGTTGTTTTGGGGCTCCGTAAATAGAGAATCGGTATTTGCAATCCGAAGCAAAGGGAACCTCAGCTAGTATCTCATAAATGGAGAGTGACTATTTGGGACGATGAGCGAACTTGTTGTTCTTGAGATCCATGTGCAGGGGGATTGGTATTTTCAGTACATAAAGAAAATAATCACAGCTAGGAGCGTGGATTCCTTGCACAGATGGAGCAGTCATACAAACCATTTTTGACTTTTTATTTCCAATCCATGGAGCAACAGCTGGTCTTCATATGGTTTTTGGACTGTAGAGTCGTAATGTAAACAGTTCCTTTACTCGTGTATCCTGCACAGATGGAACAATGTCGGAATGCTTGGAATGATTGCCGTCAATACGAGTTGCGTGACTGAATTTATCTATTTTGAGTCTAATTGTGCGCCTGAATATTGGGATCAGCTTCTGTTTTTGTTTATTCTCTTTGTAATGTGTTTTGTCACATCTGGAAACCCCAAGGTTCTTGAACTATTTAACGTCGTCTGATTGGTCTACCATGTCCATCGGTCTCCGTTTGTTTGGTATGGAGTTCCATTGCACCAGTGTTGAGCCCAATTCTAATTTGAAGATTTGTAATTCAGTTCGACGCTCTCTCGTCTTTGGATTTCTATTGCTTGCGGAGTCTTCCTATTATTTTTTTGTTTTCTAAGGGATCTCCAAGACTTGTGCTATTGACTGGAGTCTGTGCATGTTCTGATCTGTGCGCTCACCATGGAACAGGTGATGAAATGACCAGGGTCATTTGGAAAATGATCAAAGATAAGGTGAGTGAGCGTACCTCCTTTTTTTTCCGATCTGCTTGCTGTGAGAAACGTGCATGGTTGAGAGCTGGCCATGACCCATATTGACCCCTATTTCCAGTGTTCGTGACGTGCAATAGTGGAACTTTCCTTCTCGAAAGTACTTCTGTAACCTTGATATTGAGGTTCTCATTAGTTGATTCATGATCCATGTTTGGCCTTTGTTATAAGAGCGACGATTCAATTAGGGTTTAAGGTTTTGATCCCAATCGTTGGAAGCGGAGAGTGAAGTTTTGAGGAGCGTGTTGTCTGACAAGTTTGATCGGAATCTGTTGCAGTTGATCTTTCCATTTCTGGACGTGGATTTGAAATACTACGACCTGGGAATTCTCAATCGAGACGCCACTAATGACAAGGTGACGCTTGAGAGTGCCGCAGCTACGCTCAAGTATGAACCCTCCAATTCCTGAATTTTCCTTTCAATGAGATGTTCTCTTCCATCGAGATGCTTGTGTAGCTTTTTCGCTTTGTTCCTTGATGTCAGTCCCCTCCTCTCTGCTTGATAATAGGAGAGCCCTTCCATAATCAGGGAAAACTAGAATGGAATGATTGACCTCCATCGAGTTCGTATTTCTAATTTGTTCTGCCCTTCTGATGCAGATACAATGTCGCTATCAAGTGTGCAACCATCACTCCTGGTTCGTTTCGTACCTGGCATTAGTCCGGGTAGACAAACCTTGCACGATATTGTTATATCTTCATACTTGTATAACATTTTTTGTTGGGAAAGGCTATCGTCAGTAAGAAGCCATCTACCGCTGCCACATTTAAGGTCAAGATTGCTCACAATAATGTTTCCACCGGATATATTTTCGACCCTGGCATCTTTGGTTGGTACTTTCCTGTCAATAAATGAACGTGTTTTTGTCTTGTGCAGATGAAGATCGTGTGAAGGAATTTGGACTTAAGCAGATGTGGAAGAGTCCAAATGGGACCATCAGAAACGTTCTCAACGGTACTGCTTGTCTCTGTTTGGCGAGCTAAAATGCATGCTTCTGTGACGTTTGCATTTGGGTTTCCTCTCCCAACCATGAGAAAACAATTGCACAGTCTGATCTTTGGTTTGAGATCTTTTGTGGTTGTTCACATTAATCTATGGAAGTGAAGTTCGAGTGTGGACGATCCCGCTCAAGTGAATCCAAGTGGGGGATATGAGGACACCATTGATAAGTACGAGTAGCGTCTGATTTGATGTTGGAGTTCTTTATCGTGACTGTCTTGAAGTGTTGCTTTTCAACTGGCAGGGACTGTGTTTCGTGAGCCGATTTTGTGCAAGAACGTTCCCCGCCTTGTCCCTGGTATGCACCGAGCCCTTGTGGTCCTCTTTCTGGTTCGTTCTTGGAGACTGGTGGGTTTTCTATTTGTGGTGAGAGGTGTTTGTATCTGCCGGAGCCCTTACAGAAGATAGTGTGCAGGCTGGACCAAGCCCATTTGCATCGGCAGGCATGCCTATGGCGACCAGTACATGGCCACCGACGCTGTGTTCAAAGGGCCTGGCAAGCTGAAGATGGTTTTTGGTAACCCTCTGGCTCTCTCTTTCTGTTCGTTCGTCCTTGTTCCCATTTTGCTGTCAATTCCAGCTGGGCATTCGAGTTTCGATGCTTCCTCTATTTTGCATTGAATCATTTCCAGCTCTTCTGTGTTTTGAAGGTTTCGATTCGAGTGGTCTGCAGTTCTCGGTGCATTGATGGTGATGAAGATTCTACTGTTGACCCTGTATTCGTGAAGTATGTTGATTTCGAAACTCTTGATTTGTTTTTGAGTTTGCAGAACCCGACAATGGTGGAGAGATTGTGGACTTGGATGTGTACCACTACGACGGTGCTGGTGGAGTTGCCCTTTCTATGTATAACACCGACGAGGTGTGTTTTCTGCTTGGGATCTCTGTTTTGAAATTTGAAGTGTTCGATAATTGGAGTTGACCTCAACCTATTTCCTGATGTCTGGCAAAGCTGATGTTGCCGTCCGCCTTTCCTTCGTTTTCCTTGAGCGATCTGATGTGTGTGGTCGTGTGCAGTCTATCCGGGGATTTGCAAAGGCTTCTTTCACTATGGCATTGAAGAAGAAATGGCCCCTCTACTTGAGCACCAAGAACACGATTTTGAAGCACTATGATGGCAGGTAATGGGTTCATTTTCGGTGGTGGTGCGTTTGTCTGATGAAGCAGTGTTTGAGGTGCTGTTTGGATAGGAAAGTGAGTTATTCCAACCGTCTGTTGGTGCGCCAGTTTCCATATCCACTGGTGCGATATTATTCGGATAGTCTTTGCGGAATCTAACCTTGCTATCACGTTGACCAATTTCTGGACCGTGTTGAATTGTGATATGCTCGTCCACATCGTGAGCTTATTAGCCTGTTGCGCCTTTGGTTCAGGTTCAAGGATATCTTTCTGGAAGTCTACCAGAATGAGGGATGGGAGGCGAAGTTCAAAGACGCTGGAATCTGGTACTTGTCTACCGCCTTGAGCTCTTTCTTGTATGCAGCGGTTCCTTGCCCTCCTGCTGTTGGATTCTGATCCGCCTCAGGGTTCTTTGGATCTCGACTTGCTGGTATAAGTGTTGTGAATTCGTCCTTCGTGATCCTGAGTTGAGTCCCTTGCTTATCACAGGTATGAGCACCGCCTCATCGACGACATGGTGGCATATTGCCTCAAGAGTGCGGGTGAATACGTCTGGGCCTGTAAGAACTACGATGGAGATGTCCAAAGTGACATGCTTGCTCAAGGTATTTTTGTCCGCCCCCCCTTTTTCTTTTTTCACAGGACTCCAATGTCTTTCGCTTCCTGATGTTCCTTGATCCCCCTTGTTTTTTGGAGTCTTCTTTTGGTGTCACCAAGAGACGGTTTGGTATGTTTCATTTTTTCAGTTCCGAAGATCTCAAACCCCAATCGTCTCGTTTCTTTTTGTTTGCAGGTTTCGGATCGCTTGGCCTCATGACTTCTGTGCTGGTATGACTTGCGTGGCTGCTTGAACCGTGTGCGGTTTTTTTTACGTCTGGAAATATATCGAAGGCTTTCAACTGTGCACTGTCTGCGTGTCCACCGTGTCTTTGTAGCTCTTTCGATGATTTTATCCTATTTGGGTTTCACTGTGGGTCGTCGATGGTCATGACCACGCAGATTTTGTCCTTGTCGTCGTGCCACCCCACTCCGAGCTTGCGATCCCTTAGCGTGCATCACTTGCTGTGATTTGTGTTCAGATTTGTCCCGATGGCAAAACTATTGAAGCCGAAGCTGCTCATGGGACTGTGACCAGGCACTTCCGAGTGTACCAGAAGGGTGGTGAAACCAGCACCAACAGTATTGCTTCTATTTTTGCTTGGGGTCGTGGCCTAAGCCACAGGTATGCTTTTTGACTTGCATATCGTAGCCTGTGAGGTGCATGTTGGTCGTCGCCATGGTCATTCTATCTGGGTTCAAGCAGGCTTGGTCTCTGAGACTTCCATGGAATTCTGTTCCATATGATGATCATAGCATTTCCTGCTACTGTACGGAAATGGATTGCATATCTCCTCGGCGTGGTCGGTATTTGTTCAGATGCTTGGATGCGAATCTTGATCGTGCCCATTCCACGGGCTTCTAAGTGTTCGCATGTTTTCTTCAGAGGTTTGTTGGATGGCAATGCGAAGCTTCAAGAGTTTGCTGAGAAGCTGGAGGCCGCTTGTATTGATGTTGTGGAGGGTGGAACGATGACCAAAGATCTTGCTCTTTTGAGCCATGGTCCCAAGTAAGTTCTGGAAGGAAATTACGACGAGTTGACGAGAGGTTCCAGCGTAGGCAGTCGATCGTTCTACCATGCCTCTGCCGCTCGACTCCATCAAATCGATATTTTTCTTACGTTGAGCGGAGTGCTGGTCTCCGTCATGCATTGGTTTAATGGAGTTGTTTGCAAGTTTGTGACTGTTTTGGACTTCACTGCAGGGTCAGCAGAGAGGATTATGTCAACACTGAAGAGTTCATCGACGCTGTTGCGAAGGAGCTGCAATCCAAGTTGTCACCCACATCGAATCCAAAGTTGTAATGATTTCTTCTTTCTAACTGTTTTCAACTGATAGGGCAGTGCCTTTTGTTGTTTCTTTTAGTTGTTTATTCATATTCACTCAGTTGTTCTCTTTGGCCTTGTCACCCGTGGTTGGCCTTGCAGTGCAAAATGCATTTAGTAAGCCCTTTCGCTTTTGAGCTCTGCTTGATAGACATGGTTGGCAATCGGAGCAATTGGAGCATATCAACGTTGTGCAGTTCGTATTTGCCATGGAGAGTTGAAATGATTTGTGAAGATTTTATCGCAAGGGTTTCTGTTCGAAATTGCTGACCTTTCCTTTCGAGGACTAATTCATCAGTGTGTAACCTTTCCTTTGCAAGCTCAGCTGGCATGTGAGCAGTACTTCGAGGTTGCACATGGTCTGGGTGTTCTTCAATGTTTCTTTCTAATATCATCATGTGGATCTTGCAGAGCTGCATAAATGAGACCCATATGTATGGAATCTTGAAGCCTCTGGAAGCTTGGATGGATTCTTTGTCTCATCACGTTGGCCTCGCAACATTTTATACTCTGTAAGTGCAGCGCGAGGGTTGTCCCTGGGCTGACATCCTGGGCTGACATCGTGGCCATGAGCCCTATGAGTTCATCCAAGTAATAAATTCTGGGTCGTTTCATTGTACAGTTTCTTGTGGTTTGCCAGATGTGGAATTGTGCATAGACCAGTTCTTGTCTTCTTCTTTCCTTGCATTTGTCCTCCTGTCCTCTTGGCAGTGAATCCTGACTCTCCAATCCAAGTTTCCACAGAAGTTGCTTCAGTAAGTTAGTCAGTCTGTCCTCACTTGGTGGAATTGATGATATGGGACAATCCACAATCCACAACCCGCGGCTCCTGTTTCAGCCTCGCAGTCCTGTGTCCAGGACCCCTCTCTCTGGAGCGCAATCAGTGCATCTTGACGCTCTCAGATAGTTTCTTGGTCGTTGAGGGTCCGAAGACAACATTGCATGAATTCAGTTAACTCATTTCATGATCAGATTTGGGCAGGCATGCAGCCAAGACGACAAGTGGAGGAGGGATCTAGATCCTACTGCTTGTTCTCGATCATTCATTTCCTACCAATGTGACTCTTCCATAACCTCCATTTTAGTATGACATTGAACATATCCTAGTTGGTCTTTTATGGCCTTGTGATTATGCACCAGCTCACGCTCCATGACCATTGCCAATGCAGTACGGGATTGGCCTGCCAAATACTCCTCTGCCCCAAAATAACTCCGTAGTTTCATACAATGTGTGGTCCAATTTAATTCCTGGATTTGTCATTCCAAGCTTTGAAGGTTAACGTTGGCCTTCTGAATGATATCTACAGGACACACAAGTGTCTCAGGAAGCTTGTGCCTATGCAATAGCTTTGCCTTGCCCATATGTGGTAGCCGGTAATTATTGCCGCCTCCCATATTCATTGTTTCGATCATGCATTGCTGCCAAGTCAGGAAAACGTTGTTGAGCTTTGAAGTTTGGAGGTTTTGGAATGCAATATGTGTTGCCTTGATCATGTTGTCAATTGTATGTTGATTGCCGACTTGGTGTTGTAGTGATTGGATGGCATGAAACCATCTCAAGTCCAAAACATTCATATCTGGATTGTTTGGTGGTTGATTAAAGAGCTTCATGTTGAAACCGTCCTTCACAAGCTCAGAGGCCAAAACAAAATCGGTGCCTGATAGGTGAGGTCCAACATTGTCTTGTTGGATTACAATTGTATTGCGCTTGTCTTTGCTTGCCCAACCACGTGGCCACTTTGCATAGATTACTGGTTAGACATTGTTGATGAACATTTGTCAAATCTTGTTCCTATTGACAAATGCAATTGGCTTTGTCTCCATTGTACTTGCAAGGTGGTTCACACTGCTTTGCTTGGCCGGTTGGTTGGATATGAATGGGAAGATGTTGAGCTTGCCATCAAATTGAACATTTTGATATGAATCCCGTCAAGGTCAAGCGACTACAACCATGAACATGACCTTTGAGATGAACCTTTTGTTCCTATAAGTACGATGTGGTTCTACTTCTCTTGGTTCAAGACTACATTGTTGCTTGCCCTTGGTGATGAAGAACTACTTCTCATCAATGTGCACGCGGTCCATCAAGTCCTAGAATTGTTGAGGTTTTGCTGAGTCAAGCATTGATAGACAAAACTTCAAGCGAGCAACCTTGTCACTATTCTTCAAAAGCAGCTTGATAGTGTTCATATGCACCTTCACTTGCCCTTCTACCATGTGGTGATGGACGGTTGATTTTGACATGTTCAATTGGACAACTAATGAGCGTTCGTTTTGGCGTAGAGAAAGAGGAATGACCTTGATGGCTCGAGGGTTGATCAACTTCTTCTTGCACCCAACCTGTCCTACCATTTTAGACGACACATCGGCAACTAGCTTGCCACTTGCTAGTGACTCCTGTTCTTGCTTCCAAAGCTTGTTAATAGTCTCACTAGTCACTCCAAATTTCTTGGCCACATCCTTCAAGGCACCACGTTGAAGATGACCTATTGTATATGGCTTCTAATTCAAGAGGAGCATCTGGGAAGTAGCCATATATTGCTTATTAGTCATGTTGGGCTTTTTCTAGAGGTTGATTGAAGCTTCAGAAGCAACTCTTGTAATTTTCTGAATATTGAGTTTGATTTTTTGCAAGGGAAAGCCATTGGTAGTGGTCTCAGTCGCTAACAAAGACTCTATAAGGAAGCTCACACTAACCAAGTGATCGATAGGTGGATTGAGAGACATTTTGCACACATTGGACATGATTGAAGTTGCACTAGAAAAAATGAAGAAGTAGATATCAATTTCTCGATGATGGAGAGTCGCCATGAGTCCAACTTTCAATGAGAATTTCAACACCAAACCTACTTTTCAAACCTACTTTTCAAACCTACTTTAGCTCTACTTTTGGACTAAATTTGAGCTTATTTTAGCTAATTCTTTCCAACTACCAAATCATTTTGGGGCAGAGGAGTACAAATGTAACTTCTCACTGTTTTATAAGTAAATACTATTCCCTTTCATAATCACATATGGGATGACTATGACTAAGAATTTGAAAGAGAGTAGAGAATTGCACTCCCTTCCTATTCATCTCGCACTCTAGACTATTAGTCAAATTGCTCAGTCATGCTACCACCTTGCTTTCTACCTATCCAAAGTTTGCAAAATTTGAAGTGCTTGTTGTCCACCTTGACAAAAGTATCGCCTTTTTTTTTAAGTGTGGTAGTAGCACATGATCTTCTCTACGTGTCTGCTTGCCTTCAAGTTTCTCTAAAAAATTAGCCTTTCGAACCATCACTTTCCTCCTCCTTGAGATTGTTTTGCAACTTTAGAAAACCACACCAATGAGATCGCCATTGGAATTGAATTCTCCCCTTGCCTAAGAAAACTTGCATGCATAGACTTCTTGCCATCTTTTGGTGATGGTCCCCACTAGAGTCTTCCTCCTCTTCCAAGCATTATTTGGAGCCCCTACCATCATTCTCTTCCCTGTGACACAATGCTCACTATTGCACTACAAGAGAAAGGGGTGTTTTAAGTATAGTCCTAGACATATAGTCCTATAAGTAACGACCTTAAAGAGGTGTTTTTAGTAAAAATTTACTAAACTCATATGTATTTCTAGTAAATTTTTACTGAAAACATCCCTTTAAGGTCGTTACTTATAGGACTATATGTCTAGGACTATACTTAAAACACCCCTTTCTCTTGTAGTGTTGCTAGGTGACTCACACACTAAATTGGCAGCCTCCAAAGATGTAGTGGTGTCTTCCGAAGGCGGATCACTGGGGATTGGTCGGGAGAATGACTGTGACAAGCGTGTCTCAGAAACATGTGTGACCTTGCACCCATCGATCTCCATCAACCATCCCTAAGTCACTATAAGCCACGTTGGGGTTTTACACCAGTGAGAAGTTACATCTGTATTTGGTAGTTATGGATGATAGTTAGTTATAGATTGATTTTTTATAACTACATAGTCATAGAACTTTATACGTTAAAATGAAACACCTCAAGAATTGGTAGATAATGTTACTAAGTGTCACATTGAAATCTATCTCAAGTTTTGCAATAGTAAACAATTAGAATAGAATAAGCCATAAAGGTCAAAAGACTCATTAGGGACACCTAAGGAATGATCCTTTGCAAGATTTTTCACTAAATGAGATTTGGGCCACAATCAATGTGTTCAGTGATTATAATGGAGTGATTAGTGACTGCAATGAGAGCTTCCAATTTTTTAGTGTAAATTCATTGTAAGAAGTGGGTTTTTTAGGCCTTTATGTTGTGGTCATGTTAGTGAATATTGACTGTTTTAGACGAGTAACATGATCATCATGGATACATTTTTTGTTGGTTTTCGGGTAGTTTGGAGGCTCTTTTGGGCCATGATGAACAACACATTTGAAGGTAAAAAATTTGTCTAGAAAGCATTGGTTTGAAAGTATAGGTTGGGAGATGAGCAAGCATTTGCACAATTGTGTTCTAATTGCCTTGAACACTACAAGAGAAAGGGGTGTTTGAAATATAGTCCTAGACATATAGTCCTATAAGTAATAACCTTAAAGGGGTATTTTCAGTAAAAATTTATTAAACACACATGTATTTCTAGTAAATTTTTACTGAAAACACCCCTTTAAGGTCATTACTCATAGGACTATATGTTTAGGACTATACTTAAAAACACCCCTTTTTCTTGTAGTGGAAGGATGTTGTATAGTCTACTAGTATTATTTCTTTAAGTACTAATGAGGTTACTGTAGGTAACAACACATGTTGGATTGGTGTGCATGTCTACATGATGGATAAATGGGAAAGAGTGGCTCATCTATTGCATTTATCTTGTGTCTTCGAAGGTGGTATTCCAGACTACCTAACCTTTGTGATTATGGATGATTTGTTAGATGAGGGAGGTCTAACTCATGAAGAAATTACTTCTAAACTTATGTGTTTTAGGGCTAATGAAGTTAGTACCTTCTAAGGTTTGAAAACAAGTGACAATGCAAACTCAAGAGAAATGGGCTCCCTTAATGCTAGAAGTTAGTTGTGTGAGTTATAGAAATATTCTTGTTGTGGAGACTCTCTCCAAATATCCGATGGTCTCTTGTCTTGAGGGCCTCTTCTAATCCACCTACGCATACTTTTGTCACAATAACAAGCAACATGCTAAGCTATAGAAGCTCACAAATCTCATAGAAACTAATTAAGGGCAATAAAATGGAACGCAATGTTGACACACGTTGGATATCTATAAGGAATTTAGAAGTGGATTGTGGACGAATTCACAACTTTGCTTGTGAAAATGGGCGTGGACATGATTGGTGGTCCTAATCAAAAGTCTCACATGGGGGTGGGTGATAATTTCAATGTGCTAGCTGACATTGAAATGTTACTATCATTAGTGTGTTTCATTCCTATAGTGAATGCAATGCACTACTTGATCAAACTTTCTCAAGCTTGTGATATTTTTGTTTGCGATTTTATGCGTGCAATTGAAGTTTGCCAAAGTGAGCTAGCAAGGCTTTTCATCAATGGGTCTACGGCTTACAACAAGGATGATTTTCCTAGATACAATGAGCTCATTTCTTTGCAATGCAAAGACATACCTTTGCAATAGAGGGAGTTGCTTGGTGACTTGCGCATCTTACACCTCTTTTTCGATCTAGCAGTGACACATGTTTATGCCCATTGCTATGACAAATAAACCAATAAGTATATCTTTGTCATGCAACAAGATTTCTATTGTGTGTAGGATAACATAGAACGATAGTTTAGAGGTATGTTTTTTTTCCTCTCATTTTCCATTTTTTTTTCCTTTATTTTCATTCATATTCATGTTTGGGCATCTGAATTTGCTTTCGATTTTTTTCATTGCATGTTGGTCTTTTGCAAATTCTCTTTCCAATTTTTTTCATTACAAGTGTGCATGCAACGTTGTGGTGTTTAAATGCTACAATTTTAAATGTTGTAGTTTAAATGTTCAATGGTGCGGTTTGATCATTGCAATGTCCATGCTTGAATGTTGTGGTGTTTGAAAGTGGCTGTAATGTGTCTTTTTTGTTTTGAATTTTGAGCCTTAAATCCTTCAATGCTATCACTGAATACCGTTTAGAGGTTTGGAACACTACCTATGGTATATGAATGTTGCAGTAATGCATGTTTTTGGCTTTGAATGCTATAAGCGCCAAATTATCCACCCTTAGTAATTCCCAAATACAACCAAATTTTGGGTTTCAACTAAGTGATTCCTACCTTTGGGTGTCTAAGCGTGGTCCACTGTGCCTTCCAAGCAATGGATCTTTTTACTAAGTACCTAAGTGACCCCAAATCGCAAGATTCACTTAAACTACTTCCAATGTCTTGGGCCAACCGGATGAAGGGCTTGCTAGATGATTTGGATGGAACCTTGTAGATGGAATTTATTTCAAAAATTATTTCTATTAAAATAAACCACCTAAGGAACGTAAGTTCAAACACTAGGAGGTAGGTTTTAAATCCAAACGGAATCTAAAATTATATCACCTAAAAGATCCGATTGCAAGACTGTTGAATTACAAATTCTATACATCATCTTAATAACCATAATTTTAGGACCACTTATCTATAATCCAATTATCTCTCTTTTTTGTATTCTCTTCCTTGACTAGATTCCACGTTTTGCATTTCTTCCTTCTTTACTCCAATTGCTCCTTGATTTATTTCCTTCATTTCTTTCTCTTGGTTTTAATATCTTAGTTTGGAATTGTCCATCTTTTGACGATAGATACATCTTTTTATCTTTTCTTTTTGTTTCTCTTTATTCATTTTATTTTTATGTTTATTTTATTATTAATTTTATATAATTTTCTCCAAACGTTCTAATTCAATCATCACATTAATTTATTTTATTATTCACTTCATAGTATTATTTTCCCAATTGTTTCTTCTATTTGCAATCCAGTTATAATCTTCCCGATTGCTCTTCATAGTATTCATTCCAATCTATTTTCCCTATCAGTATTTCTTACTCAACTACCCAGTCACAATTAATCACTCACATTAATTATTCCAATCGATTTCCTCTTCATTGAAAACTCCTAAATTTCTTATTACACAAATTTCTGATTGGTTTGATACTCATAGTTACTCAACAAACTCATCACATTAGTCATGATTTGATATCCAATTGGCACATTCACAAATTCCTCAATCCGTCTTAATTAACCCAAGTTCAGTCATACACTTAACACTCCATAATTCCCTCAATTTATCACAAATTTCATTATCACTTTTCTTCCAATTGTTTACTCACATTCAGTTCTCAAGATTCACCAATTGAACATACACACATCAATCACACACACACCCACAGCACAAACTCACAATTACAAACATTCACTACTATATTCCTGAAATCAAACACAAAATTTACAAATCACACAACTGTTTTTACTTCCTGCTATTGGAAGGAGTCCCTACACACACGAGGTCAATTGAATTGCCAATCGGAAAACCAAGGCATATAAGCCTGAACATCCCAACCAGAATAACCACCAATCGGCAACTGAAAACTCCAAAGATGCCAGTTCATCTGAATTCCCATCCCAATTGGTAACTACTACTAATAAGCACCTAAATTACCTTACCAATTGGCTAAATGAGCAACTACACAGAGAAAATCACCAATTGGTTAAAACTGAGATTAAAATTTAGACTACAAACCTACACCAAGGCAAAACTATCCTAGGAACCCTCTAGTTCATCTCATGCCATTTCTAAAAACTTAAGACCCGACCCTATCCGAGCTTCCTAGCCAAAGTTACGGGTAGATGAAGTTTGACCGCTACTCGGTTCTTCAAACTTCATCCATCTATTACACCTACTTCCCCAATTCAGAAAGATTCAAAAATTTTAGAGAGGGTTCAAAAGAATTGCTCCTACCCAGATCTGGAGTTGAACTCTAAACGGAGGTTTCTACTGAGTTTTCATCCAAGCCTTATCCAAACTTCAACCGTTAATTTCTCCTAACCTATAACTCGAAATTGACTTTTCTCTTCGGCCTTGGACCCTAATTGGGAGCCTCCTCCTAATATATTTAATTCTCTGTCAAACTTGGAGTGTATCTATTCTTCATCCAATTTGATCCTAAACTTCATCCGGCAATAATTTTCTCAATTTTCACCTGATTTGGGCGTGCCTTAGGGTTTTAGAAAGCCACGGCCTCCTTCTTTAAGCTGATGTCCCTGTAAATGACCTTCCCTACAGTCCTAAGGGTTTGACCTAGGGGTAGGCCCTGGCCCAAATTACTAGCTTCTAATTAGGGACCTAGGGAGGGGTTGGAAAGGGTTGACTCATACCTCGGAACTTGCATCGTTGTTCTTGCCCACTAGAAGCTCTACCTCCTCCGCCATAAACTCCCATGCCGTGAGACAACGAATCACCGTTCTAATGATGAAATAAATTGGTATTAGGACTTACTTGTTGATTTTTATCCTATTTCTTTCCCCTTCTTCCTTTTCTTTCCTTCCATATTTCAAGGTGGCCCAACTATCCCCCCCCCCCTCTCCTACCTACCAAGCCATTCTCAAGGACGTGTCATACCATCCTCCAAAGTTGAACTACTTCTTACGTCCTACGTCTTATATCCTCTACTTATGTATCACACTTAATCTTGTGGTGATCATCTAATTCTAATCTAAGGGCTTAAGTAAGCCCTGAGGATTTTCCCTCCTACCTTATCTACTTCCACCTCTAACCTTCAAATTGTCCTTTCTCTAGTCACCTTCTTATTCTTTTGTCCGTTTGCTTGTTGCCTTGATGGTAGTTTACAGAAGATGGGGAGTTGGATTCCCGGCCCCGACGGTTTGCTTAGTGTGGTTGAGTGTATTGTAGACCTCCTCTTCTCTTCCTGCCTTAATTACTAGGCCGCTCTCTCTTCCCCCCTCCTAGACAGCCTCCGTCTTCCCCTCAACCTTGGGTAGTCCCTTCTCTCCCACCCTCAGTTCTGGATAGCCCCTTGGGACAGCCCCTCCTTTGATCCCCAGAGCCCAAAACTCCTCTTAGTATCTCAATGTCGGACCCTAGTAACCCAAACCCAAACCCTTGACGCCCCAGTATCGAGCCCCGTAACTCCCTAGCTTGTAACTCCGTCACCCTTGTACCCCAGTATTGAACCCCTTAAAACCCCACCCTAGTATCGAATCCTTGTATCAGACCCCATGACCCCAGTTAGTAACTCCGCCTGAGCCTTGCTTGACCCGCTACCGACAATTGTTGGTGCCACTGGTACTTGGCCCCATCCCGCCTGATGCCCGGCCTTGGCCCCCCGGGTATCGGGGGTCCGGTGGACTGGGAGGTTGGGGCTTGCCATGTCTATGGTTTGTGGATGTAAGCTAGGTTCGTGGGATGGCGTCCTCACGTGATTTCTCCCTAATTATTCTCTATCCTTGACTTTGACATATACTCTTCCTTTTTTGGGACCTAAACCTTGGTTTGTTTTCAATGTGTTTTGGGAACTAAACCTTGTGGGGGAAGGGACCATGTGGTCTCATGACTTTCTCGTGAGGTGGTTTTAACACAGCGCTAGGACTTTTTACCCCAAGGAAAGTTCAACACTTTGCCGTCATTTCCCCTTTTAACGATTGCTAAGACTTTTTATCCCTAAGGGGGGTTCAAAGCTTTGTCGTCGTTCCCCTTTTTAACACACCACTAGGACTCTTTGACCACACGGGGGTTCAAAGCTTCGCCATAAGGGCGGGACCCACTACCCTTACACCCTCATGTCTCTCACTAAAGAATACCACATCAAGGTTAAGCACAAGGACAAAAGAAGAGAGAGGGACCTTTGACACTCAAAGGGCTAGTGACCTGGGTTAGTAACATAAATGACTTGAACAAAAGGCCCCCCAAAGCGGCATCACGAATCATATAGGGGGTTGTTCTAGGATTAGTACACAACTAAGCAAGGAGAGTGACCAAAAGAGTCTCTCAAAAGGTAAATACACACCATTTCTAGTAGCACGGTAAGTTAGCAAAGATTCCAAACTTAAGCTCGGAAGAGTTAGTACTATGCTCACTCAAAAAGTTCAGGGACCCACAAAGACCTCACAAGCTCAAAAAAACAACACCTGGCCAAAAGTGCCCCAAAAACACCGTTGCAAGGCTTGTGGCTAAAATGCTACAATTTCCAACATAAATTGGATCCAACGGACCTAATTATACAAAACAGGGGTGGTGAGAGAGGAGAATGGTGCCCTTTTATACTCTTTCACGAGCACCCACCTCTCCTCATTCATCTAAGTTAACCTTATTTTCTTGGATTTTCATCCAAAACTCATGGCTTTCATCTTATGCTAACCCACTAAGATAACTTTTGGAGATTGACTCTGAATTGTGAACAAATTACACCATCGGCTTCAGAAGGCCATGTTTATTCCTAGAGAACCCCCTCTCCCTTTTCTATCTTCTAAATCACAACAAAACCTAGTGCCAACTTAACACCAAAACTAGGAAAAATTCCAACTTTTGGGGGTTGACTTTTCTAGCAAAAGTAACTAGCCTAGGCTCCTCAGTAGGTACAAGGGAGTGAGAAAAAGCCTATCTCGGGCCCCATTCCGCTTTCGTATGCTCCCGCTCCACCGGTCAAAATTGCCGTAGACTTTAAATTTTATTAATTGTCGGGGAATGCTGTTGGTTTGGGTACTTCTGACAATCGGAATGTTGTGAAACTTGTCAGAGAATCTTATAAACATAAAATAATCTATCATAATTTTTAGTGAGAATTTAACACCACTTGGGGAATTTCTAGGAATTTTCCATCACAAGTTTGGGTAGTTGACCGTCTGAAAAGACATCTACTGACTATCAAAAAATTCCCAAACTTTTTGTGGAACCTCCCATGGGATCCTACAACACATGTGCAAGATCATATTTTTACTCTACACATTGGTCTAGGGGGGATAAATTCCACTCCCTCGTTTAAATATCAATGGCCGGGGAATCTTCCACACCGGGGGGAATCTTGGTGAACCGACTTCGCTGTTAGTTCTCGAGCATGGTTTTAACCCCAAGTCACCCTCCTTGGACCTGAAATTCCTCCATGGTCCCATCTTGGTATTTTTAACATCTGCAGGCCGACAATTGGGGTTCTTCTATTTTGTCAATGGAATGGAGAAACTAGAACCTATATTCGGGAACTGATTCTTATGCCTTACGAGTGTTCCCTCAACCAATTTTAGCCTAGAGATGTCCTTTCCATGTGGGGTTTTGAGCCTGATACACCCATCACTCATGATTGACCATTTTACCACAATTAATTGGATTCTAACCTATTTACAATTCATGGTTGGGCCATTCTAGCTAAAATATTCTAAAAATAGACCAAATACTATATTAGAATGTGACACTCCTATTTTGGTTTAATACTCTTTTGGGGGCTTTTTGTATATAAATTTGCATTTGAAATGACAAAATACAGAAAAAAGAAAGAATGAGCCCTTGGTGACGAATTAGGGGCTTACAAATGCTGTGTTTTCAAATTTGAGTATTTGATTGGTTTTGGGGGTGGTAGGTGTTTGGGTGCAGACATAGTGCAATCACTATGTGATAAGTTAGACTAGTGCTTTTTCTAAGCAAGAACTCTTAAATGCATTTGGAATCATTTCTCCTCAATATTAGAAACAAGAATAGGTGGAGGCAAGCTTTGTTCAGCACTTGGCTATTTTAAAGAGCTTATATAATCAAGATTGTCTTGTAAACAAAAGCCAACCTTTGTATGAGGGTGGGAAGTCTCATATCTCCCTTGGGGTTGCTTTCAACTTCAAACTTGGAAAACCAACAAGGTTTGTTCAAGCCTTCAAGGTTACCATAAAGGCAAATTGTGAGGCTGTGTGTGGCCCGCCCTTGGGTGTGAATCTAGTTTTCAAATTGTTACATAGACTCTCACAGTCACGCCACTTGTATAAGCTTATTTTTAAGTATTTCAAATTAGCTGAAATAGGGTGCTCCTTAGTACTAGATTCTGTTGAGGATGAGAGGTGCTTTTCAAATTGACAATTTCTGAAGTCTTGCCACAAAAATAGACTTGGCAAGCATTTTCCCCTTGTCGTGTGCATGTTTGGCTAGAAGTATTTTTTCCTCGAGAATTTTCCTTAGAAAGAAGCTATTAATTCTTAAAGAAGTGTTGTCAAGGTCAATTGGCAAGGGGAGCTTTAAATTAGGGCAATAGTTTAGTATCCTCTCCTCAATATCCTTTCTATTCCAATGTTTTTCTTTATTTTTCATGAGGTTTTGCAAGCCATATTGCTCATGTCCACCTTGACATAAAGCTTCTTCTACATGAGATTTGGCCTTGGTGAATTGCTAAAGAATGTTGTGACTTTGAATTTGCTTGCAACTTTGAGGATGTGAGGTACTGAGGCTACATTGGTGGTCTTGTGGTGGTGGAGCTTTGTTGGCATACAAGTTCACTAGAGTGGTGCAAAGCAATTGTTTGTACTTTATAGTTGGCTTCTGTGATTAATTTTAAGTTTCTAACTCTTACTACTAATGTAGTATGTTTGTTTTGTTGTGCAAAACACTATTACAACAATTGGAATGTCTTACATATGGCAAGAAGGGTTCAATCCCCTTATTAATGACATTCAACAAAATACCAAAACAAAACTATTCATTGCACAAAATTACACAATAAACTCTTTTCTACAGCATTTGCCACATAATTGCTAATATTTGACATTGTCTTGGATTACTTAGCAATTCCAATGATGATAAAACAACCAAAGTAGACATGCTTGAAATTGTATATTTTTTGTAGGATTGCAAGTTGTACACTAGCAGAAAAAAAAAATGTAGTCAAATTACTCCTATTCTTTCCAACATTTATTTGCAATTTCTTACCAAGAAAAATTATTGTTGCATAGATAGCTCCCCTTTTCCACAAGTATAACATTTCCGCAAATTTCTATAAATGTGTTTTGGGATTGCTAGTAGTAGTGAAGAAATTGTCGATGTAGTAACCAAATTCTTAAGTGTACTCGAGTGTGGAAGGTCATTTTTAAGGTAGGTGGAGTATGGATTTATAGTGTGTGAAGATGTCCTCATGGTTTTGAACAATATTGTTGTATGGAGTTTCCAAAAACGTGTTTGAGGTAGAAGCACCCATAAGTGTGAATTTAAGGATTTTGGAGTATCAAAATTGATCGTTCAAGATTCAAAATAATATTGTTAGGTGAGCACATTAGAAACAATTTGGAGTTGGAGAGAGAGGCCCTTTGGATGTTACTTCAGGCAAAGTAGTGGTACATTGCTCATACTTATATGTCGATTTAGGTGGTTGTTACCAGTGGTGCCACGCTTGCTGCTAGCAAGAATAGGAAGGGGTGCAACCAATGGATAGTCATTGGTGTGTGTTGTACATGGAAGTACAATCATTAGACATTGGAGTGAGTGGAGTTTAAAAATTCAAGAATATTGGACACCATGTATCCTAACACTTGATTGAATGTACTTGAAGAAGTTAGCAATTCAATATTATAATCTATTATTACTATATTTTATGTAGCCATGGTACTTGCAAGGGGAGCCTTGTCAACAAAAATAACGACATAATGCGCAGGATTATAGACAATGGGACAAATTGAATAAATAACAATAAAAAAAAATTTTATGCATTCCAAAGTCCACTGGGCTCCTCATATGGAGGGCACCTCGAACCTTGAATTCTAGAATTTCTTGCTACCATGCCATGCCAACAAGTAACCAACCAATCTTGTGACAATGACAAGTTGCTAAATACAGATAGCATGCCTAAGCCAAATTTCCATGCATGGCTTCTACTCGCAAGCTCCCTTGCATGGCCTCTCCTTGAACCCAAATTGTTTCTAATGAGTGGAAATAAAAAATATTGGAATTAATTCCTAAGTTCCAATCACAACTATTTGCTCACAATAATTTTTCAAAATACAAAATCACTATAAATCCATACTCATCTATAGCATACCCTGAAATTAAGTGGAATTGAAGTCTTTCATATCCTCTTTCTCATCCAATATTGGCCTTAGTAGTGACTGTAATTATAACATGGGTAACACAAGTCCCTCAAAAAATGGTCTAAAAATCCAAACTCAGGGTATTTCAAGACTATGTAAGTAATGAAGTGAAAACAATTGGTCCAATTGTATGGCCAACTACGTGGGTAGCCATAGTCGTTGCCTGAGGCATGGGTAAACACGACTATTAGGTGCATCTCTGGTTGAGATGCATGTAGTCCCATTGGATCATGCCCTGCCTTCATTAGTTCTCAACCCCATTTCTATCGCATGCGGACCCACATTGTGTCACCTCTGGAACCCAAGTCCATTTCATTTTCCCTTCATATTCGTCGCATCTAGCCTTGTCTGCAACATTATCGAAGACATCCATTGGGGGTGCCGTTGGAGGCCTTTCTATTTGCACCCCAAGCTATTGGATTGATTGGAAAAGTCACTTGTTGCTACTTGCGGACCCTCTGACGGCTTCCGTCTTAGGTCCTTGTGTACTTCAACGTCAACACTTTCGAGTTTCAATGTCACAGTTCTTCCTAGCATGCTCAGTTGCCTTGAGTGCTTTCTCACGCTCTCGGTCGGCCTTCTTCTGATCCGCCTACATCTGCCGCATGAGCTTGTCCGCTTCTTTGCGTGCTTTTTCTTGCTCCCGTTGTGTCTTCCTTTGCTCCGCCTGATTCTTACAGTCCTCCTGTTCTTTTGCCACAACTTCCTTCTTCGTTGCTTTTGCTTCCATCGCTCCAATGTAGTCATCAAAGGTCATGATGATCAATTTAGAGTAATCAATTAATGGCTCTCCAACTTGCGTTCATCTCCGTGCAGGGTGTTGCACTTGAGGCAATGGGAACAAATTTTGGAGAATCGAGGTCGTTTGTCTGTCTCCTTCCCATTCACTAGTGTCCTTAGAATCTAGATTCAACTCCTCTTATGACTGCATGAAGAACTATGGCTCCACAAGCTACGTTTCTGGAATACAATCAACTAGTTCTTCTAGATTCTCGTAATATGCCTTGTTCAAGCCTTCATCATTGTCTTCTTCATGAGACTCCAGGTAGCATGTGCTAGGCTTCATATAAGTGTCCATTGTAGATGGTTGTAGTAGCCAAATTCCACTAGTGGCAAATCCTTTGATGATTTTTGATGGGGTAAGCGCCTTCTTCAATCCTAAGGAGACCCATTTTGCGAGTTCTTTTTGAGCACCCTTCCCTTTGTTTTGGATGCTCCATCTATCTCTACATGCTCAAAATGCTACTTTGAACGGTTTGAAGATACTAACATCTAGTGGTTGTAGTTTGTGGCTTGTGTGGCTAGGTAATGTGATAATATCAAGGCCTTCTTATATAACCTTCTCGACGACTTTAAGTGTCACATGCGCCTCGTGTGCATCTAGAAGTAATATATGTCTATTTTGTTGTGACATTCCATACCTCTCTTTGACAATAGTGAGAAAATGTGAGATCAAGGTAGAGCATAGAAATGCAATCATCCAACCATTTAGTTGCACAACCATGTAAGATTGGGGCTCTCATAAAGCAATGTGATTTTTGAGTTTGTGTTTTGTAATGTAGATTTTGCCTACTCGACAAAACCCAGGGAAATATAGTATAGGGGGGGTAATTCCTAAGGAAAGGTCAATAAGTCTAACGTTTGCATGACTAAGGTCACTCATTTTTGTATTTTGAATATTTATCTATTTTGTTTTACGTTTTGTTTTAGAATTTTAACAAAGAAACCCACACTCGTAGTCAAATAGTCTCAGTTCATCCCAAATGCTATTTATAATAGACTCCATGTATGCGGTCCCAGTCCTATTTAGTATATTTTTGGCTCGTGGCAAATCCTCTGGTCAATTCCTCAAGTTTGATCAATTTGTCTTGACAATGCATGTACTATCAACGTAATCAAATGCACCAAGGTATAGATTTGAAATACAATAAACTTTTAGGGAAATTACTTTAATTCCTCTTTATTTTCCCTCTTCTAATCCGTACTATATTATTAGCCTAATTGCTAATTTTAATATGCAAATATCAAATCCATGTTTTCTATCCATTTGATCAGTATGCAGAGTATGAAAAGTTTAGAATTTCATTCCTCATTTAGTCAATTTATTCTTCACGTCAGCCCCATAGCTTTAGCTTTTCCAATCGATTTGTCTTTAGCTTTATCCAAGCTCCAATTATATCAATTTGTCAAGACTTTAGACCATTAACCATACAACTATTGGACTGGTACTTCTAGTACCAAAGACCGTGCTTCTGTGTCTATTGGCCACTGTTCAGTCAATTAGCCCACAACCCCAAGCTACACTATCTATTTAATAGTGATGGATTTACAACTTATCCAACTATCACTAACTCAAGATTATAGCCCAAAACTGATTTCTAAATATTTGATATGAAAATTGGACACATTAAATTGTTTTGTAAATACAAACCAAATTGACCAACTCTTCTCTCAATTTGTCCAATATGAGTAACCAATTGCCACCAGTTCTTGTCAAATTAATCTACTATTGCAAAATAACTTGCTATCATCTACTTATCTTTCCACCTATTCGACTTATTCCAACAACTAATAGACTACTCCACAATTTTATCGAATCCCAGGAATTTGATCACGCAACTGACTTCGCAATCAGTCAAACACCGGCCAAATATATATACATAAAACAATTAGTCATAAATAAATTACTCAAGTAATATGGCACTCATTAAAACTTGACACCTACACAAATACACAATATTGTATTGGTTGCAAATTTAATCTCTAGGCATCGCTATGCCTAAACTTATCGATTTGATCTCACAATTTTCCTGTCAAATTATATCCAACTCAGAGTAATTGATCTGTGAACTACCAACTGGGCTCACATAAGCGAATGCACATTGCAATCAGTGACTAGATCTTTAGTTTTCGACTATTTGATTATTCATTTCACTTAACCATTTGCCATGCACTTTTCACATAATATTACAATTAAGTTAACATTCACAATTTGACTACTCCAGTAACCGAAAACACAATCATGACAATTAGAATACACATAATCACCCGCCAAATTGACATACACTACTGTTTAATTGACCTCACTCAGTTAGTACTCCGATAATTCCAATTTGACTGAATAACACAACCTTCTGTTCATGACAACTTCTTGCACAAATTGACTCAATAATTCTCACCAACTGTGAGTGCTCACTAATCCCTTTGATTATCACAAATTAATTCAATTATTACAATTTGATCTTCAAATACAACATCCACAATTCACACAATTTGACCACTTAGAAATTAGTTTGTGATTACTATTTGACTTGGCTCCAGCACTTATTCTCACAACTTGACAATATAATTACTCACCAACTAGAAACTCCACACAATTTCAGAATACACTCACACAATTGAGCTAACTGCTCAAAGACAATTAGAATAATTTTCAATATATATTAATTCATATAAGTTTCGTTAAGTAGTACAACACTCGATAATTCGACATGCTAAGTACTAGTGCTCTTCACTGGAGAGAGAGAGAGAGAGAGAGAGAGAGAGAGAGAGAGAGAGAGAGAGAGAGAGAGATGCAAATAGACATTTGGACTTATAGTCCCAAAAGAAAAATTGACAAAGAGTGTGACTGTTCATTGGAAATGTACCTTCATCTATTTGACCTACTTCGAATCCTAGCCTATTAGACCTATTCAAATCTATTCATATGTCTTTTGGATTTATCTACAAAATATCTGGCCACTTCACATACTATAAAAGAAAATAGGCTATTTGTTTACTCTATCTACACCTGCAAGACCAAATAGACAAAAGAAAAGAAAACTATTGGAACTACATGTTTACCTTTGAAAATATAAAAATTTGGGATATACTAACCTATTGCATTCACATATGAGAGGATTATCAAATGCTCTCTATTGTTCGGTATTGTTGAATGAATAAATCTTCTTCTACATCTTGCAAAAACTAGAGTCCCTCCTCCATTTTTTCTTACTTGTGCTCTATATTTGTCCACATTCCAAATCTACACTACAAGAGAAAGGGGTGTTTTAAGTATAGTCTTAGTAGTATAGTCTATTAAAGAATGACTTATACGGAGTCTTTTCAACGACACTAGCATGCGAGCTTGGAGCTGTGAGCATGGAGCCTGTGAGCCTAAAGCCTACAAAACATTTTGTGTGAAATTTTTTGCCACCCAATTTTTTTTCTTCATTTTTTTTCTTTATTTTTTTCTAAAAATAGAGGAAAACTTCCTATTTTTAGTAAGTATTATGACCTATGACTGTGTCCCCTAAAACCGTGGATTGTGGAATAAGACATTTTTTATTCTTCTGAAATTGCTTATTACTATGGGAAAAGACCATCAAACTTTATTGAAAAGTTTCACCACTTAGTTCAATTATTACAATGGGAAATGTGCTAGACTTTGCGGATATTATAGAGAGATGTCATTTGGGCACAACTCAGTTGCATTGTTTTGACTACCTAATTTGAATACATAGGATTTAAGGTTTTGAATATCCCGTAATGATTGGGATTTTGCACGTGTGTTTGTATAAGTGTACATGTGTAGGGTGAGTAAACAACCTAAAGGTTTGGGTGAGACAACGACAACAAGCCATGGTGGATTTATGGTACACATTTCACCCTAATCTTAAGGTTTAGGCCCTTCATATAATTTTGAATTATAAAATTCATTTTTTTTCATAATTGTTAGTATTGCCAAATTTTGTAGAAAATGGAGAAAGAAAAAGAAATGGCCAAAACAATGAATGGGAAAACTCAAAAATTGGGGAAACCAAGAAAATGGGGAAAAAACCAAAAATGGGGAAAAAAGAATGGGGAAAGGAAAAACTAGGAATAGGAAAACTAAATAGAAAAGGAAATGGAAAGAATACTTGAAAATGTAGCAAGAAAATCCAATTTAATATTCAAAGATGCCTTACTGAAATAGCGTGTACATTTTGTACATTATAGTCATTTATATGAATTGACAATAAAACAATTGACTTATGAGAAATGCTTTTATATTTCTTGAATGCATTCACATTTTTCCTCTATAAGCTACAAATCATTTCAATCACAATATAGGTAAATAAATATTATATGATTGAAATACATGGATAAATGTAGCCATGGCTATTTTGGAACTGTAATGATTCCTCCTTGAACTAGAAGTACCTTCAGTTTGTTGAAGCTGTAACTGGGTGCATGAATGAATTTGTCTTCATGGATAACCATCTTCCAAAAATACCTATACAAGTAGTATAGGTGTTTTCAATTCACGTATTGTTGTCTACCTCCAATAGTAGAAATAGACCTATTCACGAAGTCTAGGCATGTGCATGTGGGAAACATTCCCAATGTAATTCGACAGACATTTTGATTAGGATCTGTCCCAGTTTCTAGTGAAACTACTGCACCTAGGCCTAGAAAGGGGAGCAAAGTCACTGCCAAAATTTGTTGTCTAATCTTACCGGCACTCTCCCACTTATTTTGTTGCTCCGTTGATGGTGCATATGCAATTCGCTGTATGGTTTAGTTGTTTCTCACTGTTGGATATGCATTTGCATTTGTTGGAGGTGGTTGATCATAGAAGACACTCTTGAATATATTAGACATGTTAAAGAGTTGACGTGGCGACAACGTTGGTTGCTCTTGGAGATGGAAGCTAGCATGTTGCAACAATAATGTCTCTTCTCAACTAAGGTTGGTTCCAATCAAAATAAGTCATACCTCTGGTACTTGGGGCCAATCTATTACCTACTTGCACTTTGTTCCTTTGACACATCGTTCTATATCATCTCCACAGAACTAGAAGTCTGCCACAACCTCTCGTTTACTTCCGTACTCTTCCTTCAAGGCTATATTGGTTATATTAAGATTTTTCGCAGATTTTGAGACAAAATGCTAGTTATGGGAAAATTCATTTAAAAAAATAGTAATTGAAACCAAAAATAAATAATGCTTAAATAGTGATCTTATAATGAAATTCTAAAAGTTGGTGTTGTTACCTATTTATAAAAAAATACCAATAAAGAGATAAAATGGTTTATCCTCGACTTGAGGATAAAATTGAGACTATGAAAGGTCTCAATATAACGAATATGGCTTTCTTCCTTCCGTGATAGGTTGGAACTGGGGTTCCGTTTTTCCCCTTGTAATTTTAGGAGTGCACTTGAGATTTGATCCTTGTTGCTGAGCAAAACACTTAGCATTTGATTTGTAGTTGATCCTCGCAATGTGCCACTTTGATGTATCACAATCACTTTCAAATGCAATTGTAACATGTCAAGAAGGGTCCACCTCGGGTTGCTTTCCTTAACCTTCGGACGACTCAATAGAAATCACTATGGACCTTGTTTGAACACGTGGTTGAGAGAAATTTACTTTGTCCGGTCTATGTGAGACCCCAGCATCGCCAATGGGAACATCCAACTTCCTCTTAGTGCTTCCAAAGATTTCTTCTCCTTCCAAATGTGGTACTCAAGTTCCAACACCTTCCGCTCCAAGTAATGTATTCATTGCCTCTACTATCTTTATAAGATCTCCACTTCGTCTCACAACTCTCAATTTCAACTCCCCCCTCGATGGACCACATCCCAAGGCATGTTCTCTCAAGTAAGCATGATAGTTTGTCATTTGCATCCATGCATGAATACTGTCATCGCAAGTGGTGTCAAACAAGTTGTTTCCTCGGTTTCCGGACATTTGAAGCCACTTGTTATGAACTATTTCTAATAGGTTGCACGAAGGCAAGTCCATCATCTCCTCCAAAGTCAAACCCTAGAAATTTATCCATTCAAAAATGACTTTATTAATTCAATTTCATACATTAGAACCATCAACATTTATGAAATGAAACTTTGTCCATATGCATTTCAAATGAAATAAGGGATATTCCAATACAATAAAATACACATTCTCTCTTGGCCTACTCAAACAAGTATTGCAATAACTAGGCAAGTTTACTTTCATGGTGACAAGAACATATATCCCATTTGCATCCTTACATTTAAAAAAAAAATTTAGCTTAAAATTTTCCTTCCTAATACCCAAAACCTGGGTATAGGAAGGTAGTACAAAAACAACCGTCGGATCCAACAAATGATTCCATGCTACCTTCTAGTACCCACATTTTGGATTAAATTGTAAAATCATAAAACAAAATTAGAAGTAAGGGGTATTTTCAAATCTATATTTAACTTACACATGCATATTTGAAACCAAATATTATCAAATATCTTTCACATATAACAATATTGACATAAAAATATAAAATAATAGATTAAAAAACACAATGCACTTACCATGTCCATGTAGGCTCTCCATTAATGGTACCTAAAATGCCAAAATGCAAGCCAATGGTCCAAGTGATGAAGAGCATCCTCAGTAGTAGCTCCAAATGATAACCACCATGAACGAATCACAAGGTAACGTGTCTCTGCCTCATCCATATTCTTTGATTCTTTGTACTGTTTGTATAGCTGTATGTGTTGTTGTTGAAATGCTTCCTTGATGTGCTTCTATGTGTGTTTATAAAGAGAGGTACTCTAGTGCAATAAGCATGTCCTCTCACAATTCTCCATTTTGTCATCAAAAGAACCACTACCGTACACAATACGAACTACATTCTAATTGTCCATAGCGCTATCTGCCATGAACCCCTTGAAGTTTGGATGTTCAACTCCATGTCTTACCATGACTGCGTTCAACGACCTCCAAAATTGCACTTAGACCTCAATATCTTCAAATTGCATGTCACATGTTGAAATGGTCATGACCTTCTTGTATCCAGAATCATACACGTGGCAAGCCATTGTGGTCCACTCCTTTATGCGTGTAACGTGGTCAAACATCATCCATGCATTTTGAAGATCACCTCTAGGTTGCATGCGCCTCACCAAGTCTACTCCACTTCCCGGTCCCTTGGTGAGTATCTTGAAAATGTACACCTTCTCTTTGCCTTGGCCACGGAAGACACTATCGTGTATGAATTCGAACTTCAACTCTTTCTTCATAGTCATAATGTTGTCAATTACACCTCCTTGGTTGTTCGAACGAAATGAAGAAATCACATTTCGTATGTTTGGACTGCTCAAATATTGGAAGCAATCCATGACCTCCTCCATTTCCTCCCCCTTTGACATCTCTTTCTCTCCCTCTCCGTTATGAAATAGATAGCGTGTAAGAAAGTCCTTGCTAGCAGAAAGAGCAATTGCAGAGTTGGTGGTTGTTGGTGTCTTGGCCACTTGCTCTGCAATGAGCCCACAAATCTTTTCTGTAGAATCTCTATACACGCCCATCACGACAAGATGAGCATGATTTCCTAAGTGAATTGCAGCCCTTGTCAATTTAGGATTCTCACTATAGGAATAGTACATTCTAGCATTGCAAGTGTCTAGACATATAGGTAATATCTTGCAAACTTTGCAAACTAGAGTACAATCTTTAGGAGGACTAGCCCCTACTGCAAAAGGTAATGTTGTGTACCCAGTCCATTCAGTTTCAATATGTTTGGAAGCCCTCTTCAGATAATCACAGTCTAAATTTTCACAAACAAGGTGACCAACACAGTATGACTTACAAAACTTGAGACTATTGGAGTTGTGAATATTTGTTGTCATTAACTTGCACTAGGGGTGTCCATCATATCACTTGTCTATTCTATCTAAGTTCCTTGCTGATGACGAAGACAAAGATGAGCGACATGGAGGCAATTCAAAGATGACATCTCCATTTAAGATAGGTGGAAGAAAGTTGACACGATGGTGCTTCATGTTGTTCAAATCCATTGTCAACAATTCGTTCCTAGAGTGGTGCATAGTGGCTAGTCTCCTCAAATAATCCATTATACTCACTAGGTCAATTGTATTGGGATGCAACGAAGGACGAGACAATATAGGCTGTGTTGGACTACTCAACGGGGTATTTAGCAGTGAGTTCAATGACCCCTTCTCTTCCAATGCAGACTGCATACAACATGATTGCTTTGGAAGCATTGAGTTGGACAATTCTCCTTCCGATTTGCTAGACAACTCTATGATAGGATCTAGGGTCTCAACTTTCACTGCTTGGAGAATTGCAGTATTAGGAAGGACAGGAAAGTGAGGAAACATTTCACAAGATGGAGCACATGATATCATATGAGTGATATATGGCATATCCATAGTGGATGTATCTGAATGACGACTTAAGATCTCAGTTGATGCGGTTAGCATAAATAGAGGAAGTCCAAAAGCTCTATAATTTCCACATGCAAGGTACCAACATTGTTCATCTTCTTCCATAGATATGACGACAGGGACAAACTAGTGCACTCCTCCCAATTCCGACTTCCTCTCTTCTTCGACATAGATAGAGGATTCCACAAATCCAAAGTGGACATGAAGTAGATGTCTTAGTACTCTTGCACATCCTCCTTCATCTGTAGGAAACACAAGTGGAACATCATGACCATCTACTCAAATACAAGCCATGGCAAGAAGGAAAAAAACACAAAATGATGAAAACAAAAGAAGTTCGTTCTTGGGTGAGGTTGCATACCAATGCATCTTCATTAAGTACTTCACGCTCCATGGTTGTTCTACCATTTATTTAGGAAGCAATTAGCAATAAAAGAGTATGTAGTTCCATAATTACTCTCCATTAAGGTAATAGTTGCTAAGCTGCCAATGACAAAAACTTTTATCACTACTATTTAGGAAAACATTAAGTGTGTGGAGGCGACTGTGTTAAGAAAATTCCAAGTACATGCGCATGACTTATGTATTTACTATGTCATAGAAGTTATCACGTATTCCATAATTCGATAACAGAAGTGACAGAGCCATCATTGTCACAAAACCATTCAGTTTGATGGTGTAGCATCTTTATAATTGGCGACGCATTGAACAACTTGTCAGTTGTTAGGGCAAACAATTTGAAAATGGAGGTGAAAGTCATCAATGCATTCTAGGATGTGTACGTCCAAGCTACTTGGTGATGGCTTCTTTAGTGCATATAAGTACTCCCAACTTCTCTAGACCGCTCTGTATTTCATGTTCTAAGGCCATATTTGTTATATTGAGACCTTTCGCAGTCTCAATTTTATCGTTGACTCGAGGATAAACTATTTCATCTCTTTACTGGTATTTTTTTATAAATAGGTAACAACACCAACTTTTAGAATTTTATTATAGGATCACTATTTGAGCATTATTTATTTTTGGTTTCAATTCCTAATTTTTTAAATGAATTTTCCAATAACTAGTATTTTGTCTCAAAATCTGCAAAAAGTCTCAATATAACAAATATGGCCTTTTCTGCAAGATAGATAGTAGTTGCGCTCTGCAATGATAGTTTTATGTGCTTTGCTCTCACTTCATGCTCTTAGGCAGTTATAGCTTTTCAGTTGTTCTAGGGCAGACAAAGAAGCTTAAGAGGCAAATCTCTCTATATTTCTCATCTAGTAAGGTGCTTAGAAGATCTAGAATGACTCGTGAAAAGAGAGTTGTATCAAAGACTAGTCAAGTGACACCAGGAAACCTTTGGAAGGTCCTTTCTTTTGTAAGAGGTTTGGACAAAGAAGAGGCTGCAAGACTGGAAAACTATGATCTAGCAAATGTGATGACACAAGATACAACTACTTCACCAAATGATCAACAAGGAGATGGAGTCCCATACGTAAGCATCTTTTGATTCCTTATGTCTACTTTGAATTGGCAATCGATGGAGCTTTATTTTTGAGAATGCAATGTCCAATATGAGATTTTGTTTTCATTTTTCACTTTTAGGCGTGTACTCCATTTCTATTTTAGGGACATGTACACAGACCTGAGAGTGCCATGAACAACATATAAACAATAGGCTAGGAAGTTTAGAGTGAAGCTCATGCAAAAATGGCATTTTCAGACATTAAAAAATTGTTTGTCCACAACTTGCTATCAAGGTCATAGTGTACACTAGACAAAAATACAAAATACTTTAGGCACTTTGATTGGTGACTTCTACATTTCAAATATGTTATATTTAAAAATGAGAACTCAATTCTAGGGTCAACTTTTTTTCTAGTTATCCAGACACTCAATTCACTCGTTAGATAAATTAATCAAGCAGTAATATTCAATAGACTAATCCCATTTCATCCTAATGGAAAGTAATCTAACTCTACTTTATACGTTATTTAAGAAAACCTTCTTTGCTAAAACCACATGAACTCTTGAAGTGCTTGAAATTATATGTTTCCTTCTAAAAACAATTACATGAATTCATTAAATATCTTAGTGAAATGAAGGTATGTTTTGGGCTAGGGTTTAAAGTATTTGTTAGGCAAAAGTACCAAAGGATAAAGGTTTTGACAAAGTTATTTAATAAAAAAAGGTATCCGTGTAACAAACGATTCTATGACTACTCAATAGTGTAAAACAAGGTGAATTGAATGAATACTTCTTCTAACTAATTTGAGGGTTTACAAGTAACTTAATGAATGATTTATTGCAGCCAATCTAGTTCTATTTCGGGGAATTTTGAATTTTGCAGGCATCAGAAAATCATCATTTTTGTTGCTAGAAGAAATGGATTGAACATTCATATTCTTAGACATATTCCATTTCACGAGACAAGTCCACACTTAATTTAGTGACATAATAGTACTGTAGAATTCTATACCCAAGCAATAAGCAAACCCTAAAATAAAATTGGAACTTCAATATTATTCTCTCAATAAAGTTCTTAAAAACAATAGGTAACATATCCAAGTTTAAATTGACATCCGTTTCATTCTAAAATGGGGAAGGATATGTAAATTAAACCAACATAGCTCATTCAAAGGATAAACTACTATGATGGAGGAGGCTCTGGAAGTCAAAGACTAAGTCTAAGAAGCTTACAAAATCATATTACAATTGCGCATTTGTAAATATTTTTAGTCCAACAAAATGTGAACAAGTGATCAGTTCCTACAATAGATCCTCATGCCACTAGCAGCAAGTGCAAAATAGCTTTACAGTATTCAATGGAATTTGGAAATCCAACGTTCCAACATTAGATATTTGCCTCTCAACAATAGCTAATGCATTCAATTCCATGCAATAGTGAGCCTGAAATGCACCTTTAAAGTCACAGCAAGTGTAACTGATGAATTTAGTTGGATTGAGAAAAGAATGTGCCACTTGCGAGGGCAACAAATTCAAGAGCATGAACCTGAGGTCTACCACCACCATTTTTCTTGCACCAGCCTGAAACCGCCAATGAACCATTTCAAAACTTCCCTGGTACAACGTCAACAAGTCCTAAAATTGCTAACATATTCACCTACACTTGTATCGTGCTCTCGTAGATGTAGTTTCAAAGCCCCACCAAAATTGTATTTCTCTGCGAGGTTCTCTAGATCTCATCTTGACTTTCTCTTTTCTCGTCCTTTCACCAAAGCTAAATCTCTTTGCAAGGTTTTCTAGATCTCACCTTGAATTTCTCTTTTCTTGTCCTCTCGCAAATGTAGTTGCAAATCCCAAATAGAAGTGTATCTCTCTATGAGGTTCTCTGGATCTCACCAACTGGTAGCTCACTTGCTTGCAGGAAGAAGATCGAGGCACCATGAAGAGGACCACAAGAAGCAAAGCTTAGGTGGACGAGATAGTGCCGCACCTTGCACAAGTCAAGGAAGTGCAACTTGTTTGTGAACAACAAGAAGAGGTACACTTTCATCATCTCCCCTGTCATCTTTGTCTGTGCAACAAATGTTTTTGCCTTACTAGTTTCAAGCCATTGTGTAGTCCCTCAATATGAGAGCGTTGCAAAATCGATAGACATGTAGGACAATGTGAAAAATTCACCATTAGAAGTTCCCACAGTGTTGTATTCCTCCCCTCACCCTTCTGCCTGAGTAAAATTAATGTCTCTTTCTCTTTTCTCTATGAACACAAGATTTCTCCTAGGTATAGATCATCAAGACTTATATCTTTTGTACTCCTCGAAGTAGCAAATTACGATAAATTCTACTTTTACAACGCCTTCAGCTCCGGCCAACAATACGTATTGTCTGAAATTCGAATCCAAAAAATTAGTAGGGAGGGTTGCACACAATCTTCAAATTATTCTATTTCAAAGATGAGAGCCATGTTACCTGAGCAGGAGTTTAGGGTGGGGCGAGATTTCGTTTCAGTTGATTGTAAGATTTTGTTTCAGCCGATCACTATTGCAAGATCACTAATATTGGTTCCATTGCGGAGCTCGGCTCCATGGCAGCTGCGGCCCTGGCTCCTGTGCAATTGCGACAATTTTGAAATCATAGATAATTCATCAGATTTAGACCTCTCGCGAGACTGATTATTTGAGTATTGTGAGGTAGCCACCTAACCACCGTCAAATCCGACGGTAGTCTAGAGGGTACCCTTTGGTACTTACACAATTGGTCACCTTCACAAAACCCGAATACAAAGTCAACAGATGAGGGTGCTGAGATTCACACCTTGCATCCAATAAGGCTCAGCCAACGATTCCTAAACTGCATTGAACGATCAGACTCCTCTTGCTTTGAGACCTAAAACCCTACATCTTCCATCATTGTAGTTTGGGAAATGCGTCATGAAGCACTCCTGCAAACGTTGCAAAGGAATTTTTGAGGCTTTGAATCCTTTGGTTGAAGGTGCCTTAGGCGAGGGCCATGTTCTTGCCTCTATACGTGGTTAGAATTGGAAAAAAAAAAGAATTTGTGATTGTTCTTTGAAAATGACCAATTTCTAAGGTAGCGTGAGCTACTCCAGAAATTGGTCCACCAAATGCACCTTGATTGAAACATTTAAGCACCAACCGCGGAAGGGGTTGAGATTTAGAAACCTTGTACCTTGGCGAGCATCAATGGCATATACAGGAAGGTTGTGAATCCTCAAAATGTGATGTTGCATGGAGTTGTTGTTGTCGCTTACTCCCAACTTCGGAGCCCTAGTTGGTGCTTATTGTTAGCTGTGGAGCCAATCGATGTTTACTATCACCTTCAAGGCTAAATCCAATTCTCAATGTCTTCCTTCGGAGCCCAATCGATGTTTATTGTCACCTTCTCAACTAAATCCGATGCTCAGTGTCTTATTGGGGAACCTGTCAAGTCCCTAGCTATCGAGATACACATTTCGAGATAGCAGAGTTCGCTGAAGATTCAGTAATCTTCCTTTGTCAACTATTCAAGAGCACACACCTACTTCAAGAAGAAGTGGTGGGTCATTCCAAGAAACACTTCACGTTTCTGGCTAAAAAACCTGATTTATGGCCGCAGGACTAGTAGGACTATGGACTACTATCAATTTTACACGTTAGTCTACACCTATGAATCTCAACTATCAATTTTGGGCGCCTGCAAATCTTCACCGTTGATTCAATACCACATAATACTTTGTAGTCTTCATTTTTTCTAGTGCAACTTCAATCATGTCCAATGTGTGCAAAATGTCTCTCAATCCACCTATCGATCACTTGGTTAGTGTGAGCTTCCTTATAGAGTCTTTGTTAGCGACTGAGACCACTACCAATGGCTTTCCCTTGCAAAAAATCAAACTCAATATTCAGAAAATTACAAGAGTTGCTTCTGAAGCTTCAATCAACCTCTAGAAAAAGCCCAACATGACTAATAAGCAATATATGGCTACTTCCCAGATGCTCCTCTTGAATTAGAAGCCATATACAATAGGTCATCTTCAACGTGGTGCCTTGAAGGATGTGGCCAAGAAATTTGGAGTGACTAGTGAGACTATTAACAAGCTTTGGAAGCAAGAACAGGAGTCACTAGCAAGTGGCAAGCTAGTTGCCGATGTGTCGTCTAAAATGGTAGGACAGGTTGGGTGCAAGAAGAAGTTGATCAACCCTCGAGCCATCAAGGTCATTCCTCTTTCTCTACGCCAAAACGAACGCTCATTAGTTGTCCAATTGAACATGTCAAAATCAACCGTCCATCACCACATGGTAGAAGGGCAAGTGAAGGTGCATATGAACACTATCAAGCTGCTTTTGAAGAATAGTGACAAGGTTGCTCGCTTGAAGTTTTGTCTATCAATGCTTGACTCAGCAAAACCTCAACAATTCTAGGACTTGATGGACCGCGTGCACATTGATGAGAAGTAGTTCTTCATCACCAAGGGCAAGCAACAATGTAGTCTTGAACCAAGAGAAGTAGAACCACATCGTACTTATAGGAACAAAAGGTTCATCTCAAAGGTCATGTTCATGGTTGTAGTCGCTTGACCTTGACGGGATTCATATCAAAATGTTCAATTTGATGGCAAGCTCAACATCTTCCCATTCATATCCAACCAACCGGCCAAGCAAAGCAGTGTGAACCACCTTGCAAGTACAATGGAGACAAAGCCAATTGCATTTGTCAATAGGAACAAGATTTGACAAATGTTCATCAACAATGTCTAACCAGTAATCTATGCAAAGTGGCCACGTGGTTGGGCAAGCAAAGACAAGCGCAATACAATTGTAATCCAACAAGACAATGTTGGACCTCACCTATCAGGCACCGATTTTGTTTTGGCCTCTGAGCTTGTGAAGGACGGTTTCAACATGAAGCTCTTTAATCAACCACCAAACAATCCAGATATGAATGTTTTGGACTTGAGATGGTTTCATGCCATCCAATCACTACAACACCAAGTCGGCAATCAACATACAATTGACAACATGATCAAGGCAACACATATTGCATTCCAAAACCTCCAAACTTCAAAGCTCAACAACGTTTTCCTGACTTGGCAGCAATGCATGATCGAAACAATGAATATGGGAGGCGGCAATAATTACCGGCTACCACATATGGGCAAGGCAAAGCTATTGCATAGGCACAAGCTTCCTGAGACACTTGTGTGTCCTGTAGATATCATTCAGAAGGCCAACGTTAACCTTCAAAGCTTGGAATGACAAATCCAGGAATTAAATTGGACCACACATTGTATGAAACTACGGAGTTATTTTGGGGCAGAGGAGTATTTGGCAGGCCAATCCCGTACTGCATTGGCAATGGTCATGGAGCGTGAGCTGGTGCATAATCACAAGGCCATAAAAGACCAACTAGGATATGTTCAATGTCATACTAAAATGGAGGTTATGGAAGAGTCACATTGGTAGGAAATGAATGATCGAGAACAAGCAGTAGGATCTAGATCCCTCCTCCACTTGTCGTCTTGGCTGCATGCCTGCCCAAATCTGATCATGAAATGAGTTAACTGAATTCATGCAATGTTGTCTTCGGACCCTCAACGACCAAGAAACTATCTGAGAGCGTCAAGATGCACTGATTGCGCTCCAGAGAGAGGGGTCCTGGACACAGGACTGCGAGGCTGAAACAGGAGCCGCGGGTTGTGGATTGTGGATTGTCCCATATCATCAATTCCACCAAGTGAGGACAGACTGACTAACTTACTGAAGCAACTTCTGTGGAAACTTGGATTGGAGAGTCAGGATTCACTGCCAAGAGGACAGGAGGACAAATGCAAGGAAAGAAGAAGACAAGAACTGGTCTATGCACAATTCCACATCTGGCAAACCACAAGAAACTGTACAATGAAACGACCCAGAATTTATTACTTGGATGAACTCATAGGGCTCATGGCCACGATGTCAGCCCAGGATGTCAGCCCAGGGACAACCCTCGCGCTGCACTTACAGAGTATAAAATGTTGCGAGGCCAACGTGATGAGACAAAGAATCCATCCAAGCTTCCAGAGGCTTCAAGATTCCATACATATGGGTCTCATTTATGCAGCTCTGCAAGATCCACATGATGATATTAGAAAGAAACATTGAAGAACACCCAGACCATGTGCAACCTCGAAGTACTGCTCACATGCCAGCTGAGCTTGCAAAGGAAAGGTTACACACTGATGAATTAGTCCTCGAAAGGAAAGGTCAGCAATTTCGAACAGAAACCCTTGCGATAAAATCTTCACAAATCATTTCAACTCTCCATGGCAAATACGAACTGCACAACGTTGATATGCTCCAATTGCTCCGATTGCCAACCATGTCTATCAAGCAGAGCTCAAAAGCGAAAGGGCTTACTAAATGCATTTTGCACTGCAAGGCCAACCACGGGTGACAAGGCCAAAGAGAACAACTGAGTGAATATGAATAAACAACTAAAAGAAACAACAAAAGGCACTGCCCTATCAGTTGAAAACAGTTAGAAAGAAGAAATCATTACAACTTTGGATTCGATGTGGGTGACAACTTGGATTGCAGCTCCTTCGCAACAGCGTCGATGAACTCTTCAGTGTTGACATAATCCTCTCTGCTGACCCTGCAGTGAAGTCCAAAACAGTCACAAACTTGCAAACAACTCCATTAAACCAATGCATGACGGAGACCAGCACTCCGCTCAACGTAAGAAAAATATCGATTTGATGGAGTCGAGCGGCAGAGGCATGGTAGAACGATCGACTGCCTACGCTGGAACCTCTCGTCAACTCGTCGTAATTTCCTTCCAGAACTTACTTGGGACCATGGCTCAAAAGAGCAAGATCTTTGGTCATCGTTCCACCCTCCACAACATCAATACAAGCGGCCTCCAGCTTCTCAGCAAACTCTTGAAGCTTCGCATTGCCATCCAACAAACCTCTGAAGAAAACATGCGAACACTTAGAAGCCCGTGGAATGGGCACGATCAAGATTCGCATCCAAGCATCTGAACAAATACCGACCACGCCGAGGAGATATGCAATCCATTTCCGTACAGTAGCAGGAAATGCTATGATCATCATATGGAACAGAATTCCATGGAAGTCTCAGAGACCAAGCCTGCTTGAACCCAGATAGAATGACCATGGCGACGACCAACATGCACCTCACAGGCTACGATATGCAAGTCAAAAAGCATACCTGTGGCTTAGGCCACGACCCCAAGCAAAAATAGAAGCAATACTGTTGGTGCTGGTTTCACCACCCTTCTGGTACACTCGGAAGTGCCTGGTCACAGTCCCATGAGCAGCTTCGGCTTCAATAGTTTTGCCATCGGGACAAATCTGAACACAAATCACAGCAAGTGATGCACGCTAAGGGATCGCAAGCTCGGAGTGGGGTGGCACGACGACAAGGACAAAATCTGCGTGGTCATGACCATCGACGACCCACAGTGAAACCCAAATAGGATAAAATCATCGAAAGAGCTACAAAGACACGGTGGACACGCAGACAGTGCACAGTTGAAAGCCTTCGATATATTTCCAGACGTAAAAAAAACCGCACACGGTTCAAGCAGCCACGCAAGTCATACCAGCACAGAAGTCATGAGGCCAAGCGATCCGAAACCTGCAAACAAAAAGAAACGAGACGATTGGGGTTTGAGATCTTCGGAACTGAAAAAATGAAACATACCAAACCGTCTCTTGGTGACACCAAAAGAAGACTCCAAAAAACAAGGGGGATCAAGGAACATCAGGAAGCGAAAGACATTGGAGTCCTGTGAAAAAAGAAAAAGGGGGGGCGGACAAAAATACCTTGAGCAAGCATGTCACTTTGGACATCTCCATCGTAGTTCTTACAGGCCCAGACGTATTCACCCGCACTCTTGAGGCAATATGCCACCATGTCGTCGATGAGGCGGTGCTCATACCTGTGATAAGCAAGGGACTCAACTCAGGATCACGAAGGACGAATTCACAACACTTATACCAGCAAGTCGAGATCCAAAGAACCCTGAGGCGGATCAGAATCCAACAGCAGGAGGGCAAGGAACCGCTGCATACAAGAAAGAGCTCAAGGCGGTAGACAAGTACCAGATTCCAGCGTCTTTGAACTTCGCCTCCCATCCCTCATTCTGGTAGACTTCCAGAAAGATATCCTTGAACCTGAACCAAAGGCGCAACAGGCTAATAAGCTCACGATGTGGACGAGCATATCACAATTCAACACGGTCCAGAAATTGGTCAACGTGATAGCAAGGTTAGATTCCGCAAAGACTATCCGAATAATATCGCACCAGTGGATATGGAAACTGGCGCACCAACAGACGGTTGGAATAACTCACTTTCCTATCCAAACAGCACCTCAAACACTGCTTCATCAGACAAACGCACCACCACCGAAAATGAACCCATTACCTGCCATCATAGTGCTTCAAAATCGTGTTCTTGGTGCTCAAGTAGAGGGGCCATTTCTTCTTCAATGCCATAGTGAAAGAAGCCTTTGCAAATCCCCGGATAGACTGCACACGACCACACACATCAGATCGCTCAAGGAAAACGAAGGAAAGGCGGACGGCAACATCAGCTTTGCCAGACATCAGGAAATAGGTTGAGGTCAACTCCAATTATCGAACACTTCAAATTTCAAAACAGAGATCCCAAGCAGAAAACACACCTCGTCGGTGTTATACATAGAAAGGGCAACTCCACCAGCACCGTCGTAGTGGTACACATCCAAGTCCACAATCTCTCCACCATTGTCGGGTTCTGCAAACTCAAAAACAAATCAAGAGTTTCGAAATCAACATACTTCACGAATACAGGGTCAACAGTAGAATCTTCATCACCATCAATGCACCGAGAACTGCAGACCACTCGAATCGAAACCTTCAAAACACAGAAGAGCTGGAAATGATTCAATGCAAAATAGAGGAAGCATCGAAACTCGAATGCCCAGCTGGAATTGACAGCAAAATGGGAACAAGGACGAACGAACAGAAAGAGAGAGCCAGAGGGTTACCAAAAACCATCTTCAGCTTGCCAGGCCCTTTGAACACAGCGTCGGTGGCCATGTACTGGTCGCCATAGGCATGCCTGCCGATGCAAATGGGCTTGGTCCAGCCTGCACACTATCTTCTGTAAGGGCTCCGGCAGATACAAACACCTCTCACCACAAATAGAAAACCCACCAGTCTCCAAGAACGAACCAGAAAGAGGACCACAAGGGCTCGGTGCATACCAGGGACAAGGCGGGGAACGTTCTTGCACAAAATCGGCTCACGAAACACAGTCCCTGCCAGTTGAAAAGCAACACTTCAAGACAGTCACGATAAAGAACTCCAACATCAAATCAGACGCTACTCGTACTTATCAATGGTGTCCTCATATCCCCCACTTGGATTCACTTGAGCGGGATCGTCCACACTCGAACTTCACTTCCATAGATTAATGTGAACAACCACAAAAGATCTCAAACCAAAGATCAGACTGTGCAATTGTTTTCTCATGGTTGGGAGAGGAAACCCAAATGCAAACGTCACAGAAGCATGCATTTTAGCTCGCCAAACAGAGACAAGCAGTACCGTTGAGAACGTTTCTGATGGTCCCATTTGGACTCTTCCACATCTGCTTAAGTCCAAATTCCTTCACACGATCTTCATCTGCACAAGACAAAAACACGTTCATTTATTGACAGGAAAGTACCAACCAAAGATGCCAGGGTCGAAAATATATCCGGTGGAAACATTATTGTGAGCAATCTTGACCTTAAATGTGGCAGCGGTAGATGGCTTCTTACTGACGATAGCCTTTCCCAACAAAAAATGTTATACAAGTATGAAGATATAACAATATCGTGCAAGGTTTGTCTACCCGGACTAATGCCAGGTACGAAACGAACCAGGAGTGATGGTTGCACACTTGATAGCGACATTGTATCTGCATCAGAAGGGCAGAACAAATTAGAAATACGAACTCGATGGAGGTCAATCATTCCATTCTAGTTTTCCCTGATTATGGAAGGGCTCTCCTATTATCAAGCAGAGAGGAGGGGACTGACATCAAGGAACAAAGCGAAAAAGCTACACAAGCATCTCGATGGAAGAGAACATCTCATTGAAAGGAAAATTCAGGAATTGGAGGGTTCATACTTGAGCGTAGCTGCGGCACTCTCAAGCGTCACCTTGTCATTAGTGGCGTCTCGATTGAGAATTCCCAGGTCGTAGTATTTCAAATCCACGTCCAGAAATGGAAAGATCAACTGCAACAGATTCCGATCAAACTTGTCAGACAACACGCTCCTCAAAACTTCACTCTCCGCTTCCAACGATTGGGATCAAAACCTTAAACCCTAATTGAATCGTCGCTCTTATAACAAAGGCCAAACATGGATCATGAATCAACTAATGAGAACCTCAATATCAAGGTTACAGAAGTACTTTCGAGAAGGAAAGTTCCACTATTGCACGTCACGAACACTGGAAATAGGGGTCAATATGGGTCATGGCCAGCTCTCAACCATGCACGTTTCTCACAGCAAGCAGATCGGAAAAAAAAGGAGGTACGCTCACTCACCTTATCTTTGATCATTTTCCAAATGACCCTGGTCATTTCATCACCTGTTCCATGGTGAGCGCACAGATCAGAACATGCACAGACTCCAGTCAATAGCACAAGTCTTGGAGATCCCTTAGAAAACAAAAAAATAATAGGAAGACTCCGCAAGCAATAGAAATCCAAAGACGAGAGAGCGTCGAACTGAATTACAAATCTTCAAATTAGAATTGGGCTCAACACTGGTGCAATGGAACTCCATACCAAACAAACGGAGACCGATGGACATGGTAGACCAATCAGACGACGTTAAATAGTTCAAGAACCTTGGGGTTTCCAGATGTGACAAAACACATTACAAAGAGAATAAACAAAAACAGAAGCTGATCCCAATATTCAGGCGCACAATTAGACTCAAAATAGATAAATTCAGTCACGCAACTCGTATTGACGGCAATCATTCCAAGCATTCCGACATTGTTCCATCTGTGCAGGATACACGAGTAAAGGAACTGTTTACATTACGACTCTACAGTCCAAAAACCATATGAAGACCAGCTGCGGCTCCATGGATTGGAAATAAAAAGTCAAAAAGGATTTGTGCAACTACTCCATCTCTGCAAGGGACCCACGCTACTATGATACAATCAAAGAAAATTACAGATCCTAGCTGTGATTGTTTTCTTCTTGTACTGAAAATACCAATCCCCCTGCACATGGATCTCAAGAACAACAAATTCGCTCATCGTCCCAAATAATCACTCTCCCTCCAAGAATCAAAACACACAATAGGATTTTAAACTTTAAAGATACAGAGACACTAGCTGAGGTTCCTTTTGCTTCGGATTGCAAATACCGATTCTCTATTTACGGAGCCCCAACAAAAGTCGCTCCTCGTCCTAAACGAACAATCTCAATTCCCGAATTGAACCACATGAAAATCAAACCGCCCATTTCGACGATTGGGTTAACGATCTCAATACATAAATGAATGCAGTGGTTCAATTCTAGCACTCGTTCAATTCCTCTTGGATAGTAAGCACCAATTCCCTAATTACTGAAATCAAGAACAACGAAACTCCGGAATCAAACAAGCACACTCCAGTCCTGAATCAAACCAAACGAAAATCGTAGAGTCCATCTCCTCAAGAGGACAGTCGAACGATATATAAACATATACAACAGCTGTAATCCCATTTTTCTTGGATTCCACATACCGATCCCCAATGAAAGAGCTCACAAGAACAACAAACGCACTCATCGTCCCTAGCAAACGCTCTCCAATTCCCGAATCAAACCAATCGAAACTCATAACCTCCGTGTCCACGATACCATTTTCAAACTGAACACGTACAAAGATACTAGCTGTAATTGATTCCATTCTTTCTGGAACCCAAACAACAATTCCCTACAAGAGCAAACACCCTCCGTTCTCAAACCAATCCCAATTCCCTCCTCAAGCCACACAAACGACGTCATACCGTCCATCTCGACGATCGGATTGTCGACTTTGATTTTGTGGAACGCCATGGCTGCAAAGGACGATCGAGGAAGGGCGGCGCGTGGGGCAAAACGGGACGAGAGGAAAACCCTCACACTTGATGGAGGCGAGAACAGACTGGAGGCGGGGGAGAGGGAGACTGGGGACTGGAGAAGGAGACGTGAAGGCTAGGAATGCAGTGCAGGGTGGTGTAGCATAGGTCTTCGAGCATCTTCAGTCATCCCTGACCGTCATCGTCCGCGGCACTGTTGAGGGAGGGAGTCGTCGTTTCTTCGGGCTCGCATGGCACACTGCATGTTGATGAGCTCCAGATATTTCTAGGGATATTTCCATTTGTACAGTAGACATGGAGGTCAGCTTGTCCCAATTATAACAATATCTATGGTAGAACCAGCGTTTTTGTTATGAGCGATAATTTGCTCAGCCCGCCAAATATTGGCCTCTGTGCCGTCGTCCCTCCAAATTTGGACCAGTGCAGCACAGCCAGCGAACTGCCAAAAAGCCAAAAAAACACTGGGGTAGAACCATCCATTTCCAACCACTTAAGCATTATTTGCATGATTTCGAAGAGGAGAAGGCAATGTTAATTTTTTTGGCCTATGCAAAGATAGAAATGATGGGCATTGTCAAATTTTGACAAAAAAATTTCTTAAATTCAAATTGTTATGAATTTTGGAAGCCAAAATTTCGCATGCACCCATCCCCAACACATAGAGTCTCTCATGACTACTCATCCAAAGACTAATTTGGCTCTCAAAACCAAGCACATGTGTCATGACAGTGATGTCTAGAAGAGGATTGGAAACCAAGAAACTAAAGGTTAGAAATCAATCATATCTTTGTTGACCAAAATCTATAGATTGTTCTTAGGGCCTAGCTAGTAATGGGTGGTTCTACCCACTACAAGAGAAAGGGGTGTTTACAGTAAAGTTTTACTTCAAAAATATGTATTTCTAGTCATTTTTTACTAAAATCATCCCTTTTAGGTCATTATTCATAGGAATATACTACTTGGACTATATTTAAAACACCCCTTTCTCTTGTAGTGATTATATAAATATAGTTAAATGTTGAGAAATTGGTGAGGGAACAACCTAATTTCACTATTTACTAAAACTACACCTATTTTGAAAGGAAAATTGAATAGGGAAGGTACTCAAAATGGTATGCATTGTAATGAAAAGTGTAAGGTTGAGTTCAAGGTCATTTTGAGTAGCGTGCAATTCAGTTTATAGTATTATGGAGGTGGCAACCAAGGGTTCTTTTTTCATTTATTTTAAGTAGTGTAGAAGGGATGAAACTTATAATCTATGGATGAAATTTTGATTTATTCATCCAAAATGATGTACATTCATCCAAAATAGAAGGACACCTTCTCAAGATTTGATAGAAAATTAGCGATTTCCTCTACTAAAAAGCAATAATATTTTGCCAAATATTCCTTGTAAAAAAATTTCATTACTTTTGAGCAAAAATTCACTCAAAAAAAGCCTCGGTGGCAACTTTACACTTTTGGTTGTCTTAACTTCTTCTTTGTGACATATTTTGATACTACTAGTATCATTTCTTCATGTGCATCAAATGCATTTTGGCATCACCTACATGACAATTTTAGCACCTCTGTAACTTGCATCTTTGAAAATTTGTCAATAATTCCCAATGCATCCAAAAATGATGGAACCAATTGTATTTTGATTCATAGTCATCCATCAATGTTCAAAAATTATTGTTCATTTAATAGAGCATATTGGTTATGTCACAAAGCTTATTCCTACAATTTTAGGTGTAGTTAGCTTAGTGTAGTGTAAGAGTTGTATATGGTGAAATAACCAAAATAATACTCTTTTGTTTTCTTGCATTGCAATTGTTGGTTGTTATTGAAAGGTATTGGAGATTCTTACCTAGAATCAAGACAATTCATTTTGGGGATGTACAATGCTTACACTGTAGATCTTTGTGTTCATTTATGGTGCACTTATGACTTGTGTTTTGAAAATTCATAACTTATTCTTCTATTGAAATCCATTTTCATTTATCTATTCACTCCAAGAGAAACAAATTTTACCAATCAATAAGGTAAACTACCCCATTCTAGACCAAATAGGAGCCAACCCATTGTAGGCTAAATTTTGTTAGTGGTGTACGTTTCAAAACTTCAATATACACTAGTGACATATTTTAGCCTACAATGGGTTGGCTCCCATTTGGTCTAGAATGGGATAGTTTACCTTAGTACCTTTCCTTAGTTGCAATTTTTAGTGATTAGAAGTATGCAAACTATTGTATGTATTCATTATGTTGATATTGTGGTGTCCTTTTGATGTTTTTTACCCTCAAAAGTTGTTAATTCTTTTGTTCTATTCCATTTTTTTCTACCTTTCCTTAGTGGTTGCGTAGATTAAGTGCATGTTAATTGGGGTTCCCTCTCAATGATAGTAAGGTCATTTGGTCGTTTATGCCATTCATTTTTAGAAGGTAACAAATTGGGTTGAAGAGGATTGCAAACAAACCATCCTTTCTTTTTGTCTATAATAGAATACACTTTTTTTGTCTATAATACCATGTAAAATTTAAATACCCCAAAACATTCATATACAAATCAAATACAAAAGTATTTCAAATGAAGTTTTTGGAGAAGGGTCCTTTGAATAGAACTTGATATTTTGTTAACTAAGGTGATGTTTGAATATATGATGACAATCACAATCCAATAACATAAGCTAAAGCAAATGAATTTCTTGAGAGTCATATTTACCACATCCTCATTCATTTTAAGAATATGTGACCAGGTTCATTTGTTTGAGTCTTCTATACCAATAGTCAGTAAGACAAAAATCCTTCATCATAATCAAAACATGATACCAAAAAGAAATTACAATCATTAGATGAGATTTGGGCTAAATAGAAGGCTACAAGTTCTCTTCAATTCCCAACACTAGGCAACTTGCTGAACTATGCCATTGCAGTAGTGCTAATGTGGTCATGCAATGGCCACGCCAGATTTTTCTTTTTTAAATTTTTTTCTGGTTCTCTTTTCAATTTTAGGTCAAAAAAAATTCATTTTTATAGTATTTATGTTGACTAACAGAAGTCAGCCATGCCCTCACTGCTGCAGAAACATCATGGGGAATAGGCTTGAAATGGTCCTTTATTTCCCTAAATCTCATCTAATGGATAAAGCTTGAAATTTCAACAAATATGCGAGCTTGGAAAAAGTACACAAGAACCATGCAATCAAGGAATGTGTCACACAATTCTCCATATATAATGAGGAGTTTTGAGATTGTATAGAGTTATTTTCATAGTGGAGGTGAAAAACTAGTATCACCATGAGTTATTAGGTTTTCTGAAAGTTAGTTACAATATAGTAATTTTTCAACTTACATTGACTTTGGAAAATTAGTGTCACATGCATTAATAAGATAGAATCATGCAATGCAAATGGCCTTCCTTCCTAGTTAATTTCTCCATGCTGGTATTAGTTATCAACTATTAGTTTTAATATAAACTCCAAAAAAAGACCATTTGGCCTTTGCTACCATTGTTAAGTAATGTCTTCAAATTATTGACATAATTATTTTCTTCTTCTATATTTACAAACCTACTCAATCCTTTTAGAATAGAGATACAATCTACTTACACAAAGAAGACAATTAAACCATATGAATCATCTCGTAAAGAATGTGATACTTATACACTAATATAGGGGGGTTTGGGGGGGTGGGTGGGTTGGGGTTTGGGCTTAGCCATTGCTTGAAAGTTGCTTCTAACACTACGAAAATGTCAAAACTAAGCTCAAGAAATGTTGTTTAATCCCTAGATGACCATGGCACCAAATTAAAGTGTCAACATAATTTTGAAGTTAGATAAAACCTTACCAAGTTACTATTTTTCTTAGCTTATATTTTTGAAAAAGTCTTTTTGATGTCTAATTTTAGCATCAAAAATCTGATTTTGAAAATGAATGAATATGGTTTTTCTATTCAAGATTTTGTACAAGGGCGCCATTGCAAATCTTGATTTTCTAATGTTGAGGGCTCTTCAAAATATGCTTCAAATAAAAAAGAGAAAAATCCCATTAAAAATTCATTTACAAAAGTTTTAGACTAGATTAGGAGAAGCCATAAATTGATTTGGGGTTATGCATGTTATGCCCTTCAACCTCATATAAAGTATTATATTAGTGACCTCGATTTCAGATTTTTAAGTGTGAAAAGAGGATTGAATTGAAGGACTTCAAATTACTTTCACAATTTTAACACACCCATGATCAAACAATAAAATCTTTCAACCTATAAGTGATATTCTTGTGTTTTCTTTTCCCATAGGATCTCTAACATGTTTACTTTGTATTTGCACACTTACAATTCAAGAAAAGAGTGATAAAACATCTCAAAATGTTGACTTTTTGTTCAATTTAGAGAAAATTCCAAGACTCTCTAAAAAGGCCTTGGGCATTTATAGATCTAACCCTTGAAGTCCCAAGTTTTTTTCCATCAAGTTCCACTCAAAGTTGCCATTTCTATTTGCAAACTACAAAAAGATTTAGTAAATTTTTTTCCCCATGTTTTACCATAGGATCTTGCACTAGACTAGTGTAGGAATGTGTGGAAAATTTTTCAAAAACTTTCATTGTGTAGATTGCAAGATATTTGCATTTAAAGTGAAGAAAACTTAGTTATTTGCACCTTACTTACCTAGGTTTTAAGGGTTTGAAGCTTCCTAGTTAAAAAATTTTGCACAACCAATATTTAATTTAAAAAAATTATGTTGAGGATTGTGTAGAAAGTCTAGGGAAAAAAATTTGAACACATGCACTGGATTTTCATTCTTTAAACAATTGTAAGTAGAAGCAAGTCTGAGATTGAAGGAAAAGCTAAATTTTTATATTAGGTCTAAGATGGAATTGAAACACAATAATTCCAGTAGTGAGATTGTTCTAGCAAGTGAATTACACCATCTCGATTCTTTTTTAAATTGTGAAAATTGAGTTTAAAATGAATCTTTTAAAAAAAATTCAAAAAGATACTTTGCTTGCTCAAAAAACAAGGTTGTCCATAACTTTCTCATCACTAGTCCAAATAGAATGAATAAAATCTTTCCATATAAAAAAAAATTACTTTCAATGAGAAACAAAATTTTGAAAATTTTATTTTGACTTTCTCTGATTTTTTGTGCTATCCAACAAAACCCATTCGGGGCTTGGGGTGATATAATTTTTGCTACTAGGCACCAATTGAAATAAAAATGATATTCTCCCAAAACTTGTGTATTTTCTATCTTCAATTTTTTCTTTAAAAAGCACGACAAAAGTTGAGATGATAGGAGCCTACTTGAAATCCATTTTGTCCTCAAAGGGGTTGGGGCTTTAGGGGATAAAACATTGTTTGCACATTCACTTGCTACCAATTTAGCTAGGTTTGGAGTGTTGCTTTTGCAAGTTTTGCATCTTGCATTGGGAACATTGCCACATTATATGGAATGTTCCCAATGAATATCAAGCATTATAATTGTAGTATTGTTACGGTTTTAGAAGTAAAATAGTGATAATAATTTGTTACTACGTACATAAATTGCCATATTATACCATATTGTATTAAAAAAAAATACCATATTGTATATGATTGACATACAATATACTATTCATCAACATAATAATCTGTGAAGCACTACGTTTTGCATAAGCTGATCCAATAGCATAACTTCATACAAGCTATGTACCTTCTCTCCCCCTCTACCTTGACTAAGATTATGGACTAGTGCCTTCACTTGGGAAATAATGTGAGAACAATATTGTGAACATCGAAGCAACATTTAATTCTTGAACAGGTTTTTTTGGTGAGACATTACTTGCGAACGTGAACTTATCTCTAACTGAAACATGCTTTAGGAGAGAAAACATGGCCTAACAAACGTTGTTTAACCCTGAAAATCCTAGTACGGAATAATTGTGCAGACCAACAGATCTTTGTTTGATCAAGATTCCATGCAACATGACTTACTGTACATCTTATTAAACCCATATACCTTTCGCGCCAGCCTTTATGCTCAAATATGCTACTGTATAAAAGTGGGTAGGAGTCGTCGTAGCCTTGTAGGCAGTGCATGTTTCGTATGTCTTATCTACAAATGAGATTGGTTGTGGTACCGGTATTCACAGATCGAAGCTGAGCGAGTGGAAGTAGAATGGAGATACCGATGAGCTCATGTAGTGAGACTTGCATTCGGTAGCAACGCTCTGTTGCAAACTGTCTGGACCACATACGATTACTCCCACATCTTTGCCTCGGTAACATTCTGCCGCAGTATTGAAATATTCTGCATTCAATCACAATTCAACCACAATAGCGGAACGTGTCAAATAGGGTTAAGAACGGTTCTGAAGCTTTCAGAAGGTGTACAGTAGGTTGCAGACAAACTAGGCCTGTAGTGATATTGAGAACTTCCTTGAGTTTAACCCAGAAAGGACCAGGAAGCCCAAATTGGACTCGTGTTTTTATCAGTCTAAATTTGAGAAGGTTATGTGGGACTCTTTTTTATTCAATTTTATTGGCTAGCCCACACGGAAGAGGCCTTGCATCTACAACAGCTACATGTACAGGGAAAATGAGGATGAATGAGCAAGTCCTTACTTGGAAAGTGAACCACTGCTACACTGCAAAAGTCCCTCAGTGTACGTGCTGTTTTATTAGCTCACCGACACAAGCAATGTTCTTCGTGGTTCTAGTGATATATACTTGAACCCCATTTGAATTATATTTTCACAATTTGATCAACCGAACTCGCCACTACAGAACCATGAATCCTTGTTCTTTTAGAGGTTAATTAGAGGTTAAAAGGTTAAATACCATCACTGAAACCAAAGCACGCTTCAAAGGAGCTAGCAAGGAGAGATTACTTGGCAAGTTTGGCCGTCCTCTCATGATGCTGGTGTTTTCGAGCAGATTCCTTTCCCAAATATTTTCTCCATCTGGCAAGGGAAAACCTGCAGCTGGCGTGCAATCCTTCTCATAAACGCTCGTCTTCTTGCAGTTCTCACTATACTCCATATTTCTCAACAAGCTCCAAGCCAACATGACGACACCACCGAAGCCACTTATTCCCACAACCATGCTTCCAAGATAAAGCAAGGCGATATGTTGACCTGACGTTGGCCTGCTACCTTCATGTGAGTGCCGGGTGGTGGATCTGTCGAAGACATACATGACCAGAATCGTTGCACAGGATGCAACAGCGACGAGACCAGCAACCCAGAGGCCATTTCCAGTAGCAGCAACAGGGGAGAGGGATCCCTCGCGGCCTGAAACGTTGGGGAAATTCATGGTTATCTCGTTTTCAGCATCATATCTGTCTATCAACGTCCCCTCCCCTGTGTCGCACCGATTGGCTCTTCCTGTCAAGAAAGCGTGACACTCGAAATGCGGCATGGTATCGGAGAATCTCTTCGCGGGGAAGATGTCTGTGAGTAGAACAAACTCCGATCCTGTCTTCATAGTCCAAATGAGCTGAATGGACTTTGGTAGTCCACGTTCTCTCCCTTGGTAACGGTAGAAGAGGTCCCGCAGAATCGCGATGAAAGGGGTAATGCCGATTCCTCCCGCAACTAGGAATAATGCGTCGTACCTACGGAAAAAATCTGAGGTATGTCCGTAGGGACCTTCCGCGAAAAGCAGATTTGAGAAAGGGCAGCTGGATGTTGGAGCACCTGCATCTGATGCAGTAAGAGTACGGTGCAGTTTCCTTGTCCACTCCCCGAGTGGCTTGATACAGATAGTCACGGTTGGAGAGTCCTCAAGAGGACTGGAAGTGACGCTGAAGGGATGCCATTGCAGTCGTGACACACATGGAATATTGATGAAGACAAAGCTCAGCGCGTTGTATACAACTCCTGTTATGGACAACCATCTGTGATTGTAAGTAGCCTGCGTGAAATTAGATTTGCAAATTCTCGTGAATCGATCACTCGCAATCTATTCGTGAAACACTTGCTAGTGTTGATTGGTGACTTTACCTGGTGCCTTCCGTAATTTTAGCTCCATCGCTCCACTGGGATAGACCTTGGTGGCTGCAAGACTTAGGCCATGGCGTGACTGCACCACTCGAACGAAACGATCTACGAAGAAGAGAAACATGCCGCCTGCTGTGTATGATGACATCTTCGTGCCAACATGGAAAACCAAAAATGTGAACAAAACCAGGTAAAGATGGTGGATTAAATAGAACAGTTCAAACCATCGCCTGCGGATGGGAGCTATAGCTGTGAGCCACATTAAGAGCCCAGCAGCGAAAGCAATGATCCCTGCTAGAAATGAAATTCCCGTCGGTGGCCACTTGAGCAGCTGTTCCAACATAACACAGATAAGTTTACATAAGGTTACGACAGGCAACATTACTGATACTGCTGATAGATTATGCTTACAGTAAAACTGCAAATGGTGAAAAAATGAGGAACGAAGTGGGAAATACGTGGGGATGGATTGGATAAAACTTTGCAAACCTTGGAAATAGCGTGCTCAGAGGCGAAGAAGCAAATATTAATAACAGCATGCGCGCTGAAGAGAGTCAAGGTTAAGTGGCCTAGCCATCTGTGGTACTTGACAGCATGCTCAAAGGGTATATCAATCGTCCTCAACACAGGTGAGCCTCTTGACACTGGGAAGAACAAGAGGGTCAATGGCAGCAATGCTGCTCGTGACAAAGCTCCTGCACATTGTACCATGCGCTTTTGATACCTGCAGGTAGCTCGGGTCATACTCTTTCTGACATAAGTATTAATTACGTTGTAGATTTCCGTATTTTGAAAAAGAGGATTAGAGGATTAGACTGACCATGGTGCAACTTACTTATGTATTTCTCCCAGAGGTGCTGCTTGAGGACTTGTATTAATTAGACGTAATTCGGGAATAAGTGTCTTCAAGAATATCCAAGCTACTGCAACGAGAACAACAGTGATGGCAAGGATGTCGAACCCTGTTGCCACACCTAGAGGGCCTCTTGTCACAAGTGGCTGTGTCCACATCAGGTTTTGGAATCGTTTCCAAAGCCCTTTCGAGCCAGGTTCACCCCTCGTCCTTGACCTTGGGGATCTGTCAAGATGAATACACAAGCTTTGATGATCACTGTCTGATCATGCAGTTAATGAATCGGGTCATACGAAGATTCTTGAGCTTCATTCCCGCGTGATGAAATGATTTACATGTAATATTTGGCTTCAAAAACATTCAGAGAGACTCCTTGCCTGTGTTCCGGATATGCTCTCTTCAGATGTAAAAGCAGAAGGCCGAAAATGGAGGAAAGGATGGCCGGAGATGAGTAAACGATGAGAGTCGCACCTGCACACAAAGAAGCAATTTATTGCTCTATGATTGGTCATGTCCTCACTCACAATTGAGAAGCTCAAACAGGGCACGATCAATTGCAGCAGCAGAGTGTGCATAAAATTGTATTGCAGAAACTGATAAACTGCATCTCTCAAGTGTGATGCGGTCAAATTCTATATGACTCCGAAATAGGAAGGAGACAACGAGAACAATCGATTGCCAGACGTATCTCTCCCTATTGGCCAGGCACTTACCATAGTCACCGTCAAAACTCGGGGTCTTCTGTTTAGCTCGAGCAACCAGCTTCTCGCCAGTGGCTGTGGGCCAAAGAATCCACAAAAACATCCAGAACAAAAGTGCACTCCAGAACAAGAGCGAAAAAATTTTCTTTGCGTCCTTCACTAGAAGATCGGTAGCCATGGCAAAGGATCTGAGCGGCAGTGCACTGTAAAATTCCAGAGTCGGCGAGAGCGGTTAGAATGCGAGAAGATCAATGGAGAACTTTCATTTCCAACTTAGAAGTGTAGCCTTGAGTGGAAAGCTACCGGCATCTCCCCTTCCCTACTTTCAAATTAATTCCATTAAGTAACAAATCTACTATGACTAGGATGATGAAAATCTCACTAGGTCAAAACAGTAGCAGTAATTAACATAGTGGTCATGTAGCGGTAAGACGGTTCATCTCGTGTTATACGTCATGTCCCTCTACCTTTAAAGGATCTGGACGTTTGAAAGCCAAATTGCAGATTCAAATTCGTGACATTGGCGCGATTCTGGGCACCAGATTTGTGACACTCAACCGTACTGCAGAAATCTCTGAAACTAGGAATGCTATAGTGGCCCGCCTTGAAAACTGCAAATGTCCTGAATATCCTCCAATTTAACTAAATATGACTCGCTGCCTTGATTGTTAATTTTAATCAAGAAAAGTGTGGGGAATGAAGTCTGTCGACACTCAAAGAAACGCTAGTTCTATGATCAAGGCTGTCTCACGACAATTGTGCTACTAGCGCGTTACTAGTCTTCATCAATGCCATGAGATTGAAACTGTTCTTTACTAAAGCTTCTCGAGTCACATCTGACAGAAACCTTAGACAGGATCGAGTGCGCACACGCTCTACATTGGTGTAAAGTAACATCCGTGGGGTAGAGACAGCGACTTGGATAGGCGACAAAATGTGTGTTGAAGCTGCATTTTCTGGAAGTCAAAGACTCAGCACTTGCAGTCTAAAGAAAGGTACGAGGCTGTGATCTGCATTGGAAGGAAAAATTAATTGCACGAGCGCTAATTGATTCGCGCTTGATCTAACTAACTCCGGTCATTGCTAAAACTTCTACGGTGATCTCCTCGAGTTTAATTATGCTGTGAACTTTCCATACATCAACATGAATTAATGTGAGTATGTGACCGCAAACTTATGCAAACTTAATTAAAGAAACGCTAGCTAATCTTGGAAAGCATTCGTATGGAAAACGTGCGAAGACGCGAATGGACAATGAGTTGAAGAAAGACTCGAGTAGACCTTGAACGACAGTAAATTACAAGCTAATTGATTCGCGCTCGCTTCCGATCTCTAATTCCGATCACAGTTAGCCGCAGCTAAAACGATTTCTGATCTCCTTGAGTTTAATGATGTTGTTCTGAATTCCCAACAACAACAGTGGAGAACTTCGAATTCGAGTATTCAAAAGGAACTCGAGTCTTTGAAGAGCGTTCAATTCAAAGGAGGAAACGTTCGAAATTAATTAACCTAGTCGTTCATCAAATTTAAATGCCCCGCAATTCAAATGAGAGGCTGCTTCAACACGAATCTTGAATCTACTGACCTTAATCTTGTCCGCGAAACGCTTGCGATGATGGCAAACAGAATCATGCCTGCTTCACTAAACTCTGCAACAGTACAGTCACGGCTTCCAGGAGGCGGTCAACTCTCTTGCCAGGCTGCTCCTATAGAATTTATATGTTCAAACCTTCCGCAACTGGAGCTCGATCCATAGCCGAATTCATTCATACAAAAGTACGGGAGAATCAATTTGCAAGCTTACGAAGAATCATCGTCTTTCGAAGCATAATGATCTCGCGATGTCGACGACTCAATACCCCTAAGCCAAAGAATCTCATTACTATACCTCTGTAACCCTTAAAATTCCTTGCAACCAAATTGTGTTTTTTGAGGTTTTGGTCAGCTGCTGTGGTTCGATTTTTAACTTGATTGTGCACACAATTTATATTTTTGGATTTAAATTTCTGATACGAATCTGAAAATATGTTGAATTTGCATATAAATGCAAAATTTGGATAAATTTTTAACGAATTTTTGAGTGATTTGACCTCAAAAATTCAAATTCTGCAATTATCAAAGGACTTTTGAGGAATTTCCACTTGACAATTTATTTTAACACATGGGTATAAGCATGCTTGGGGTACACCAATTAGGAACCAAGGAATCAAGAATGAAATAATTTTCAATTAGCCTATTTTACAAATAAAAATGAGAGTAATTTTTTTAAAACATTGGCTATAGTTAGAACTTAGAACACATATAGTCAAATCATTTTCATGAATCAAAACTTATTAAATCTTTCATTTTTCATTTTCATATTTATTGGGATTTAGCAACTAATATCACGCCAATAGAAAATATACATGTATATGCAAGAATTTTACCATGATTTTTTTTGCCTATTCACCACTTTACAACTCACTTTTCATGTTTCAACTATGAAATCCAAAAGAACCTTCAATTTTGAATTTCTTGAAATCGTAGCCCTCTTTTGTCATATTATAGAAGATTTGAAAAATAATAAAACTGAATAGTTAAATATCCCATATCAAGTTATAAATTACTACAATTTGTTATTAAAACATCATAAATCAACAAAGTAATTTGAAAACACTTTCTACTAAATATTTATATTCCTCTTTGATTCCTAAGTGAAAAATGAACACTATGATAGAGTCTTGAATGGAGCTATAGGAATCAAATCAACAACTTTAATCAATTAATGATAATTTTTTTTGGATAAATCCATATTGTATTCTGCTTGAGGCAGCTAAGCAAGTTTGTATTAAAATTAAGTTCTTACAACAAGATATGTAACTTAATCTATATTAAAGAAATGAATTTCATTGAATTGTTTTCTATTGTATGACAATGTTTATGGGATACTCCAAGCATGATTGTACCCACATGAGGATCTTTTTTGACACAATGTCATGAAAAATCATGTTTAGGACCATAAAAATTGTATTGCAAAACTTTTTTCTGATTTTTTTCTTCTCACTTATTATTGACTCAATGCAAAATTCACCATCTAGATTGTAGGAAAATATATTTTTAAATGTTTGATGAATATATTGATGTTTTTAGATATTTTAGTCTTTTCACTATAAGAAACCCACGTTTTTTATGACATTGGATAAAAAACGTGGCGTTTTTTTTTTGACATAAGGACGTTTGAGACTCTAAGGTACTAGATGGAAGAATTATAGTAGACATCCCAAACAACATGTGGTGTCAGTAGGAAAACAACATGATGCTATGGAAAAGGTGAATGTTTTGTGAGACATCCGATAAAATGTTGGCACATTTTTTGTGATGTCCAAAACAATGTGTTTGTGCCATGTCAACAAGGATTCAAATTTTGACTTTGGTTACTTGGAGCTGAGGTAAAAGATTGACCAAATGTGAAAAAATAGGGGAAGGGCAACTATATAGTATACTTTAGCAAAAAAAAGGTAGCAATTGTAAGTTGAGGTCAATGAAGTGGCAATTGAGTGACATGGCATGCAATGAGGATGATTTGGCATGCCACATCATCACATTTAAACACCATCTAAGAACCCTAACCCTATTTTTTTATGTCATTTATGACATCAACTAAGACATCAATTGAAATGTCCACATGTTTTTTGCAACATCAACTTAGACATCCAGATATTTTTGATACATTAGTTGAGACAACATAGTGTTTATTATAATGCTCATGTATGAAATTCAACTTTTAATAAAATTTCGATGTTTATATATCCCATATGGTTTGTCTTCCTCCTATCACCCTACTTGTATATATACCTTATCTTCTCATGTCAATATACTCACAATAAGTGGTACTTTGAGCCATGCAACATATTTGCCACATATTGTATACTATATATGGAATATTGTATACAATGTATGGTGTATTGCAAATGGCCTATTCTATACGGTATATTGTGTATGGCACACATTCAAGTGGACACCACAAAAAACATCTTGTCATCTTAATGGATATTTCAAAGATTGAGACATGCACATTAGATACATTCTGGAAGATGTCGTATGTGATGTTTTCATGTCTCTGTAGACGTGCCATAACACATGGTGGATGCTACATGATGTTCCAAAAAATTAACCTCATGTCACTGTTGACATTAGAAAAAACATATGCGTGTCACAGTAGATGTCCAAATTGATGAGACCAAGGGCACAACACAACAACGACATCAACTAGGGCCCGGATGCTTAGTCAGCGCTGACGTAGAGACAAGGTGGCATCCACATGGCAACCTCTCATGACCTTCTCAAACCATATTTTTTTTGATGTCTTCAAAAATTTCCTTGAAATTAGACCATGTTTTCTATGATTTTCCAAGTTTTTTAGCTTGTCCATTATAATGCATTTTTTTGGACATCCATGTTGACATGGCTAATGTCCAAAAAAACGTACCTACCACGTTATGAGCTTGTTACAAAAAATGTGGGTTTCATATAGTGTTTCAAAAGGATCATAGTAATGTAAGGGCCATAAATTTTTCATAAAGTGGATTCAAATTCTAATTTTGGGTATGCTAGTTTCTAACCTTAGCATTTATATTATACTAAAAGTTTCACATTAAATTCAACATTGTTTAATTTTCATTGAATTCTAACCCTTTAGGTGCATAGAGTTGAAAAATTACTTTCTACCATGAGCTAGTAGATCTTATAAAATTAAAGATCTTATATGTGTTCTTTATGAAATTGAGATGAAGATCTTTAGTTATAGTTCCAATTGCTATAATTAAAAAAAAAATTCATTGAAAAATCTGGACACAAAAGTGACCATTTTTAGTGTTTTGGGGCCTCAAATGCTTTAGAAATTTTAGGAGTTAATGTCACCCAAAATGCTCTTGATAAAATGAAGTTTTATAATTACATAATGATAATATGTTGTTGCATATTATAGTAATCATGGAAGGAGGTTGAAGCAAAAAAGTAGATGACCTTTAAGATTACTTCAAAAATGAAAAATGCCTCTATTTGTTTATATATCAAATCATTTTTGGCAAAGTACTTTGGTGATAGGTGTTTTCCTTTCAAGTTTAAGGAGATACATTGAGTTGCACAATTCAAGAAGCTAAATTTGAACACTTCTATCATAGAATTGTTGTTATCTTTGTATTCAATATAATGTATCGAGTAAACTTCAAATGACCTAGGAATACAATCGTATCTTCTACCTAATGATTCTTGCGAGATTAGGTTATCTTAGAGCATACTGTGGGATCCTAGATGAAAAAACATCGGAAGTGCACTATGAGTTTTTCAAAGGGTGTTTAGAGAGGGTGTATGAAATAATACAAATATTCTAAAAATAGTTCATAAATGTTGGATGTTTATAGAATATTTCAAATATGAATATCCTCTAAATATCCTTTAAACAAAGGGGTCTATTTTGAAACTATTAGTCTATGTAAGTGATCCATTATTTATAAATTATAGAATTAACAAACCCCTAGTAGTCTTTGGATTCACATGACTATTAAGTGCAACTAAGTGCTCTCCTTGAGGAAGAACAAAAAGAGACTCCTCATTCACATCTATCCCAAAAAGGGATTGGAGTTCTTTCTTCCCTACATTTCATGAGAACAAAGTTGTGATATTGTAGAATGTGATATAACAGAGGTCTTGGTGTATAGTACAGCACAACATTTTTCAAGAGAGTTGGCGCAATGCCCTATTCACACAGGACACTTGACTGGACTGGTGACTGGACACTACAGCACTGTAGTCGACCAGTTACTAACTGAAAATGAATGAACGTTAACCCCTAAAACTTTGTCATTCATCGGTAGGATTTCCATCGTCACCCCCTGTTTCTTATCACTCCCCTGAATCTCCACTGGATATGGCTTCTTCCGTCGTCGTCGTCGCAACCACAATCAGAATTGCAAAGTGACAATCCAGCGGAGTGAGAGGATTCAGGGCGACAGACAGCCATAGCCATAGCCATAGCGATGGCCATGTCTTCTGCCGTTTTCACGCCTTTGCCCGTTCCTTCTTCTTTTCTACGATGCTCGGCTGCTGAGCCTAGTGGCACCAATGCCAGCAACACCAAGTCCGTCGTGAGGCTGCCGCAGTTGTCGCTGAGCAATGGGAAGAATCCTTCGTTCATGTCAGTGGTGCACCCCGGCATGGAGTTTGTTAATGTGATGTACTTCAAGGGGAGCTACAATACTCAGGTATGGGAGACGTGGGTATTCGGAAGTTGAATTTTGAAATGGGAGAGAACGCATTCCCGTGGCTTTCTGTGGTTTCAATTATCAGGAGGAAATTTTATTTTGGTAGGTCTTTCGAAGAGGATTCCAATGCACTAAAATGTGAAGTATTTGGATACTGTATGAGGAAGTTATGAGTTCTTGAAGTTTGAAGTAGCAGGGTTTTAATCATACTCAGGTCTGGTCGGCGTGGTTATTTGAAAGCTGAATTTTGAAATGGGAGAGAACGCATTCCCGTGGCTTTCTGTGGTTTCAATTATCAGGAGGAAATTTTATTTTGGTAGGTCTTTCGAAGAGGATTCCTATGCACTAAAATGTGAAGTATTTGGATACTGGATGAAGAAGTTATGAGTTCTTGAAGTTTGAAGTAGCAGGGTTTTAATAACATTCAGGTCTGGTCGGCGTGGTTATTTGAAAGCTGCATTTTGAAATGGGAGGGAACGCATTGCCCATGGATTTCTGTGGTTTCAATTATCAGCAGGGAATTTTGTTTGGTAGGTCTTTCGAAGAGGATTTCAATGCACTAAAATATGAAGTATTTGGATACTGTATGAGGAAGTTATGAGGAAGCTGAATTTTGAAATGGGAGGGAACACATTCCCGTGACTTTCTGTGGTTTCAATTATCAGAAGGGAATTTATTTTGGTAGGTCCTTTCAAGAGGATTCCAATGCACTGAAATGTGAATTATTTGGATAATGTATGAGGAAGTTATGAGTTTCTTGAAGTTCGAAGTCGTAGGGTGCCAATCGTTTTCTTGAACCGTGTCTTTCATGGAAGCTGCTTTGCATTCAACCCTGAACGTAGAAGCTTACCGGCCTCTTTTCTTATAAATCACGTGTTTGAATGACACTTGCATTTTAAATGGTGACTTTAATTATCTCTCGCAAAAATGGAAGCGGTTCTCTACCTTGGTCTGCTGCTTGCTGCTTGTGGATATTTAGGACAGTGTCATTTTGTTCTTATCATGGTTTTGATTCTGTTGGTGATGATTGTGGCTCTTTGGTCAGGTTTTTGTGGGAGAAGATGAACCAGCTGATTCCGTGGTGAGGAGGTTCAGGAAAGCGGTCATGCAAGCAGGAGTGATTCCTGAGTGCAGGCGCAGGAGATTCCATGAGACGCCCCAGGACATTGTGAAGCGCAAGCAGCAGAATGCCCGCCGCAATAAAGCTAGGTACTTTGGTGTCTTCTGTATTTCTTTAGGTCTTTCGTCCTTGGTAACCTTTATTGAATCGAAGAATCTCTGGTCCTCGTTCCTGTGAAGTGTAGAGTATGTTTGGTTCAATTCAGTGCCAAGTGTAGAATTTCCGTAACATTGTCTGTGAAGATCTCGTGTGAATTACCTGAATTGGCTCTCGCCAGATGGGCATTCCAATGTGTGTCTGCTTCCTGATTTCGCTGCAGAGTTCAGAATAATCAATTTTCTCTTTCCTGGCGCTCGATGTAATCACAAGTACACCGTTGCCCTTACTTACTCCTACTTACAGACCCGCAATTCCGTAGCTTTATTATTCAGCATGCTAAATTTTACTGAGTTTGTGTATGTTTTACAATGTGCATACTCTAGGCCCATACTTGGTTTTTATAAAAAAAAATGCTGAGTAAGATATTTATATTGCACAACTCTGCATAATTCTAAATATTAAATAAGAACTACTTTTCTCTCAGGTCATTTTCAACGCTTGTGTGGCGGAAAAGTTGTATCTAAAATGCAGACTGTACAAAATGCCATTTTTTAGTTTTTATAATTTTGGGAATTTACTAATTCGGGAGTTTCACTGTTCACGAAGAGTCGAAAGCATATAAATGAATTTCTGACCATTGCGATGGGTATGTTGTATCATTCATCTCAATGTCGGACGTACAGAGATAGAATGGACATCAAAGGACGAGAAAATGATGAATTTCTGACTGCCCAAACCTAATCGTTTCGGTCCCTTTTTCGTTTTCATGATATCTCATCTTCAGTCTCCTTGATCGGCTGTGAAATCATTTTCTTTTGTTATGTCTAAATGAACTAACCGTTATGTTTGCATACGAATGGGAACGAGATATTCTTGTCTTAGTTTTCTACTGTAGATTTTCGATGGAGTCAATTTATCATGGTTTGTAGTGTGAATGATAAACCCTGGACTGTGTTCTTTGATAGTAACCGAAGGTTCACTGGACCACGACCTGAGGGAGGTTTTGGTGAGAAGAAGGAAACTACTACCAGCAAAGCAGATGACGATGATGACTTCTGGGGTTACGCCGAAGAGGGAGCAGATGCCCATTTGTAGAAGAAGCCAACTTTGGTGGTTGTGAACAATTCCTGAGTGCTTCGAGTCGAGCTCACAATTCTTGATTGCCTTTAGTAAATTCTTAGCACTTCGTGAATGCAAAATACTTACAAATTCTGGAACACTGTATCACGATTCTTTTCAAGCTCTCTGGTCTTGAGCGTCCTCATTGGTGGTTTGACTTGTTGCAAGGTTACTGTACTGGGCTGATGGTCTGAAATCCCCAAGTGGAGTCGATCCATTTGTGTATTGTTCCTGCAGTTGTCCAAATTCCTCGTTCTTTGGCAATTGGATACTCCGAGAGTTCCCGAATCTAACATGCGATGGCATAATTTGCCTATTGTCAGCATGGTAGTAGTTCAGACTATGCAGGTGAGATTCATTGTAAATAATTAATTTTTCTGTCAAAGGTAATAGATGTCATCATGTGATTGGTTGTGACGTTGTAACCTATTGAAATGTGCTACGGAAATTAAAATTTGAATCTGATCTGTGCGTATAGTAAATCCAATAGTATTGCAATGTTGTCTCACAGGGGCTGGCATGGGAGTGACTTGGTCAAGGGTTAGGTTGAGGGAAAATTGTTTCGAGACCATGAGTGTGGACATGTACAACTTAAATTCAGAAATGAGATGAACTAACATTGTGACACAAGTAGGAGCAGGGCTTCTTTCAGGCGCACCTACCTCGTTACATATTTTCTTAGGCGTAGCAGCTCTGTTTACAGTTTGCAGTCGAAGATCTTAGTATAATGGACACATCATAACTTCTGACTATCCTTAACTGTACTGAGAAACGCAATCCGCATTAAAAATGAAAACTGCTCACCACGATCTCACGAGTCTTCCACAGAGGGTGACATTCAAAAATCAGAGAGACAGACTCTCACTGACATGAAATACAGGAATCAATACAGGATTCAATACATAAAGGCTTCAAAATGTACAGTTGTCTTCAGTAAATGAAATACAGGATTCAATACATAAAAGGTTTCAAACTGTACAGTTGATCTAAAACACTCTTTCCTGTTCAAGTGGGAGACGGTTTGGAGTCTGCTTTGCAGCTGCTTTGGGCTTGCGTATAAGGTCGGCAAGGTCAAGAGCCCCGATCTTCGCTGCCACAATGAAGTCATTCTCCGTCAGCCCACCTGCACCACGGACATCAAAAATAGTTACATCAATCTGATTGGGATGCACTAACAGACACTTAAATGAAGTGAAGTACAATATCAACGTGCCACTATGTTTTCAAGTACTTCGGAGTAATATGGCTTCTAGAGAAGTACCAAAAACGTCGTGCCTCCTTTTCAAAAACTTTTAAAAGTAGAATACTGATCGTCAGTCATATTTTAGTGACGTTGAAGTTGTTGTCCTGAACTTGATGTCTACGACGCCATTTTCCGGGTGTTCCTATTCACAGTTTCTGAAACTGTTGAGAGATTGAATGAGGTCGACAAAGGCGTACCTACTGCATGGGTCGAAATGTTGATGCTCAACTGATTCCAATTCACTAAGTGAAGGTCTGGATGATGCCCTGCAAATACAATCACTCTCATAATATGAGAACACTAGGAAATAAACAGACGCAAGAAATGCAAAAAACAGACTTTTTGTCAAACTACACTTTCAGGTAAGTCATAATAAGAATGTTCATAGAGAGGTCTCCCTATGGTCTTCCTATGTAGGTCTCGGCGAAGATTCTCTTTATGATGGAATCTAAGACTCCTGAAACAATCTAATTTTACTATAAAATGGGCATGATTTTACAAGGACAAACCCTGAACTTGACAAAAGAGAGCGCCCCGATGCAGTTGAAACAGAATGAAGAAATAGAGGAGCTCATTAATGATATGCTTGAAATGAACATACCTTCTGCTTCAGCAACATCAGCAACCCTCTTCATGATCTCCAAACCTTTTACAAAACTCGTCGTTTTCCAGTTTCTTTGCAGTTGCAGCACACCATCAATTTCCTTGAGTTCCCAGCCTGAAACCTATCATATGTGTGGGAAAGTATGTCAGAACCGCCGCATGTTAAGACACGTAGCCACAGTTTCACGAGAAAATTCATCGGCAGTCTCGCCACCATTCCAATTGTTGTTCAATAAACCCTACAGACCAACGATTCACCGTATAATTTGACGAATTCACTTGATCATACTGCGAAAACTATACTTCATGTGGGGCCAAACTTTATATCACTAGGGTCAATGACGAACATTACATGAGGTTTGTCTATAAATAAATAAAACTGGACAAACGAAAGTCATCATCACCCACCCAAAACTGCTAAAAAAACATGAGGCACAATATGGGCACAATAGAAGAGTGGAATGGCATTGAAATCTTATGTGCATGATTTGCCCCTGTCTACACAGATTGCATGAGTTTCAAACAGAGAGTCAAGCAAGCCAGAAGATTAGAGGAAAAGAACCTCTGGGAGTAACGACTGAGCTTTCTCTTTAGACATGGGCTGAAGCTTGCCAGTCTCACAAGGAACACATTTCTTCTTCTCTAGCGCCATTTCACTGGAGGCTTCTGCATCCATTACCTTGCTTTCGTCAATTGCCACTCTATTACAAGCCATTCCAGATTTCAAATAACTCTAGATCAAAATAATCGACTCTACATGTAACAACCATTAGAGAAGACAGAAGTGGTTCCGGAACATGATTCATTAACCTGAATCTGCCCCATAGGATGTCAAGTAAGAAAAAACATCATCTGGTCGATTAGGTTATTAGGGCACTCTTCCGGTCGACGTGCATCGGTCAAAGTTGTCCAATCATGTATTAAAAATTTGTCCGTGCCCTAAAATATACTTTTTCTATAAGTCCAGAAATTTTTAACTCATTTCTGATACAAAAACGAAATCCGAACAAAGTTTTACGTCAAATACCAAAAAATATCATAAAATTCCAAAATGTCTTCCCAAATACAAATTTCTGTTGGGAGACGCAAAATTCACAACGAAGAATTGTACCAGATACTTATCCATGCAAACTTCACATCTAATTTTGGAAAATTCGCAAGTGAACATTCTCTAAATCGCCCTTTGGCCCTCAACTGACCCATCCATACGCCGTGCTAAAGCAATAAGAAACTCAGAATCATAAAATTCTAAGATCCGAAAGCTAAGCACACACCGACTAAACATGGTAAAATTCTTCCTTTTTCACTCGAACTTGAAGCAACCAACAATCATCAAAAGTGGATAAATTGGCCAAAACTCATCAAGAAATTTCCAAGAAAATCGAAACCAAAGCACATGAAGTCAACTGACCCTTACGGCGTACAAAAGCAATAAAAAGATTAGAATCATAAAATTCTAAGATCCGAAAGCTTAGCGCGCGCACACGCACACACACTACCTGGACGTGATCAACTTCTTCTTCTTCAATCGGTCTTGGCCGAAACGAAACTCATCAAAAATTGATCAAATTGGCCAAAACACATCAAGAATTCCCAGGACAATCCAAACCAAAAGCACACAAACCCGAAAACAGGAAGAATTCACATCACATCACCTTGACTACTAGCGGCACGAATTGGATGAAACCCTAACCCTACTACCCCCCCTTCTTCCCTCCTCCACCTCACCCTCCCAGCTGAGGAGGAGGGGGACTTCGTTGCTGCTGGTGGTGCTCCAAGACGTCCGCGATTTGCCTGCAAAACGGGTACAGAAACGAGGTGACCATCCAGATCAAGATGAACGTCGCCCACATTTCGATAATCCACAACGTCATGATCGTGCACGAGAAAGAGGAAAAGAAAGCAAACGAGCAATGAAGATGCATGCGCGAGAGTTTAGAAGACTCAATTGCTGGTTTGATAACATAGGAAGGGGCATAAATGGTTGGATAAATAACGCTTGATTGCTTACTGTCTTTGCTTACCTGAAAGACGACGGTTGTGGGGATGGAGATCCGGAAGCTCCATGCGCGTTCTAGTGTTGCTAAAGCTTGCTGCATCCTGACCATGGGGAGGGTTCTAGAGCTTGTTGTTGACAGAGTTTGTGCGGAGAGTAGGGAAGGTGTAAGTTTCGTTAAAAAGTGGAGGTTTTGCGTTTGTGGAAGGAATTGTGTTAAGAAACGTGAATGTCGAGGTGGCGCCGAGTCATCTCTGCCTAGGTGGCGTCCTCACAAGATCCTGGGATTGGGTTAACGTACAAATCTTTGGAATAATTTTCGAGAGGGCAGACTTCCATGTGGAGCCAGAATTCGAAAACAATTTTCAAGTTTTCTAGAATCAGAATTCGTTTCACTAGTTTTTAATGATGTTTTTATTTCCGAGTGGATAGGAATAGTTTTGCCTTATTATGAAACTATAAGCAACCACAAAAGTTCAAGTTCAATAATAAAATTCATTTCCTGGATTTCAAAAACTTGCTTCCTCCATTTTCATGGACCTCTCCCTATAATCTTGCCAACCTACAATTCCAATTCTCCTCTTCTTAGAAATATTTTATACTTTACATAATTTGTAAAAAGTCAAAACTTTGTAAAATTCATATACTATACTACATTCTAATTTTAATCCAAAATCGTTAATATATTGTATATATTGTTTATATTTTATGTCATCAAAGAAGTGCATGGGGTCTCATGACCCAATACAGTGGATTTTAAAAGCTTTTCATCATCTATCAAATTCTTTGGTATCATATATTTAAATGCACCTTACTGTGACATAATAGAGTGAATACAAACGGGGTGGCTTCATGGTTGCGACTTGAGAGAACAGAGCATGTGACATTATAGAAGGTGATATTAAAGAAGTCAGTCGAGGTGCGACTGTGGGAACTTTGCAGAGGCGATGTGATATTATAGTAGGTGATATTAGAGAAAAGAGGTTTCTTTGTTCTTCGTTCTTCAGGCAACACCAATTCAAGCTTGTGCTCTTCCATTTGAAGCTCTTCTGCAAATGCCGATCGCAAGAATCCTAATGTTTTCGTGCAATTTTCGGGAAACTTTGCATTTTGAGACCTAGGTTTTGATTCTTCTCTCACTCTTTGCCAATTTCTCTACACAATTGCATCGGACCTGGAGCTCCTGCTGCTGCTTCCTCGCTAGCCTGCCAGAGAAAAAAAATCCCTGTGCTGTGCTGTGCGAAGAGCTTGGGAGTGGAGCTGTCGAAGAGAATTCGTCGAGTTCCAGCTGAGTTTTTTCCAGGTGAGCGCATTGTGGTCTTTTGTTCAGCAATTTTGAGGTACCCCTTGATGGCGTTCGAGTGTTTTGTTGATGATTTAGGGTTTAGCAAATAGGTTTGTGTTAATTGTGCAGCATTTTGTGATCAATGTGATCGCGTGCTTAACATCTCAGGTGAATGGCTTGGTTCAATGGTTGGATCTTTTAATTTTTTTGGTTTGAAATGCGGATGGCTATTTCGCAGCTATGGTTGGATTTCCCTGTTTTCGGTGATTTTTGTGATCTTTGTTCCATGTTTTGATATGAGTTGTGCTGTGAGAAGAGCTTGGGGGTGGAGCTGTCGTAGTGAATTCGGCAAGTTCTAGCTGAGGTTTTGTCAGGTGAGAGAATTGAGGTCCTTTACTCGGCAATTTCGAGATACTTTTGGATGGCGTTCGAGTGTTTTGGCAATGATTTCGGGTTTGGTGGATAGGTTTGTGATAATTGTGCAGTATTATATGATCAATGTGATCCCGTGGTTAACCCTTAAATGACGGACCGGTGACCGTGGAAATCAACCCTTTTAGAACCGTGTGGCATCATCTCCATTAAAAAAATAAAAAATACTCATTGGAGGTTAAAGTGTTGTAGAAGATCTCCCCTTTCCGCACAAAATTCGAAGGATGAATAGTTGCAGTTCTTTCCTACATAGAGAGATTCTTTGTCATTCATCGGACACAAAACGTCCGCTTCGACGTTTAAGGGTTAACATCTCAAGTGTGAATGGTTTGATTCTATGGGTGGATCTTTTACTTTTGTTTGTTATAAATCCGGACCCTCGCTTTTTTGTCTTTACATGAAGCTGTCAATGGTATTTATGTTTTTGCGGTGAACATGAAAAATTTTAAGGCTCGATTTTAGTTTCTTCACACGAACTTAACCCCTAATTGCCATGAAGGACTAAAAGAACCAAATTGGTACCCATATTTTCTTGCAGTTTGGATATGTCATGTAGGGACTATCTTTTGACCAATTTTATTTAATTTTTGACTTATTCTTGGAATGATCTTCTCTGATTCAGATGAGTAAGCTTTAGCTCCATCTGAATTAAATTCCTCATATTATGATAAATTGAATTGATCATTTTCATTTTCAAACCATGAATTATTGGTCCTTTAGGAATTTAGGATCTGCTTAGACTCTTGACAGTGATGCCCAGTCTGTGTAATAAGGGCTTAAGAACGAATCAGAGACGGACTTGGGTGTTTTGAAGACGACTTCGTAGATCAGTTTAAGGATCTCAGACTCTTGCACTGTAGCGACACTAATCTGTATCGTATCTGCATGTTTGTGGCAGTACCTGTGGGGGGAGCAATGGCGGCAGCAAGGTTTTGCATGTCCAGGTTAAGAACAGGAGCAGGGCCGGCAATTTCAAGGTGGGGTGATAAGAGTTTGAGGCCAACCGGGAGGATTCAACGTGGATGGGCAGGATGGGCATTTACAACTGGTATTGCTATCACTGCAGCTCGCTCTGATTCCTGGACGGCAGCCACTGCTCCAGCTCCTGCAGATCCCGTTGTAGCTTCTGACCAAAAGTATGCAAATCCTGTTTGTTATTCCTTCATCTTACAAGTTGCACATATAGTCCTTCACTTATTTCTATGAGATTAGGTTATTGGCAACTGCAACAGAGAACTGGATGTCTAATTGTTGGCCTTTCATCTTACTCGAACGATATGAGTGTCTCTTGTTCATGGTCTGGGTTTGTGTTGGCGCAGACCAATCGATAATTTTCATGTAGGTGGCTGCAAAACTGGCGAGTGGTTTCAAGTGCCTGAATTATCACTACGAGATCACTATTTTATTGTGCCTTTGGATCATGAGAATCCCGACGGTTCTTCAATCACGATTTTTGTGCGAGAAGTTGTTGGAGGTACATCTCTTCGATCATTTTTGCGTATCCCAAGAGTGAATACCTAGTAATTAGTGTGGTTCCTTTTGCGGTTTAGTCTATGTATTGAAGGCTGCATGATCCTTTTAATCTGTTAGGAACATTTAGATGATGAATTGGTACTAATATTGTTACTCTTCACGACTTGCAGTTGGCAAAGAAGATAAGTTGTTGCCGTGTTTGCTATTTCTACAAGGAGGCCCAGGTTTTGAGTGTGCTCGCCCTACAGAAGCTGGAGGCTGGGTGAAAAAAGCTTGCGAGGAGTATCGTGTTATCCTCCTTGATCAGGCACTGATAAATAAGCTTCTCTTTCATTAGGCTGCGTTGTTCACGATGCCATTGTGCAAAAACAACAAGGAGATGGCTAACAAGTTCTTCAAAATTTCACTTTCAAATTTTCACTAGATATGCATCCCTTACACCGAACATAGGAGCTGAACATATTTGTAATAGACCGGGAAGTGCATCTGTCCAAAGATGCTGCAAGGTCTCATTGTTCGATTTGAGTTTTATGCTGGATGCTTGAGCATCACAAAGTGTTTAGTAATTACCCCGTTGTTTCTGCAATGTGTTTTAAAAGATCAAGGAAGCTGTCCTCATCTTCGTTTAGCTAACTATGTGTTTTGTGTACAGCGGGGTACAGGACTCTCAACACCCCTGACTACAACTGCTCTTGCCCAGTTTGCTTCGCCAAAGCAACAGGCAGCGTACCTTCGGAATTTCCGCGCTGACAGTATTGTCAAAGATGCTGAAATCGTCCGAAGCTATCTAGTTCCAGACGGCGAGCCCTGGTCTGTCCTTGGGCAGGTTAGTAATCTGACCTCTAAACTTGACTTGCCACTCTATTTCTTGGTTTTCTTTTTGCGAACTTCATTTGCAAGTGACCGGTAGTCTATCGTGCTTGCCATTTCGGACATCTGGAAACGTGAAAGTGTAGGCAGAGAGTGGTCTGATACAATGAAGCGTGGGCCCTTTTCAGAGTTATGGGGGTTTTTGTGCAGTGACATACTTGAGCATGGCTCCCCATGGTCTACACCATGTGTTACTCACTGGTGGACTTCCACCAATAGACGATGGCTGTACAGCGGAAGCAGTGTACCGTGCATGTTACAAGAGAGTCGCATTGCAGAATGCCAAGTATTACAAGCGGTTTCCTGGGGATGCGGAAATTGTGCAATCAGTTGTTCTTCATCTTGCGCAGTCTGAGGGAGGAGGGGTGAGTTCTTGAGTAGCATCTGCTCTATAGGTTCTTTTAATGTCAACCTTTTTGTTAATCTTTCATTGAACCAACGTGGATATTGTGGCACGAATGCATTTGTTCATGCTAAAAAACGTATTTAGTAAGCTCATCTGATCTATTTCCTAACCCTGGAACAGACGCATAAGTAGATAATGTCACAGACGCACTGTGACAATGTGAATTGGATCATGAAACTGGGAATGTATATCAATTTTAGCAAAATCGCCCTACTTTCTGAAGATTGGATTTTTTGGAGTTATATCCTACAGCTTATCTACTTTGCAACCTAGAGACTTTGTCGTTATAAGATGTCCACTTCCAAGTTTAGTGCTGAAGCCTTCCTCTTTCTGAAATTCTTCAATCCATTGTGGCTCTAATATTGCATTCAGTGCAGGTACCATTGCCCTCTGGAGGACTTTTGACACCTCGTGGACTTCAGCTGCTTGGGTTGACTGGATTGGGATCATCGGGTGGCCTTGAACGTCTACATTACCTGTGAGCAATGTTCGCTCACCGTGTTGCAACAAGTAGCGAAGGCTTCACTTGAACTATCCTATGATTGCCTACGAGACCAGTACATTCTGTACAAAAATTGTTTCCATCTGTCGATTTCTGCTTCTACCCACATAAAAGATATTATGAGTTCATGTGTCGTCTTGCTTTAGAACAGCTTAAGGAACAGCCTTGACATCAGCGAGGTCTAGTGTGGAAATGATTTATTCTTTGTGCAGAAATCCTTTCAGACTTAATAATACGAGGGAGTATGACTCTTTTGGTATTTTTCTCTGTTGCAGCTTTGAAAGAGTTTGGGATCCAATTCTTGTGGATGGAGCTAAGAGAGCACTCAGCTACAACTTCCTTCGTGCAGTATGTTTCCTTCGTTTCGAATTGAGCATTGACAAGCACGACTCTTTGACTATGGCTTTGCTAATATGAGGAATATAGAAAATTTCAAATCTGAAGGGTGCAAAAGTGTGGTATTTAAACCGCGTTTTAAGTATACATGAGTTTGAAGATTATGACATTTTTAGGACTGACGAAAAACATTGAATCTATGCAGATTGATAACTGGTTTGACTTTGATACAAACCCGCTGTACGCCATCATGCACGAGTCTATTTATTGCCAGGTATCTGTGTCTGCTTCTTCTGGGCAGTACAATTCTTTGGCTCTTACTCGTTTGCTACATACTAGCAAAAGATTGATGTAGAGTCATCCTTCTATACAGGATTGTATTGATTTTCTTAGTAATCATGTTGCTTCGGATTGCAAGTTGACTAGGTGATGGGAATCAAATGAAGTTTCACATATTCTCGTGTCTTACGCTCTATGTGATCCTTACATGTTCTTAACACTTGTGACATGCTTTTGCTGCATTTGATTCATCAAGGGTGTCGCTTCAAAATGGGCTGCACACCGTGTACGTGAGGAATTGGGCGAACAATTCGATGCTGTGAAGTCTGCGTCAAACGGTATGCAAGTCCTCTTTACTGGGGAGGTAAGTTGAATCTGGCATCACTTGTATTGTTCTCGTATTAGGGTCACTTCAGGCTGCACAGGCCGAAGTTACAAGCTCGAGATAACAATATTTAAAATTGAATCAACATTTTGTCCAAATGGGGCCTGAGATAACAAGTTTAGGATAATCCATTGCATTTATGAATTCTTATGACGCATATGATGTGACAAGTGTGCAATCCATCTCAAAGAGGTAGCTCATACCTTGCTGTCTCAAATAGTTTTTTAGCGTGCCACATAGGAGTCATGTAAGCAGCACCTTTTCATGCTCATTCTTGTTACTTGGATTTGCGTGTGGTTGATGTTTAATAAAACAAGGTAGCTCGAATAAAACATGATTTCTGCTCCAATCAAAGCGAATAATTAAACAAAACCCAAGAAGTCTTCTTCTCCACATTTCTTGCAACTTTTCTAATTGCTGGATTTTTCCAATTTGAACAGATGATCTTCCCATGGATGTTTGATGACATGGCAGCCCTGCGTCCTTTCAAGGAGGCTGCCAACATCATAGCTGAGACAACTGACTGGCCTCCTCTATACAACAAGAAGCAACTGAATGAAAATAAGGTACGAGAACAAAATCCAAGGCCAAGTATTACAGATCATAATTTAAACAGTTAAATTTTTTTCTGTTCTTTTTATTTCACCCTCCAAAGGTCATGTCGTGTGATAAAAATTAACAGCACTAGTCGTGTATTGAGTTTATCAGTACAGCATCGCCTCAAGTTTTTAACATGAGGCCTCCATCTTTGCCATCTCCACAGGTGCCTGTTGCTGCAGCGGTTTACTATGAAGACTTGTATGTGAACATTGCCCTCTCAGAGGAAACTGCCGCCCAGATTAAAGATATCCGGCTTTGGGTGACAAATCAGTTCCTCCATTCTGGAATCCGGGAGGATGGTGCTCTAGTTCTAGATCAGTTGTTTGGCATGCTCAAAGGCAAGTACCCCATTCGCTAGCTGCCCCAGCATGTACATTAATGCTCAGCACTCTCAGCATGTGGCTCTAAATTGTGTATGCCTTACTATGTACGCTGCTGACAATGTGCCTCAGGTGATGTGGAAGATTGCGATTCTAACTTTTTTTAAATATTTTTTCCTCATTCTTTGAAATGTCCTGCGTTTGCTGTATTTGCACTGCTGGCCAGAGTCAAACGACCCTGTGGAGGTCCCATTTTTTCTAATGCTTGCTTACTGTGAAAGCCTTCTGAAAATAACTGAATTTTTTGGGCATCTCTTTTTTGTGTTTATTTATGTGGCTACTTGAAGTTGATGTCTTGCAACTAAGAGTTTGCGCCTACCCAACCCTTACTGCCCAATCAACCATTTTTATTGCTGGCCAACTTTGGAGAATGTTTTTGGATGGCAATCTTTATTTTACTTTTTTCATTATTATAAAAAAATTGTTTTCAAATGGATTACCTTTGCATAAGTATATTGCATTTAAGATTGCTACTTCCAGCTCAATTTCTTTATCTTGCTACCTACGTTCTGTATTTCCTTATTATGTTATGAGTTCAATTAGTCTTCTTCTTGTCTTTTCTCTTCAATCTTACGTACACAGTTTCATATGCCTGGGGGAGGGGGGGGGGATTCCTTTTTCTCTACTAATGATTTTCACATGTATTATATTTTTCATGTTCTCAGCATATGCTATAACTAAATATTTTCATATTGAGAAGTATCATTAAAAACTTTTATTTCACTCCAAATTAAAATCTCCTAAAATTTTATATCTAAAGGAACAATATACATTGAAAATATTGTGCATAAATGCATGCTTGCACTATTAGATGAAGTCTATTTTTTTGGAGAACCTCACCTATATGCCTTACTATATTATTGTATGATGAAATTCTTCCTTTAACCTCTAAAAACCAAGGTCTTTGGGGGTTTGAAAACATCATTGCTTTTGAAGTGTTATAGATCTAAATGCCACTAAGGTATAGAAATCTCAACTATATAATCTTCTAGTGTACAAGTTGTAGATGATGTGAATCAAATTTGGAGTCATTTGGCCACAGAGATTGCAAGCTTGAAATGTTTTAGTGTTGAAAAAGGATGCTAAAATTTTCCTAGTAACACATTTGAAGGTGAAATTTGATTTCTAAACCTACTCAAGTGAAAAAATTTTAATTTGTAAAGTGAAAGTGATTCAAAATCAACATTCAAATACATTGGTGAAAGAAAATATCATCCAAATATCTCATGGTATCCGCAAAATGAATTTGAATTGTCAATAAATATTAAGAAGAATTGCAAAAAACACATCTAAGGCTGAACTTCCTTATACTAAAATGCTTCTTAGTCACTCACTACTTCTTGGATTGATATGAAATTATAGCTACACAAACTAGAACAATATGCCCAACTTTTCCAATAAAAATGATAAAAAAAAAACGTTGTATGAAGAAGAAACAAGCCACCAAAGTTCATTGTAATCCCAAAATGTCAGGATTTTGAACTTTGAATTGCTTCCAAACATTCAAAACATCTTGGATTGACATGAAAAATTTACTACAACAACTAGACTTCATGAAGAGTATAACCTAACAAGTTTTATTGAAAACAAACATTAAATGGAGATACAAGCCCTCAAAGTTACAACCATCAAATGCAATTTGGTGAACTCAAATTGAACCTGTGAACTTCAATTGGCTCCCCAAAACTTATTACATCTAGGATTGATTTGAAAATTTTACCACAAAAATTGGAGAGAGAGTGCAAAGTTACCAACAAGTTTTATTGTATCTGGACATTGGATGCAAAAATTAAAGCACTTCAATTTGGACTTGAAACTATGTGAGGACAATTTTGGTCCCTTGGGGTGTTCAAGGGTTAAGAATCCTATTCTAAATAAAATACTAGTAGTAGATAAAAATAATAATTGAAAAAAAAGAAAAAAATGGCCTCCTTCCTACAACATGTTTGAACATGTGCAAGAGATAATGATCTCACCATGAAGATATTGAACAAGACCCTCAATGTATATCTTAGAATCTTCAAAATCATTAGCTAATGGGTGTTTTTACCTCCTTCCATTTCCTTTCTCATCTTATTTTGGTTGTCTCAATTTCATCTCAATATTCTTCTTTTCCATTAAGCAAGGCTCTCATATGCTCCTCATCCTCACATCCTTTCAATATTGTCTCTTCAACACTTTAACCTACTTCTTTGAATGAACCATTTTTTCTTGATTTCTTTTCAAATCTAGTAGCATGTACTCACTATGAAGAAGGAAGAGATGCACTTCCCAATTTTTTTACATTGAACTAAAGCTCTAGAAAATTGATTGCAAAATGTGACTCATGTACATGCTTGGCTTCAGCTCTCACTTGATACCCTCTCATCCATAAAATCCTTTTGCCCTAGTAAGACACACCCACTTCTTTCTTCAAGAAGCAACATTCCAACATGACTAGTCAAAGATTGGTAGGCTTTTCTAAAAATGAATTATAAGTAACATTCCTCTACTCTAATTTGCTCTTTGCTACATTATTGATGAAAAAATAACAAACCAACATACAAACTTTATCGAAACATTGGATAGAATCAAAATCTGTAGAATAAATTTCTTTACTTCGAGAATTGAATCCAACATTGCATTCCAATATGGATAACCAATGATTGGTTGGAATTTTGAACTAGAATCTTATTCAACATTCTTCTACTCCCATACAGGTGTTATCTACCCTACACTAATATTGAATGGTAAGATAACAAGTGAGGAAACTAACTTAATATAAACATTGGATAAAAATCAAAATGATGAATTTAGATTCTTGAATGCAATAGTGAACCTCCCATTATGTGTAATACAAATGGTAGCAAGTAGTTACAAGAACATGAATTTAAAGACATCCCAATGTTGTTCTCTAATTAAGATGCTCTCCTCACTATTGTGAGATCTAAGACATCTCAATGAATTCACATGCTTTGTTCAATATGGCCTCAACAATTTGCCCCAATTTGTTGCAATTCCCCACAATCAAGCACCATTCCGGCCTCTTTCCACCTATTTCTCATTTCCATTCCACCAAGTTACAACATGTTAGTGCCATCAACATATCAACCCTCAAACCACTACCAAGTTCAAGGTTTAGCCTTTTTTTTCGCAGTCAATCTTTGCATGTAGCACCACTTTACAAGAAAAAGTGTTCATTTATCAAGAAGTCTCCCATTGCCAAAGTTGAAGAAAATTTAAGTCCAAGCCCAAGAGATCTACAAAAAAAACCAAATTGGTATCAAAGCAAGGGATGCAATAGTACCCCCAAAACTAAAAATTGGGCTCTATTTTGTCGTTTGGTGGAGCTTGAATGTGGTGTTCAACATTTATAACAAGAAGGTGTTGAATGTATATCCATTCCCTTGGTTGACATCCACCCTCTCCCTTGCTGTTGGATCAACTATTATGCTTGTTTTGTAGGCGTTCAAGATTGTGGAAGTCCCTCAAGTGGATTGTGGATTCTGGAAGCACCTCACTCTGGTATAATTGTGCTTCAACTTGATTATCTATTCAATTTTCATGCTTTAGGTTACCACTATTTTTTCTTAGTTTATTTGATGCTCATGTATATTTATTCTTTGACCTCTAAAAAATGAATAACCTAGAGTTTGCAATGAATTGACTATCTCTATAACAATCAAGCATTGCAAATAAATAATGTACTTAGTTGTGTCTCACAATCTTGTCTTTTTTTAATTAGTATTATAGACTAGGTTAATTGTAAAAGTATAGCTTCAATATGAGAAATAAGATGTTGAGCGATAGTCTATGGAATTGACAAGGGACTTTATTTCTATAATGATTCATGCTACCCAACATAACCTGAATAGTTGGGTTATGGAAAATAGCACACATTGTGTTATCCAATGAATGAATGTTCAAATTTTGGAAGTAGATAATGAGTTTGAAGATCAAGGGGGATCAACAAACACCAAGTTTGACTATTTAATTACATATGATTTTATCAATACTTATTATTGAAAAGCTTACAAAGAGAAGGACTAAGGGTTACAACCTCTTCTAACTTCCCTACCAAACAATGTCACAATTGCCTCAAATACTTGACTTGGCATAATGAAGTGTTGATATTTCCAACTATTGGTTTGGCATCTCATGTAGGTTGCAGTAGTACATACGATTGGTCATGTGGCAGCAACTATGAGCATGTCAAAGGTGTCCGTGTCCTTTACACACATCATCAAAAGTGCAGAGCCAGCCTTCAGTGTCCTCATCCAAAGATTGATTTTTGGGGAGCGCTTCCCTTTGATGATATATTTCTCACTCCTACCCATTATTGGAGGTTGTGCACTAGCAGCTGCCACAGAGCTCCACTTCAACATGATAGGTCTTTCTCCAGCTATGATCCTGTATTTTGTAAGCTATTTTGGCTATTCGAGAATGGCTTATCTAGGTTGCAAATTTATGGACAACTTTCTAGGAGTAAAAGGGCAATGTCGTTGTTGGTGGACAGGATTTGTAGGGGCTATGATCTCCAATGTTGCTTTTGTATTCCGCAACATATTTTCCAAGAAAGGCATGTCCAACAAGGGCAAAAGTGTTGGAGGTGTGAACTACTATGCATGCCTAAGTTTGATGTCACTTGTGTTCTTGACTCCTTTTGCATTAGTTGTTGAAGGCCCAAAAGTTTGGGTTGTTGGTTAGAAGGATGCCAACCTTGAACATGGCAATCAAGTATTATGGTACTATCCACCTTCTCTAAAGACATGTCTCAAGATAATAGGTGTCTAAATGCACTCACATGTGATTACTACTAATCTTCGAAAGTCAAGGCCCTAACACCAAGAAAGTCAATCAAAAAATTATTAGATTCAAGGATGAATATTTCCATTCCTTGTTTCTACAATTCTTTGAAAGTCATTCATTAGACATTTCCGTACTCATCATCCTTACTAAATTAGCCTTGAAACAAAGGGCCCATTTATTTACCATAATCATCAACCACAAAATTATTCTCTAATATGATGATTGGATGTACTTGCATTCCTTATAATGTCATTCATTGGGCATTTTGAATCCTCAACAACGATAAACAAGTAACAAGTGTACAATCATATGTGTACTCAATATGACAAATTTTGAGGATGTCATAGAATGTGCAATTACTAAATATATACATTATTTGAAAGGGTTGAGTATAAACTTAAACTTATTATTAAAATAACTACTTGTAAGATTATAGAACTCAAACTTTCATCAAATAAATAGTTTGACAATGATGTAGATTAGAGTGATCATTTTTCTATTTTGTGTGTTCCATCTACACTAATGGATCAAACAATATTCTATGCATTCTATAAATTTGTGACAACATTTCTCACAATATGACAAGTCTACTACTCTATCAATTATATTATTTTGGTGTTGGTAATTGAACTCACTTACATTGTACAAATTCAAATAAACAACCTACTTATTGGTGACTTTCAATTCATAAACTTCCAAATAATTATCACATAAACCTCTAGTCGACACTTAGCGTAGGTACCAATATTGCATGTTCTTAACACCACCAACATTAAAAATCAATACTAGTGTAATACGGAGTACTAAGAATGGGGAGTCAAGTGCAATGGTGATTATTTTGAGTTACTTTTTTTGACTTCAAAATAATTGTGATCTACAGGTGGGTTGTGGCACAGAGTGTGTTCTATCACTTGTACAATCAAGTGTCATACATGTCCTTGGATGAAATTTCTCCGCTCACCTTCAGCATTGGGAACACCATAAAGCGTGTAACTGTTATTGTCTCCTCCATTCTCATCTTTCATACAAAAATCTTGCCTATCAACGTCCTCGGTGCTGCTATTGCAATTTGGGGGACCTTCTTGTACTCTCAGGTAGCAATTCAAATCCACACACATTTTGTAGCACAAGTATTATCAATTTCATACACTTGGGATTGATTGCAGATTGGATGCATCTGATATTAATAGCTACAGCTGTGTCAATTATGGACACTTGTAGAATGTAGGATGACAGCATGTTGTGCTATTAAAAAGCATATAAGGTGAACATGCCTGTTATTTATCAAGCAGATTTGCTATCTAGGTTCCTTCGAAGGAGCTCTTTTCTAGAGGTTTGAGAGAAGCCATTTGCAAGTAGAATCAAGATATTTTGACAAGAAATGAATTTTTTGTAATTTTTCAAAGTTTCTTTGGACTAAATTGGTAAAGCGTAACTAAGTAGACCCATGCTAAACCACTCCCTGACGTGTCCCCTCCCCAAGTGCATTATCATGATGCTAAAGGGGTACTGTCTAATAAGATTGCAATAATGGGTAGGTGATATATGCAAATTAATGGGAGGGTCAAGTAGATATCAAAATTAGGTGACAGACAACATCAGGTTGTTTCTACCTTAGATGTATTAGGTAATGTAAAAATAGAGTCTCATTTTGAGAAATACCATGCCAAGTCACAAGAGTGACAAAGGATGTTATTCCTTAGCAAAGTTGCAGTTCTAGGTTACTAGATATTACCTAAATGGTTGAATCTTGTTCAATTATACTCACCTAATAGTCTACAATGGACATCATAACACTAAAGCATCACCTTGTTAATATGAAAACTAACACGCATCTTTTTAATCAAAGAGTAACTTATAATTTGAACTTTGCGCCAAAGTGTTTCAAGTTTTTGAAGTCTACTACGTAATTAACACTTTTCTCTTATCGATTTTCTTTCATTGATGGTGCAGATCAAGCAGTAAGGTTTCACAACAGGAAACTCACATATTGAACATCTTTTTTCCTTGATTTGAAGCCTCGCGATGAGCTCGCTGCAGGAGAGTTCACTCAGTAGTTGAAGGACATCATTCTGTGAAGTTGGATACCGAATGGAAAGACCGACAGGAATCTGCTACGTACACTCAATCCTGTGTTGAATGACACACGGTCTCGCGCAGGCGACAATATAATGGGCTTCCACAACCACTCATTTTGCTCCCATATTGACAAGTGGAAGTTCCTGAATCCAATGTGTATCCAACACGACGAATTGCACTGTGAGGACATAACTTACAGTCATAAGGAATGTGCAATTACCGAGTTATGTCATTAGCTAGATCAGAGACCTTCGAGTATAATAATAATAATAATTCTCAAGTTGTAAGTTGTAAATTGTAAGTTGTATGTGGACGTTTGTACGTACGTAGCCAGTAACATCATTGTAAGAACTTCTTCACAGTCAGAAGTTATTTGTGCAGTCAGACTCCATCCAAAGTAAAGGATACTTCAAAGACTCACATGCCCTGTGACAGAAAGAGGCAGTTTGATGTTGCAATAATTCCCAACACAATGCTGGGAACTTTGCGTTTGGGGAGCGGAAAGAGGGGACCAGGTTGGAAGCTCTGCACACAAGCTTGTTAAATAAATTGTGTGTATGTATAAGTGATTTCCGTATGGGGTTCTTGTGCTTAGAAGTTTTTTCGGATGTTTTCTCGTGATCAACTCACGGTTGAGCTTAATCTTGTTATTCGTGGGAACAGTATCATACTTCCAGATTATAATTTTAGCAATTGAATGCTTGTTATATTCGTATTAATAGATGTTCAGTAAATCAGACACATGGAAAGAATATATGTAATGTTCAAAGCCTGAAGTCTGTGAAAGATGCAGGTGAGAGTTGTCCTTTCCTCATAAAAGAGTATGTAATAAACATCTTCAACAGCTCCGCTGTTGAATTACACAATTCAAAAGTCTGTTACAGCATAATCTTGAGAGAGGTTCAAGTGCAATTTCACTGCTTAAATCGGCAAGTTTTAATGTGTTTGCAAAAACGAGGTGTACAAGAGGTAAGTTTGATTACAAGGACAAATATAGATTATTTAAGTTTGCCAAAAACTTCACCCTTTTAACTGAAAATTTCCAATTTCTTGCAAAAAAAATTAAAAATCAAGAATTGCATCATTGATACTCAATATGTCAACCTCTCTCGATCGAACCAAGCTGTATGAACGAGAGGAGCCCGTTTGGGTTGGTGGGATTCTGACACTCGAAACCAATGCAGCAGAGTGTTGTCATTCTGAACCTCCCAATCCAATGAAATACTTTGCGACGGAGATGATTTCGTCATAACAATAAGCAATACAATTTCAACTCTTTTCTTAATTTAAGTGCAACCCAGTCTACTCTTTGTAAGCTAATCACAGGCTGTTACTTATTCGATATTTGCGGCAGTTTAACTGAACTTAGTTTCGGTCCATGCCGTCTTTGCGATTAGGTCTGTGCTGAAATTAGGTACTTCACTGTTTGCAATTCCTTCCTGTCGTTATAGACCAGTGTGCTGCCAACTGAAGGTGCAGTAGTTCTCACTATCATCTGACCTGACAAGCGCTCCCAGTACAGTACAGTAGTACACATGCATCTTTCGCAACTGAAGAGTGAAACAGACAACTCAGCATCATCACTTGGCCAGAGTCACAAGTGATGGATTCCAAAAATAAGTTACTTGCGGGCAACTGATGACAACTGCAAAGCCATAGAAACAGACTCAAAGCTTGTCGAAAATTTCCTGGCAGGAGGAACGGCCATCCCCGACATTTTGGTTTTGTTCATTCCATGCAACGAGGAATGGAATGGAATGGAATGAAACCATTAATTGTAACAGTCATGCATTCAACCTGAAGTGTGAGCTTTTCTTAAATAATAATAATAATGGAGATCGATTTGGGTCACAAGCAAAAGGGATGAATAGTGGTCATCGCAATCAAAGCCTTGAGTGATAAGAACGGAGTGCGTTTGAGATCACAACTAGAACTCCTTCTTTTTGGGTGGAAATCCATCCCAAAGAGTGACTATTTTAATTCAACATGTAAAGAGTGGCCGTGTCAGGATAATACTACAGCAATTTTACGTGAGTAACATGATCATTATGGATGCACTTCACATTGGTTTCAAGGTCAGTCTAGTGGCTCTTTTGCACTACTTCCCCACTGAGCTCTGCACTTCCAAAATTCATAATAAATTCACAATTTCTCGGAAAACTACAATTTCAACTGCTATCGCTTTACTCTGACTCGCTTTCTCTTATTATGTCTGCCTACAGAGTGGAAAGTTTTTTAAATTATTTTTTTATCATCCATCCCACAGGAGCAAAGGCAAAGCAAAAATTCCACCATAACTAACTTCAGTTGTGACAGATAAGTTAGAGCGATCCCCAACTGAAGTGAAGGATGGGAAGAAGAAGAATTAGAAGAAGAAGAATGAGCCATCCCTCCGATCCGTCCCGGCATGGCAGGCTGCCCAGCCCAGCGTCGTCGCTTTGGCAGCTCTGACTTGTTTGATATATCATTGTCCAATGCGCTGTGTTATTGAAACTGGGACAACAGGCTCCATGTGTGTTCCTGAAGACTCTGACAACCTACTTGCAACCAACAGAGCTTGCCATGTTCCACAGGCAAATTAACACAGACTCTGGCTGGCTGGAGGAGGAGGAGGAGGAGGAGGAGGAGGAGGAGTCGAACTGGCTGGCACCGCACTACACTAATAAGTTACACCCGGCGAAGACGAACGGCACGGAACGGAACGGAACGGAAAAATGCCTGTGCACGCACTTGGCTTGGGCCACACTGACTGGGATTTACTTATGTCCAGTGTATCTGAATTGTTTTTTCACAGGGTGTTTTTTTCCACTCAGACAATGTACCCTATGTGAAGGTCAGATTCGGCAGAAATTAAGTCATTTTTGTAATTTTAAAAAGTGCCACGAGTCATCTTGTGAATGGTATGAGGTGATGTGGACCCTTTTAAAATCTGACATGGGAATTCAATTTTGGCAACTAATTATTGAATCAGACCTTCTGTACAGTATGAAGAAAAATTGATAGATGGACTTGGATCGTTTTGTTCAATGTAAAGCCTCTATTGTTGCTAAGTGTCTGATGGATGACAAAGAATCCATCCTTGCATGTAAGATAGGAGTGCAATTGTTTATCCTTGGAATTTTGGGCAAAAACAAAGTAGGTCTTGCATATAGAGGTTTGATCTCAAAAGAGTGATTGTTTTTTTTTAAGTAAATGATTCCTATTGTACCAAAAACAATGATTTCCAAGGTGACCAACCTATCTTTACACGGTTAAGTCAATTTTGTATGATGCTATTCATACAAGAATGCAATGAAATGCATAAATTTTAAAAATTTTAAAAATTGGAATAGTTCAAACCACTCTAATTGCACATTTGGGTGGAAAAAAATTCATGGTGATTCTGGATAGAAAATGGATTGAAATTTATGGTCCAATTATACCAATGAATGGCATTTTCATTAGAAAATATTTGAAATAGTTTGTTAGCTCTTGTCCAAAGGGGAAGAGGGGTTCAATTAAGAAGCTTCATATGATGGGGGGTGAAGAGGACCTTCTTTGAACAAAAAGCAATTCTAGGGCCTCTTGTAGCATAGCTTCTTTTTGCAATTGTAGAATAGGACTCCATTTCCACTCACATATGGAGAATTGAGAGTTAGACTAACACATCAAATTATGAGATAGACAAGGTATGTTCTTTAAATTTATCCCCTAATTGTATACTAGTAGTAGAGAAGTTAAAACCATTTGTAATTTATAGTTATTATGTGAAAAAATGATTTGAAAAGTGTTATAAAACAAAGGAAATATTCCAATACTTGTTGATTTAGTATTTTGGAGATAGAATTATTCAAATTCATAATTTTTTCCATTATATGAAGTATTATTTAAATTTCTCTTTATTCTTTTCTCCAAGATTTTTGCCATAAACATTGTTTTAAAGATAATTGATGTAAATTTATTCTTTTTCATGAATTTTGAAAGTCATGGTACGGTATTATAAGGGCAAAGATGGGTCAAAAGATTACATCTCAACTTGATTCTAATTTAAAAGTTGATTTAAAGAGATTTAAGGTTGGTTTTGTCTTAAAATTATGAAAATCAACAAAGCAGAACGAGTCATTCTTTTACTAAGTGAAGGTAAATTCTACAACAATAATCTATCTATACTTGTCGCCACACCTAGCATAAGAAATGAAGATGTGCTTGTGCTTGTGCTTTGCCATACATGCATGTATTGTGTCTTGTCCAAGACTCAAAATGCTAATTTAACAAGCATCTATCTTATCATTGTAAAAAATAAGTCAATTACAAGCTCATTGAATCTACAACATAATAGAAGTATTTGAAAAGTCATGATTTTTTTTGGATTGTTAACCCCTCTTTAAACACTTTTTTGGGCCTACATTGAATAGCATGCCAATTCTTTTCTTTTTATGCATTTGGTTTTAAGTTTAGTCAGAAGTTCAAGTCTAGAATGACAACATCTCATAGTTGATACAATCCAGCTTACAACTTTTCCAAATTAGAAAAGCATGCATGAGGGTCAAATCCAATATAAATCGATTAAATTTTGTCAAAAAGTATCACATTCCATCTTAGGATTGGTTTAGGGTGACTTAGACCTATCAAAATCTAGAGTGAAAATTCATTTTCGACATTTTTTTATAGATTTTTTAGACCCTCATACCTAATTATTGATGCTTTACCATGATGAACTGAAAAAGTCAATATCTCTCTATTTGGGGTCCATAATTTTATACTATCACACACCATCTTCATCTTCTTATAATTGCTAAAACCACACATTGTTCCTTCATCAAAGTTCTTGTCAATATATTATTTAATTGCAATGAAAGTGCCAATCATAGTCACACATACCTTAGCTACACACAATCTAGTTATATCTCCTCCCTCAAATTTGAATATCAATCACCCTTCCAAATTTTTACATTTATCCATTACAAAGAAATTTGGAGTTGAATCCCATCCCTTAGTGCTCCAATGTCCAAATTCTGAATGATGAACAAAGAGGTTCCAAGGGCTTTTTTGACCACTTAACTTCTCACTCATTCAAACAAATGCTTGACTTCTTCCTTCTTAAAGACATTTTCTATGATGAATTTGATGAAATTCAAGTAAATAATATAAGTTTATAAAGATAGAAGCAAAAATATGCAAAAATTCAAGAAAGAATTCATGCACTAAGGAGTTAACCTTGCAACACTACACCATCCCCAAATGGTAGATGGATGACTTTCCATAACACTGTAGAAATGAGAAACACACCTATTGGACCATAAATCGGATCATTTGGGGGGTAAAGTACCTCAGTAATAGATCTTGTCTTTGCAAGGTTAACCCTATAAGACATAGAAGACCTAAAAGGTCTTACGGATGACTTCATTGTTAATTGTAGAAACAAATAATGCACTTATTGGTTCAATAATCAGAGTATTTGAGTGACTACCTCGGTCATTGGAGGCCAAACTATTGTACAAGACCTCTCCTTTTCACCTAAAATTCCAAGGATGAACATCTACACTTGGTTGTCTTACATAGGAGAATTCTTTGTCATCCATTAGACATTGATTTGATTCCAACAACATTACATGGTTAACCTTTGAAGGATGCCCCAAAATAAAAGAAATCTCTAACAAATGACTCCATTGTCCATTAAGGTAGGAGGCTTTTAAAGTGACCATTTAAGAGTTGATTGCCTTTTTGAGGAATCTCACCTCTTTAAAACAATTTCTAGCAAATTTTTGTAGGAAGAAAAAAGGAATTGGCATCTAATCCAAGTCATTTCGTATTTTTTGGAGCTTTGTGGAATTAGTTATGAATTTTTGAAGTTGAGACACAGTAGGCATGGAAAGAAACCACCTCCTGAAATTGCAGAATTGGTACATTGAAGAAAGCAAAATGTACCTCTATGTCATGTTCACTTTTAACCCTTGAAGGACCAAACTACGTTTTTTGGCAACATGGCAATTTTAGGCAGCTCACTACAAATGGAGTTTTTCTTTTCTTTTTCTTTGAAATTTTCACACAACATGTGCCCGAGGAGTAGCTTTAAGGCCCAAAAAATTTCATAACTTTTGACTACATGGTTAAAAAGTTATGGCATGATATGTAATTTTCATTGATCTTTGGGCAGCCCAAAAATTTCTTAAAAAAACATTTTTTTAAGAAATAAAAATCTGAAATTGGTTTTCTAGATTTATATGTACATGGAAAGCTTTGAATCATTCCATTTTGATTAATGAGACGAAAGTTATGAGGTGTTTTAGTTTGTGGGCAGTTTTGGATTCTCTACTCTAAAATAAACTTCAAAATCCTTTATTTAACTCAATTTTCAACATTTTTCGAAAATAAAATAAAATCATAGGATGTAGATTGTTTATTAAAACATCACAACCATTGGGATTGTCATTTTTCAATTCTATAACAAAATCCTTAACAATTTAGTATTTTGAATCATTCTCTACTTCTTTGAACTTACTATTTTTTTTCTATATGTTGTACAATTCCAAATGATCTGAATTTTTTCAAGCATGTAGCCAACTTGCCTTGAAAAATGAATCCAAAGAGTAACCACCATTTTGGAATTTTTTCATACGAATGTGACCTTGTAAAGTCCAGCTGCCCGTTTTTTCACAGGGCCAAAAAAAGGATTTTCGTCCATTGAAACACTAATATCTTACAATCTACATAGTGGAAATTTCTGAAATTTTTTCCACGTCTTCTCAAATCAAGGTATTACAAGATCTTATGGTTACATGTGTCCAGAAATGTTTTTTTCCTAAAAGTCAGTACTTATATTAGAAATGACAGTTTTGGAGCAGTTTTGGAGAAAACATAGTCTGAAACATTTAGGGATTAATACCCAGTCGGAGTTTTAGCCTCCTACCTTACAGAGACAAAGAATGCCCCCATCAATTGGTCCCATACTCGGAGCATTTTGACAACTACCTTAGGTCATGTGGGCCGCATTGTTCAAGGGTTAACTTCCTTCCAACAACAAATGCCAAATGCCGGCAGGGTGCGGTTTAAGTTATTAGACTTTAGACCCAGCTAAGCTAGCCAGCCAGGGGGCGGTTCAGTTTGACCACCGAACTGAGTTGAGTTGGGTTAGGTTGAGTTAAGTTAGCTCCTAATTTCCCAAAGTTTTTGCATCCCCAATAGCGAGTAAGCTTAAGCCTAGATTCAGGCTTGACTTCAGCTTCTTCCCTCCGTGACAACTTCCCCAGGGCCTGCCTGCCTGCCTGCCTGCCTGTGCTTGCCTGCCTGTGCTTGCCTGCCTCTGCCTGCAGGCCAGCCAGCCCCATGGAGTTTCGAGTGCTGTGCAATGAGGTCAGGTCAACCCCCCATCCCCACTCCCAGGTGCTCCGGGGTCCAGCAAATACTTCGGTAAGCTTACACTGTAGGATATCTTACCCTAAAATCCAAAACCCAAACCCAGGCAGAGTGGTGAGTGGTGAGTGGTGACCACACCCTACAGTAACCTACCTGAACCTAACCAGGGGTCCCAGCCTCGCAGCAGCCTCCCAACCAGGGTTAAGTTACTAAGTAACCTTTATTCCAGCGGAACTCACCAATGAAGGGAACTAAGCTACTGTACAGTCCAGTAGGAGCCGTGTCTCCACCAACTAACTCGAGTTAACTCCGTCAACTCCAGTGCTGAGTGAGTCCCAGCGGCCCCCCCTCCCAAGGCCTCGGGGGTTCTACTGGGATTCAGCGGAATTGGTCTTCCAAGGGGAGCTACGTTACCAACAATTCGGCACATGTGCAAACGAAACGAAACAAAGAGAGCTTCGGATAGGTCAATCAGGACAAGCCCCCACGTGGAGGTCTACACTCTACACGGAGGCATCCCTTGGAAGCCGTTATGTACACAAGGGGGACATGGGCCTGGGATTGGGATGTTGTGGAGGGGGAGATTTTGCACATGTGGAATGGGGTGGGAGACCAAGAAGCACCTCTTGTAATGGTAATGGTAATGGCAAGAAATAATAATAGTTCAATAGTTGGTTGATTGACCTTGGTTTGGCATGGAATGGGGAGGATGGAATGGGGAGTTATTCTAGTGGGAATGGCAAGTGTGGACCATTTGGTGGATATGGTTGACCGCTTTGGTATCAAGTCAATATATTGGTTGTTGTGCATGTGGTGAAGCAAATGGGATTAGAGTATCTAGATTTGTAGGGGAATTTGGTATCTTTGATGTAGGGAGATTGATGGTTTGAGTAGAGGCCAACAATCTTGGGATTGTTTTTCTATTGTTGTGTGCTCTTGTGGGAGCCCAATGGAGTTGTTCTTGACCCTTAAGAGTTCAATTGGTTGGTTTCATAGAGGGCACAAGGGGTGGGGGGGACATGTACTTACATGATTTCAACGTTTTTGGTCCCACAAAAAAAAAATTATAAAAAAAAGACTTTGGAAATTGATTTCTCTTGTGATTTAGGTCTAAAGTTCAAGATATAACCTTGGTAATATCCTCCTAATTAAGGATTTTATAGTGATTCTTTGCAAATCTCCAAGTCTTCATAGCTTAAAAAATCTTAGAAAAAAACTAAAACAAAGAGTAAAGATCAAAGAACTAGAACAAAACAAGTAACTTCACTGCAAGAGACTTTGTCTATAATATCTTGAAAGGGTTTTTTGTTTAGAAAGTGAACATGATTGAGTTTCCAAAATCATTTTCAATTGGAAAATCCTTAACCATGTACCATGGTGTGGACACTAAGTGACGAATGGATGATTTCAACTAAGATTGTAGGATGGGGAAAACGTTTTTTCATTCAATTTATTTATTTGGAGGGGACTTGATTACATTTTCAGTGAAAAGTATTGCAACGTCCCTCATTATTTTCTAAAGAAGATGATGCTCAATCCACAAATCCCCCTTGTAGTGTAGTTGGGCCATTTCTTGCTCTTTTTCTTTTGATGTGAATTTCAGCCATAAAAATGATGTTTTTTGAGTTTGAATCCAACTAATGAAATGAAGCTTATCAAGTTTAGTTTCTACTCCAATTGGAAATTTTAAGAAATTCGTAAATTTCAATATTTTATAGCAATATGAACTTTGGACCTATAACCATAGTTTTTTTATTTCCTAATTTTAGAGTGACACGATAATATTGGTTAAGGACATGATTTCTTACACTATAATATACATCTATGTTGAAAATTTCATATTTTTTGAGTATATTTTGTATTTGATATGAATTTTCTTCATTGTTTTCTTAAAAAATTCACAGCAATTTCAATTTTTTCCAAAAAAGGTTAAAATTTTGACAACCTATAGCAAACATGTGAATTAATCTCCCAAAAAATAGATATTAATTTCTTTTCACTCAAATCTAGTTGAAAAATGGCATCATGCAAACAAAATAATGGACAATGAAGCTAGAACTCCGTGGTCATGGGCCCATCCTTGTAGGGTTTGCCTACAATAGTATTTAGTTTGAAAATGTCGCCCTTCCCAACCCAAAGGGCCCTTCCCTAACAGTATTGATGAATTCCACAAAATTCAATTACGTCTCTAGAAAAACAAAACCCAGGTAATACCTTATTGCAGAATATGCAAACTGTTCCTGGGTCACCCAAGACCACTGAACTTGACTCAACTACGGTTAAGTTTGACTATTGTCAAATCTGGGCTGTGAGACAGATTCTGGGAAGTTTCAACTGAGTAATCTACGTTTCCAAGGGATTTCTTCCTCACACGGCTTGGAAATACTTTGTTGTCAAAGGAAGTCGGCCACAGCCGGTCATGCATGGCTCCCGAAGTCAGGCTACCCCCACTTCTACACACTTCTTTTGATCACACGCTTATGGCGAAATGCCACCCAGTCAGCTAATTAGGTTGCTTCATTGGAATTTCACTAATTTGTCAACAATTTCACATTGTTTCATGTGTTGGGAAGAAAATATGGAGTAGGTAATGTCAATGAAGAATTTTGTTATGCGGAGAAAGAAATAGCATGCCGAGACATGGGCATGGAGAGCTTCATGTCGCCTTTCTCATAATGAGTCTCTATGCTTGTGTTATCATATACTCAATAGTTGAATGAATAGATCTTGGTCAACTATGCTCAATTGGGGGCCTAACAAAAAAAAAGGCTTCATAATGCTAAAGAGCTAGCCCTATGTTATGGAAATAACAATGCTTCTCCCCATCTAATGTGAAAATGTTATTTGTATTCAAATGGGGTCCGTTTGGGAGAATGGTAATTTGTTTGACTTGTTACAACATATGTAACCACTATGAGGTCATTGTGTGTTTGGAATTTGCCCTAGCACCACATCAATTTGGAAATGGGATGTGAAGTATGAAGTTCAAATGTCGTTGGGGTTTGTAGGCACTAATCAAATCATAATTTGTATTTATAGAACTCTCAAATTATATTATTGTACAATTTATTGTTTATGGATGCCCTCGAAACGTACACACAAACAAACAAAATTCAAAATATTCAATATCTTAGAACATTTGAAATAAAACTTCATATATAGATTATATACTATAGAAGCTAGTAGATCAAAATCCTAAAAAAAAATTTAAAATGTGAAATTACTAGAACCTATCCAAAATCAACAAAAGAACAAAACAATCTTTAAAAACTTTAGGTTCTCTACCTCTTTTTCATTTTTGTCTATGGTGCCCAAAGGCACTTGGTTTTGCTATTCTTTTTGTTTTGCAATGGATTTCTATTTGTTTAAAAAACCTTTAGATTAACCTCTAAGTATCTTTGGCAAGAAGGCTGAATGTAAACATTGAGCTTTTGGGCAAAATAAATTATGGCATGAGAAGAATCCAAACATTAGATCTTCGTTCTTGAAATTTTTCCTTTCCATCCCATCCCTATATTCTTTTGTAAACGACATTCACTTGTTGAGAAGCCAATCCAAAGGGAAATCAAAAATCTCCTTGGAGAAGGGTATGGATCTTGATGCTTGTCCAAAGTTTTTGTGATTAGGCCATGCAAAAGTGAATAGTGAACAATGCTTTGACTTTGTAACCTAAATGCAAGGCTTGGCAAGCCATACTCACTATTGAAGTTAGTTGAGTAAGTTGAAACATTCCAAAAAATACAAAAAGAATTTATATTAACGATTCTTTCAAAACCAAGGCCAAGGAACTCAACTTGTTGTTTTGAAGGTTAACTCATTCATAACCTTGTACAATGATTATAAAGTATCAAATGAGTGTGCTAGTTGAATTATTAAAAAAAAAGATTGAAATTGTTTTTTCAACAGGCTTGAATGCACTTCATGGATTTTTTGTATTAAAATGATCACCTATTTCCAATCACCTAAGCAATTTAGCCTATCTGTAGCATGGAAGAAGTTCAGGATTTTTTTTCCCATTTAGAGAAACAAATTTCAAAATTATTTCATACTTTCCTAAAAAATTTCCCTTTAGAGCAAAATTATCACAATTTTTTTTGTGTGGAGTCTATTTGTTCCATTCTTGATATGTAGACAAACCTATTTCCAACCTTAAAGTGGTTCCAAAATTGATGTATGGCTTTCAATGTACATGTTGTGATCATTGTAAGCTTCCAATGTACACCTCATGGAAACTTTTGTTGTTTCCAGGGGTCTTACAAGGCATGAGTTGTCACCTATACTTCATCTAATTGGAAATGGAATAACCTAAATTATGAGAATGGGAGGCTAATCGGAAATGTGTGATCTCCTTTTAGTTATTACAATTATCTCTTGAAAACATTCATAATCCACCCAATAAATGCTAGCCCTAAATGCCTGAGGCACCAAATTTTGGTATTGGCAATACTTTGAAGTTAGATAAAACCTAACCAAGTTGCTATTTTTAGTAGTTTATATTTTTGAAAATTTCTTTTTGAAGTCTAGTTTTAGCATCAAAAGTTTGATTCTAGAAATAGTTGATTTTGATTTTTCTATTCAAGATTTTGTGCAAGGGTGTCCATTGCAATCTTGACTTTTCTTAGTGTTGGGGGCTCTTGGAGATGAGCATGAAATACACTGGATCTTGGAGATAAAATTACATTCGAATTTCATTTAAGAAAATTGTAGAGTAGATTTTGAGAAGCCATAATTTGATTGGGGTTATGCATGTTAGGCCCTTTAACCTCATATTTTTTGGTGACCAACTTTTTAGATTTGACATGTGAAAAGAGGATTGAATGATGTCAAATCGTTTTTGCAATTTTAACACCCCCATGATCAAACACTTTAATCTTTCAATCCACACGCATTATTGTTTTTTTTTCTTTCCCTATGTGATCTCTAACATGTCTAGTTTGAATTTGTATGGTTACAAATTAAAATAATTGATACTACTTATCAAAATGATGGATTTTTGTTCAATTTTGAGCAAATTCATAGAAGCTAAAAAATGGCATTGGGCATTTAGGAGCTAGACATAGGCCCAATCCAAGACCTAGACTTCATAGAAGTGCATGAGCTGTCACCTACCACACTTCATTTGATAAAAAATAGAGCAACCTAAACTATGACAATAGGAGGCTAATTGGAAATGGGTGATCTCCTTTAGTTCTTACAATAAACTCTCAAAAACATTCCTAATCCACCCAATGGATGCTAGACATAGGCCCAATCTAAGACATGCTCTTCAGAGAATTTTTTTGAGATTCTTGAGCATGGAGACTTGAGCCCAGTCCCATGGCTATTTCTTCATAGAAGTTCTATTGTACATCTCTATACTACGATATACAACAAATACAACAAATACAAAGCCATTTTCTTTTAAAAGATTTTAAACAAATGAACAAAGTCATATTTTCAGTACGTACATGATGGGATTTCTGAAGGGGGGGGTGGGGGTGTAAACATACACAGCGTATGTATACACAGGTCCCAACTCCCAATGACTCTTCAAAGGCTAATTAAATGGCATAGAATCTTCATGATTGGAGGTTAATTACCTCCCAAAAGTTTCATTCCAAATTAAAGCAATGTCGAGTCAATTGCTTGTTATTAAGATGCATTGATCTTCTTTAAGGAGTTACTGCCCTCTAACTTATAAGAAAGAAGGACTGTTATGAGAGTTCTTCCTGAAAAAAAACGTACATTTTGTTGTTATCTTGTCCCTGGCTAGGCCACTTGTGTCTGGTTGGCTTATATTTTATCTCTGCAATGAAATTCCGTTTCATTTGTGTCAAAAAAAACAAACCCAAAACATAAAGTATTATATTAAATGACTTTTAATTCATTTTCCTCTTTTTTTCAACTACAGGAAAAGAACTGATAGTTTTTTTCTTTTTTTCTTTTCTTTTTTCTTTTATTTGGAAAGGAAGGTGACCATTAAGTAAAAGAACTGATTTATTCCAATGGAAAGAGACAAACCTCCATTAAATTTTTTCCTGGTGTTCGAATTCGTCAGTTCCAGCCATGTCCCTCCTTCATTAATTAATGATAGTCTCTGTCAGTGCTTTTTAGGTGAAGGTTCTGATAATGGAATTTAATGGCGAGTTGCCAACTAACTAATAACTCTCCACCTCACAGTCAATACATTATTATTTTTTTAAATATTTATTTATTTATTTGACACAAATGAATCGGAATTTCATTGCAAATTTAATTTTTTTTTCAATACGTTTAATTGGATGCACTCAATTTGTCCTATTTATCTTCATACTATGGGTATATACCTTATTATTACTCAGGCTTTCCTTTCCACTGGCTGAGTTTGGGATAATGGGACAATGGGATTGGTTCCAAAGGATTGCATGAGAATTCAAACCCTAAATTCCATTAGCATAAGAAGAATGATGAGTGAGTGGTTAATAAGTAACATGGGGATGCCCCCTTTTGGAGGCAAGAAAAAAGCTCATCACAAATTTTTGACCAAATGTGGTATTGAATTCCCATGTGGGAATTGTGGATTTAATTAAAAACACCAGAAAGCAAGCAACCATTTTTTCCCTTCCTTTCAGGAGACTTCAATTCAGGGATCCAGGGCCTATAACCGTGCTAGGGGCCCCTCCCATGGCTTTGGATTCGTTTGTCATGCCCACTTTGTTTCCACGAGGGAGGGAGGGAGTACGGGAAGGGGAATTGATATTAGTGTCAAAGCAAGAGGGCGAGACCTGGGCGGGTTTTTTTTCTTCAGATGTGAGTGGGTTATTAGAAAAGCCAAAAACGCATTAATACATGAAATGGAAAAGGACAAGAAACAATTTAAGAGGGTCTGGGCTTTTGGCATGAAGATTTGGGTACTTGTAAAATGGACGTGGTTGTGGTCGTACTGCCTGTATTCAGTTCATGGGCCATTGAATGAAGTGCATGTTTCCCCTCATGCAAAATGGCCATGAGAGGTTGGAAGAGATACCATGCATGATGATCTCATTTGGCACTTAGGTCCCAAAATTGAAATTTCCACATCAGATTCGCAGGGGGCCATGTCACCTCACACCATTGACAAGATGACATGAAGCACTTTCTTTTTACAAAAATGACATAATTTATGTTTGACGGCTTTGCATAGGGTAGTTCATGGACATCAAGATTGCCCTGTCCACCTACTACCCATACTACCATGGAGGAACACCCTCATGGGCATAGCACCAGACACTGAATATTTCCCATCTCTAGCTACTCCCTGTCTTGTAGGACTCAATTACACACACGGTGGACGTGCTCCGGGCCGCTACTCTAGCTCTAAAGAATTTCACTGCACATGGTGCTTTGACAATGTGTTATGTACTAGAAGCTTAACCTTGAAATACCAACGATGCCCCCCCCCCCCCCCCAAATTGGCGTTTGGATGACTTCATAGCATTGTAGAAGATGATTGCAAATCGTTTTTCATTGAATTCTTGTTTGGAAAGTTGCTTGAATGAAAGTTGTTTCAAATGATTTTGGAAGTTGCCTCATTGATGTATTTATGGCCTTTCAACACATGAAGATGCAACGAAAACAAATTAGAAAATATGGTATTGTCAATAGTGTATTTTGGGAAAGTTGTTGTTTTTTGCTCTAGATTTGATATTTCTTTTTAACAATGATAATTTTTGAATTTGATCCCAATTAAATGAAACGGAGGTCATCTAGTCTAGTTTCTAATCCAATTTGAATTTTGAAAAATTTCCTAGTATTTTTATTGCAATTTGAACTTTGGATGTACTTTCAATGTCCATTAAATTTTATTTATAGAATGGCATCAAAATTTTATTTGCACTATGATGTTCTTCACTATAATATGGAATGAAATGTATTAAGTATGTACAATTTAAATCCTCCCCTCCCTTGTGTCAAAATATGTATACATTCAATTCTCTCTAATTGTATTTGGCCTAGTAATAAATTGGCTTTGTATAGCACTATGGCATGTACATAACGTGAGATATCTTGATGTATTAATGGAATGTGCAATTGTAGGCTAAACAACTAGAAATGGGTGAATCTTAGACCTAAATGCCTATGGTGTTTTGAGGCCCAAAAGTCCTTCAAATACTCATTCCCAAAATAGAGCTAAAAGATCTTCATCTATATTTATTCTTCAATAAATCCAACCATAGGATCCTTTAGTTGATTTGTTCAAGCTAGTACACCCTCCCAAAATTTTAGAGTAAAAATTTCCACCCATTGCAAGTTGAATGTGCATGAATTTGAAAAAGTAGTTTTTCTAGCCCTTCTCAAAGGTGAAATTATTTCTTCCAACTTTTTTAGAAAAAAACATGTATGTTCTATAGCTCGTGCATTTTTCTCAACAAGTTGGAAAATAATTTGGAAATACATGTAAAAAAATTTACCAAAACAAATCATATTCATCTTTTCAAGACACTTAAAGTATAAGGTATATAGGTTGAAAGAAAAAAATATACACCAAAAATAACTTTTACTAAAAATGAAAAATGATCAATTCCAATGCTAAGAATATTCTAGTAAATAATAAATATTATTTATACATGTTTCATTTGGAAAGTTTCAAAATTGAGTTAAAAAAACAACTTTATATGTTCTTTCCTATCTTCATTGCCCACAAAATAAAACTCTTCCTAACTTTCATCTCACTATTTGGAATTGAATGGTTCAACTGTTTTTGTGTAGGTATCAATCTAACCAATCAAATCTAATTAATCTTTTATTAGATTATATTTTTAAATGCTTGTATTGACATTGCAAAAAACCAAAGACTTATAACTTTTGCAATATTTATTGAAATGATGGACCTGAAACAAAGCTTTATAAGTAGATTAGCATTTGTTCTAAAGATTTATAGAATATGAAGTCAATATAATCTACCTGAGTTCTCAAGAAAACCAAAGTGATCTTATTAGTCCTACTAGGCTAAAATGGCTTCTCCTTGTTGAAAAATATTTTCAAGAATCAATTAAATGGACAAGATTGATTATTACTATGAGTGGATAGACTAAATCTCAAATAGAAATTGCAAATTACAAACATAAATTTTGATTTTATTCTTAATAATTGCCATGTGTTATTATACACTACTTCCCTCTCTAAATCCAATGTACACCTTCAACAAGAGGTACCTAACTCTACAAGAAGGTCAAAATTCAACATAAATTAAGTCATGTTTGTCCAATAAAAAAAAGCGCCACATATCATCTCGTGAATGGTGTGAATGGTGTGAGGTGATATAGACCCCCAAGAATTTGACATGGAAATTCAATTTCAGACCTTCACATATAATATCAAGGCTAGCAACATCTACTAACATGACCTAGCTAGCCAATAAAATTATAAATACCTTCAACCTAAGTTACTCTAAATTATTCTCACAATGACAAAGCTCAAAGACTAGCAAATTTTTAAAATTTTTTGGCACAATTGCCACGTCATTCCCTTGAAATATCTACACAAGATATTGAGCCCAGTTCAGCTGACCTCAACTTCATCTATGATCGACAACAATTTGCCTACGTGTCACTACATCATTGGACCTCAATTGCCTTAAATCACAGTAGTAATGTAAGCGATATTTGCTCTGAAATAGCTCGTCCAACCGTAGGCCTCCTACAGTAATTAAATTGACTTGCCAAGGGGGGGCCAAGAAGGACACTGCAGGACAAAAATTTGTCAGAATCTTTTTTTAAATTTAATGTATGGAATATCCCAATTTCAAGTTCCCTCCAGAAGTCCCCATACTTGAAGGCCCCCCCTGAATTTCATGCTAAAATGTCTCCTCACATAGTGACCAAGTAGAATTAGTGGCCAGTCTAATTTGTGGGTCTTTTGGTTGTTAATATTATTGAAAATGAAAATCAATCACTAATAATCAAATGCATTGTTACCCTACGTGAAGGTCAGATTTGGCATAAATTAAGTTATTTTTTTGTGAAAGAGTGCCACTTGTCATCTTGTGAACGGTATGAGGTGACATGGACCTCCAAGAATGAGACGTGGAAATTCAATTCATGCACTTGAGTGCATAATTAGACTTTCATGTATGGTATTCAAAAGGCATTGTGAAAGCTATGAGAGATGTTATGGGAATCACTCCTTGATTGTGAACGGGTGGTTCGGAGGTAAGCATGTCTTGAAACATATTCTTTACTCCCATTGTGTAGCCAATATTATGGCAAAATTTCATGCTAAGTGGATGTTTAGGGTTCCTTAAAGACTAGAAGGTGATGACTTGGAACTATAAAAGTACTCCCAATTATGTTTTTTAGTATAGTTTCATTCTTTTTATCAATAAAAAACTTTTAAATTGGAACTTTAAAGATTTCCTTTACAACTATTGCTACTTTGTTTGGATAGTAGGCTTGCTTTGCTTGATATTAGTGCCTAGATTTCTCTTAGTGATTATAAAACTTATTACTTGTGCCAAAAAAACATTATGAAGAAATTCACTTCTTCTATATTTGCCAACCCAATTCATGTTGGTAATGATGGAAAAGGCTCCAACAAAATTTATGAGAGGAAACTACTAATAGACTCATTTCAAAACATGTAGTAATTGAATATATGTGGTAGATTTAAACTTGTAAGGATGTACCCCCTATGACCAAGATAGTCACCAAAATACTCTAATTATTAGACCAATAAGTGAATTATTTGTTTCTCCAATTTAAAATGAAGTCACCCATTCAACCTTTTAGGTCTGTAGCGTCCATACAAGGTTAATGTGTTGTGAGATGATGTATATAAATTTAAACCAATGTAGATAAATAATGACTTGGACAAAAATCCAAACCAAATTTTACTGTATATATAGATTCATTTTTTTTATTGAAACTTTGAATCCTAATGAAGAAAGAAGTGGTCACTCAAGGCATACAAAATTTGAAAAATGTGAAATATAGTTCTGCATTTAGAACTTTGTACAAACTAGATGTATGTTAGAAATCAAGCATTGTATTAAATAGCACAAGAATTGTTGCATTTGAAATTGTGGAAGATCTTCAAATATCACAATACACACTAATAATATAATAATAATATACTAAAATATAATGATAGAAGGTTGTTATTATGTGAGTTGAGAATTGTGGGTCTATGAGCCTAAAAGACTTTACACCTAGGTTCCAAGTGTCTATATTATAGAAACCTTCCATAATTATAGTGTGACTATGTTATAGATATCTATATTAGAGGTGTTTATGATATAAACTCCTTCAATGGTTGTAGGATATCTATTTATACATATGCTCAAGGCTCACATGCTCGCATTTCAATGCTCACACACTAGGACATTATTGTATGATGATATATAATTGCATATCAATAGCGTATGCAAATGCAATTTGCAAGTTTTGTTTTTTGAAGGTCATAAAGTTGATGTTTAGCAATTGTAATTGTCATGTTAATTTTGAAAAAAATATTTGAGTTAGTACTACAAGTATATATAATCCTATACTATAAAAAAAAATACATATTGCAATTTTTAACTTTAAAATTCAACAATAAATTGAAGAAAATTTTGTAGGTTGTCTTGAAATTTTCCATCAAAAAGGTTAGAATTTCTTATATTCATTCATTGTTTTGGTAATCCTTATATGGTTTAAGTTTCCATTTAGACATGAATTGTTTCAAAACATGACACCAAAGTCACTAATCATCAAGTGACCACACTAGTCACATCATTGGAAAATAAACAATTTTTATTTTATTCAACTTACTTAAATGTACTTCATCAATTTCAAGAGTTCTTGCAATAAGTTCTTGAACACGATTTGTGTTCATTCATTAGATGTCATCTCTTTTAGAATTTACATGCAATTTTATATTGTAGGTATACAACTCTAAATATGTACTATGAGAGTCTAGTTAAATTTTGTAGCATTGGGGTGCATCCCAAATAAGGTCCTTCTTTAGCCTCTTTGCATCTAGCTTTTGTCACAACAAAGCCTCTTCTACACAATCTAATGACAATAAATTACTAATAAAAAGGAACTCCTAGATCACTAAACCACAATACAAGGACATGGTTCTAAAAGCCATCATATATGCATACACCAAGCTAAAGTGGTTACCCCTATTTGTATTAGTAAGGCAAGACAATACACCTCCATACACCAAAGGCCAACTTTTAAAATAAAATTTATAGTTGCAAGTACAATTAGAAATTGTTCCAAAATGAAAAATGAAAATTTACAAGTACCAAGAAAAAGATATAATTTATCAATCTAACATTCCCCAAAGTACCTTAAACAATTTTCTTCTTTCATACACCTCAACTTTACATTTGGAAAAAACATGATGTTTATAACTCCAAGATTGTTTGAACCTATAGGATTGGAAATTTCACTTTAGAGTCCATATTGTCTTTTGAAATCATGGCCTCATGTCGTACTTTGATACTTGAGGACTTCTTTTTTTGTACTGTACACTAAAGGTTAGTTTACATTAGGGATTTTTAATTAACAAAGTAGTGATTGGGAGATAGGTAGGTGTGGTCCCAGTTGAGTTTGCACTTTGGACAAGGCCCTTGCCATTTTTCATAGATGAAAAATTCACTTGGAATCCTACATGGACAAAGGAGATAATATTTTATCACTTTTAGGGAGTTCTTTTGACCACCTCTTCTAGATAGGCCTAACAAATTTCTCGGAGACCACGATAGGCTAAAATCTCACAACCATAGATTTTGTCTATTTATTTAATCTTGTAGTTGACAATATTAGATCTAGTAATAAATAGATATGCCCAACCAAGATTTCTCTTGTGATTACACCACCGGACCAAGCTAAGTGTCACCGCTATTTCTTTTTGTCTCAAACCCTCACTTCCCACAGTCACATCTAACAATAAAGTGGGGTACTTTAGAGTGCTTGTGGTCCTTTGGTTGGACCCTAGAGTAAACCAATCCAAATGGAAATTTTTCAGCACTTCATACAATGTGTAATCATCTTCACATGAATATGAACTAATTTTTCCATAGTACAGTAGGATGCTTTAAAAGCATCCTTGTTCTAAAAGCAACCACTAGCACAAAGTTACATTTTGCTTTCTTCAAAGTATCAATAGTGCACATTTTAGTAGGTGATCGCTATTAGTGACCTTTGCATTTCAACTTCAAAAATTTGTAACTAATTCCACAAAGGTCCAAACAATGTGAAACGACTTGGGTTAGATGCCAATTCCATTTTTCTCCCTCAAAAAATTTACTGAATTTTTTTTCAAGGAGTTTAGCTTCCCCCCAAATGCAATCAGTTTTTAAAAGGCCGCTTTCAAGAGCACCCTACCTTATGAAACCGACCTCCAGTAATAATATTAATATTCCTGTTAATATTAATAACAAGGAAAATGTTAGTAGTAGTACCCCCTTCTCTCTCCCTGAGTATAAAATTAGCAAGTCGCCGGTCCCCAACTCCCCATGATGCCATGCCGAGCCAATTCACGTTCCCAGCGCCGGAGTTAAGTAAAGTTAGAATGCTGCTGCAACTGAAATCACGTCGTTGCTTTAACTTAAACTCAACTGACGTTCAGGTGCGTTCCCACGTCTGTTTATAGGCGCCGGAGCCAATTGGGAACACTGACCGCATGAGGTCCTTCCGTCCGTCACGCCGTCCGTCTGTCGTGCTCCCCAGATCCCCTCCGTCACTCGGGCTACTGTAAGGTCGTTCCTCTCCCAACGCCGACAGACAGACGGACGGGAGAACGAACGTATCCCTCCGTCCGTCAACCTGACACCAACCGGAAATCATTCGTTTGACGGCGCTCCCAATGGGGGGTCGGGAGAGTTCCCAATGGCTTCGTTTGTAGCGAGTTGTCACTGGTTCTCAATGGGTTCCCATTGGGTTCTTTAGTGGGTTCATTTGTGGGTTCCCATGGGGTTCTCAGAGGGGTTCTCGACGCTTCCCCGGCTTTTCCTGGGCTCTGGGGCTTTTGACGGTTCCCCTTCTACGTTCCCATCGCGTTCCCGACCCGGGTTTTGGGGGAGTTTTTGTTCTTTCCGGAATTGGGAAATGCAATTCCCCGTGCCAGTTGGTGCCACCGGATCTTGATTTATAAATAACGAACTTATTAAATATTGTTGGGGGGCACTTTTCTAAAATGAAACCACTACTGTAGTACTGGAATCTTAAGTTATTTGGGCCTCCAATTAGAAGGGACGAGCATGTTCCCATTCTGGTTCGGTTGGGGACGTTGGTGGTCGTGAACTCTCAAGTGCTGGAGATTCTCCTCTGCCGGATTTGGGGCTTCAATCGTTCGGTTGTTATTATAAGGAAGGCAAGCTGGTGCCTTTTCATGAATCACAGAGCAATTACGGAGAGAACAAAGAGACCATTGATGGAGGTCACTTATTACTACTAACTTAACCCCTCACCGCCGAAGGGGACCAAAAGTGTCAAATTCAAAGTGCTGTAACTTTTGTATCGAATTTCCAAATTCAATAAAATTTGATGGAAAATTTGCGCTCTATCTTCTAGTTTGTGTGGTAAAATTTTCAGATCAATTCAAGGTGTACTGAATTTTTGGAAGCTAATCGAAGTTCACAAGTTCAATTTGAGTTCACCAAACTGCATTTGATGGCTGCAACTTCGGGGGCTTGTATCTCCTTCATCCAATGTTCTTTTTCAATAAAACTTGTTGGGTTATGTTCCCCTTGAAGTCTAGTTATTGTGGTAGAAGTTTCATGCCAATCCAAGTTGTTTTGAATGTTTGGGAGCAATTCAAAGTTTAGAATCCCGACATTTTTGGATTACAATCAACTTCGGCAGCTTGTTTCTTCTTCATACAAAGTTCAATTCCAATAAAAAAACAAGAATTTGAAAAGTTGCGCATACTAATCTAGTTTGTGTGTATGAAATTTCATATCAATGAAAGACGTTATGAGTGATTGAGAAGCATTTAAGGAGGAGGAGGTTCAGTTTTTGATGTATTTTTTGCAACTTTTCTTGTTGTTTTTTGACATTTCAAAGCCATTTTGCAGACACAATGTGTCAATTGAATGATATTTTTTTCATCAATGTGTTTGTATGTTGATTTTCAATCACTTATTAGTTTAAAGTTTCTTCATTTGAGTAGATTTAAAACATCTCTTTGGCCAGTACTCAACTTGAGGGAGATTAAGAGAAAAAAAAATCTCCTTGGAGTGGGGTGGAAGGTGTTGCTCTCAACTTTTGAATATTCTATTTTCTTCTTGGTAGAGTGATGTGCACCTTGAATTAGAGGTGGGTGTGAAGAGTCATCCTTTTCTAACATCCATTTACTTGATATATACCTCTATCCATACTCTTATCTCAAATATTAGTAGAGATCATCCAAAATTTGGCACATCTAATATTTTTTGGAGATGTTTAGGGTGATTTCTTCCTACAAACTTTCTTTCTTCTACAGTAGTGTATTGGTAGCCACTACCAAATTTGGGTAAGAATTTGGCAAAAAATTGCCAAAAGTTTAAATGTTGGCTTTCTCCTTGCTTAAAGTTTTTACAGTCATGGCATGTAGAATTGTTGAATGAATAGTACTTTGATCTTTACAAACCTAAATGTAGTGCTTGGCAAACCTTATACACTATAGAAGTGGGCTCAATAGGTTAAACCATTCTAAAAAATATTAAAGCCACTTTTTATTGAGGATTCACTTGAAACCAAGCATGAAGGCCTTGTCCAAGGAATTGGAAGAAGATTGGTTGTGAATGAAGGGGCCAATTTCCTCAAAGGCAAATGCCACACGAATAGAAGAAAGAGAAGAATAATTCAAGTCCAATTCGAATGGTGATAATGAAGAGTTTATTTGTTCAAGACCCACACCAAAGTCCACATATTAACTTTAACCCCAAAAGGATGCTGCGGACATTTAGTGTCTGATGAATGACAAGGCATCCTCTTGTGTAGGATAAAAATTTGACTATTCATCCTTGAAATTAGTGGTGGGGAGTGGAGAGTCTTCTACAATACTTTGACTTCAAATGAGTTCTTTTGATTTTTTTAATACTAATTATTTCCACGGTTTCAGAAATAATGATTTCTATAGGCCCCCCCCCCATCCTTCCAGGGTTCATGTTTTGATGGAATCTAGAGCAAGGCTTTAGTATAATTGCATCATCCAAAACATAAGACTTTGATTGCTCTGTTATGGAGAGAGAGTTTTGTACTTCACATAATTTTTTTTGAGGCAATTGCAAGTTATATTATATTAATTATATAGCTACTAATTTTTAGATATAAAAGAAGGATTTAGCACAAGTTAAGTGGAGTTGCACATTGTATCCAAAAAGTTTTGGGGGCATAACTATTGATTTAGACACCTAATCAAAAAATGAATTATATTCCTACAAAGCTGAACATTTCCACATCTTGTACCAAAACTTTGAAAAAAATTTCATTCAGAATTGGCTTTATAGGAAACTACATGCATTTTCATTTGAAACTTTTAAGGACAATGGTCATTTAGGAACTAACACAACAAATTAAAGCCACAAAACTGTTTGATATTCTTAGCCTTACACTTGTCATTGAGTTTATCAAAGAAAATTAGCAAGTTGCTCTTCCTTCCAATTAGAAGGAATGCTTTGAGTTTGTTTTCTTTTATATTTGAATAAAATTCTCATTGTTTAACCTCTAATTGCACAACCTAAAGATTCTAAGAATACTTCTCAAAATTTTGTAACAAATAATTGAAACTCATCTTTGAACACATCTACATTATTTCTTCTTTCCATTGATATATTACAATTTTTTTTTAAGTTTCTTCAATGATTATTGATTGGATGAAGTGCAATATTCATAGTAGTCATCTAACGAGCATCCCAATCAACATTTGGGATATTTTTTGAATTTTATCAACTAATTTCCTTATATTTTCATAAAGGGCTGTTTCAAGTACCAAGTTTGATTTTTTTACTCTATTTTTATTCAAAATATAAATTTCATATATTTTTTACCAATTTTTTTCAATTGCAACTAGTTTTTTTTCTTATTTTAGAGGTGAACAAAGATCTAATTGGTGCTTCTCCCCCAAACATTGATCCTAATGGTTAAGTGTTGAGGAGTTAAAACAATAACATAAAAAAATCTATGAATGAAAAACAATCAAACAATTGAATCTTTTGTCACAACTCCCAAAGTCCATGCACTTGCTTTATCAATCATTTCATGTATTGCCTTTTCTCTTGAAATTTCTATCATTATAAGTTCATTTGAATATACTTTGAATAGATACAAGAAAATTCAAATTCAAGCATTGGGCAAAGAAAATAAACAACTTCAAGCTAGCTAAAAGACAAACATTGTAGTGGTGTTGGCCAATCGTAGTAAGTTACCAATGCACATTTCACTCCAAATTAGGTGCAAATTGGAGAGAAAAGTGCATTGGTAACTTACCACGATTTACCAAGACCAATATAATCTTTGTCTTTTAGCTAGCTTGAAGTTGTTTGCTTTCTTTGTCTAATGTTTGAATTTTAATTTTCTTGTACCTATTCGAAGTACATTTGAATGCACTTCAAGTGATAGAAATTTTGAATTTTAATTACAAAGCAGTGAAAAGTTAGAGTTGTATTTGATAATATAGTTATACTAGACTATTATTGGCTACATCTTTATAACATTATTAAAGTAAGACCTCCCATTCATGAACTTATACCCAATCCCCAACTCTATTTTTTTTACCCAAGACCAACCTCTTCTTGATGCAATTCTAATGTAGTTCATCCACCTTTTGAGATATTGATGGACTCTCATTTCTTCAATTCCTACTTTTAGAAGAATGTTTTAGAACAAATCTAGAGATACAAATAGGTACCTACTAACCTTTTTACTTCAAATGCTTATAGAATTTCTTTTTAATCTCAAAGAAATCAAAACTTCCATTGAATTTTCCTCATGAAGGCTAATCAACCCAAATTAACCAATTATGACTCTTGATAGCAAAAGAAGGTGAATTTCTCAAAGGGTCAAAAACACAATTGGTTACCTTATTCATGCCAAAGGCCTCATAAGCCATGTGGCATGTTTTAGAATGGATGAAGAAATAAAATGTATTAGTGTGCTAAAGCTTTTTAGTTATTATGATGAAGGAAATATTTTCTTCAAAGTGTTTTAATAGAATAAGAATCTTTCCATATTGAAGAATGAATGATTTTTATCTAATTTTTTTTTGTGGAACTTATTAATATAGTATCCATGTGATTGAATTAAATTCTAGTCATATTGGTTACTTTTTAAATTTAAACGAGTTAGTTTATCAAATAAATGGTATATTTGTATGAGGTATTTCAGTACTTAGAGCTTTTTCCACTCAATATTTGATCTCAACATTCAAATGATCAAACTAAAAAACTAAAATTTACAAAGTTCAGTTTTTAATCTACATGAAAATTTTGAAAGTTGCCTCAAAATGAGCATTCTATTGAAGTTTGAAGATGAGGATCTATAAGCATGTACACTAAATATATATTGATACATCAAAAAATTTGTACTAGAATCTCCCTTGAAAAATTTAGATTGTTGCAGTATGCTTTGTATTTGATATGGATTTTTTTGCCTTTTTTCCCAAATCTCCATAATCTTAATCTCAAAAAATAAAATTGAAAAATTTACAACATATATTAGATATGTGATTTCAACTTTGAAAATTGTAAAAAAAAATTCACTCGTAAATAATAGCAAAGTAGAAGATACAAAATAGAGGATTTTGAGGTTTGACTATATAGTGAGAGGCTCCTTCTTTTCAACATGAAGTCAATTTTTCGTTGTGGTAACTTGTATGTTACCCATTGACACATGTCCACACAATTTCTTAAGGTTGTTTCCCCTCTTCATTGGGAATCTTGATTGATGTTTACATTTTTCTTTTTTTCAATACATGAGGTCACTTTCTAATGAAGATTCTTAATTATTTTAAATGGAGTTGTATTAGTTTCGACTTTCAACCCAAATTTAACAAAAATAGTTTGCAATATTTTTTTAGCATGCATTTGTACTGGTATTAGTTTGAAATGAAACAAAAGTATTGATTATCTACAAATTCAACATACTCTTAATAACTTGTGCAAATGTTTTGTGGTCTTTGCCCATTTCTTGCAGCATTTTTTGGGCTGAAAAAAATGTCCTTATGCTTCATTGTAAATGATAAAATGGATTCACTTTGAGTAAGTGATTTCCAAATTGAAAATGAAATTGCCAAACATTTTCATCCCCCTAATGACCCTTGGGATCTTGAACAAAACTTAGAAGTGCCATAAGATGTGTCTATTGAGGTTTCCATTAAGAAGAGATTATTTTATGTATCAAACATAGAAACAATCTCTCCAGTAAATTTTTTTTTTCATATTTTAAAAATCTATTTCAAAGCTTGTTACTTTGAAATATCATCAAAAAATTTTAAATTATTTTTTGAAAGCGATTTTTGATCAAATTGACTGAAATGAAATCTTGCATTCATTAGCACAAAAGTTCAAAGATTTGATGATAAATTGTTTTGATAAATTTTATTCTTAGTCAATTATGTAGAGTTATAGTTAATTTATAATCACCTAACTTAGACATTGGTCACTTATTTATGAGTGATGTGAACATACTTTCTATATGTATAAAAGTTATTTGTGAACTCATGTGTACTAATTAAATTTTTCTCACTCCCAACACATTAACCCATTAAGGTCTAGTCAACCATTTTCTTGTCAAAATTGACGCTTATTCATTGGTAGCCAAAGTTTTTCAATGAATTTGAGGTTGGATGAAAGGAGATGGGTGTGGGAAATAAATGTGTTGGGATAAGGTTTCAAGAAAAACTATGTTGGCATGTAGTTTAGGGGTTGAAAAAACAAATGAAGTATGGGCTAAAAGTATGGAAATCAATGTGCAAATCAAAATTGTGAACTCCAATTGTCAGGTTTCAAAAAAATTGTCGTGGAGCTCCAAGCATTCACACCTCTTTCAATCAGTACAATGAGATCTCCTGAATTCATCTTGGTTTGGTATTTTTTAATATGTTTAGCTTGGGACTAGAAATTGTCTTGTCCGCCTCCAGAATTGCCCAAGATCCTTATCGGGTTCAAGTAAACTACCCCATTCTAATCCAAAGTCCGATTCCAAACATCTAGGAAAAGCCCCCAATTTCATGTTGTTTACATTGGAAAACAAAAATACAAATAAAGGAATCAATTGCTTACTTTAGGGAGTTGATAGCACAAAATGAGGATAATATGCGTTTAGAATTGATAGAATCTATGCCGTAAAAACATTGTCATCAATTCACTCTTAGTAAACTTCAAATCAATGCAAATCAATTCATGAGAAGTTAGTATCAAAGTCATCAATGTCGAATTAGATGGGGCATGTGTTTTAAGTTGGACATGGTTTGGTAGAAGCCCTCCACTAGCTATTTTTCTAACATTGACAAAGGCATGTCTACGGGCTGCAATGGAGTGCCTAAGGCAACACCTTTCTATAACTTAAAAAATATATATATGAAGTCTGAAAATTATCTTTTTCAAATGTAACCTAGCTTCATATTGCTTGTCTACCACTAAAATTTATTCCCACATTTTCAGAATAGCAATATGATACTGCACTAGTCATTCTTCTCTACTACACAAAATAGTAAACTTAGGTTGCCTTAACAATTAGGTTGCCCTACAACAAGAAAGTTACTTTACAAGCCATCAAAGTCAACAAATACTTCTAAAAATATTTCCATTTGTACATGTTGAAATTCATGAGTCCCAATTACAACAATATGTAATTCAAAAGTAGTGCATTCTTGTACAATAACTACAAATATTTACATAGTGTCTAATGTCAAGAAATTAGTGTGGGGCAATCTAATTTCATTATTTTGATTTGTGTACAGTAATTTACCTTTAACCAAGTTTTTCTGTACTATCTTACTTGCAAATGTCCCAGTGACTAATGTGAAGCCACTGGCTAGCTCACATTCATTTTAAAGCCACTCTATAAATTGAGCAAAAATCATAATTATTGTAGATATTCGAGAACATGGTGATCCATTTATAGTAGTTTTAATCAGCCCCTCCACCCCCCCTTTTTTTTTTTAACAAATGGCGAACTTAATCAGCCCCTACGATGTTCTATTTTTCAACAAATGAAGTCTTATTTTCAGAAAAGATTTTTTGGTGCACTTGCACTTGCACTGCAGTTGTCAGTGCACAGATGATAAAGAATTAGCTAATTGGAGCCAAATTATAATTCAGTTGCTAAACTAATTGAAGTGGAGGCCAAAGTTGTCAGCGTGCGGCTGCGTGCTCCTGAGATGCTGCGGAGGGAGTTAAGTAATCTTATTAACTTACATGGTTGTAAATTTAGTTCTCCTTTAACTTAGATGCGAGCAATTTGTTTTTGTTTTTGTTTTTGTTTTTGTATTTGTATTTTTTTCAAATTATTTTAGGCAGTGCAGAATGCGATAATCACTAGAAAGATGGAGCTATTTACATCCCTGAGAATGGATGAAACTTTATATCTTAATTCAAAATGATGTACATTCATCCAAAATAGAGCATTACCATCCCAAGATTTGGTAGCAAATTAGTGATTTCATCCACTGAAAAGCAAGAATATTTCGCTGAATATTCCCTATAAAAAATTTCATCGCTTATTAGTGAAAATTCACTAAACACACACACACACACACACACACACACCTGGATGTGAGTTACTGATGTTGTTGGATAACTTATTATTCAAATGGGGATGGCCTTGTGAGCGTTTCATATACACTCCTAACCATAATCTACAATTTGGGTACAATCAAAATTGCACCATGCTTAAAATGACCATCATCATTTTGTGTATGTCTCCAAAATCAATATGTACCTATGGGGAAGAAAGAGTTTTAGAACATCTACCAATAAAAAGCCTTTGACCCTTCGTAACTTTTGCATGTAATATCCAAAAATGTAACGTTGCATTCTTTGGTGTTGTGGAACCTTGTTTCACTTGCCAACAAGAAAGGATGAAAATTTAACGAGCTTAATAATAGTAACTAGGTATAGTAGCAAAAGTGGCGGTTGAAAGGGACCTAAGTTATAGGTCTATGCTACAAGGTAAGGTATAGAGTTGTATAACCAACATGGTTCTAAAATGGTTCAATGTGCCCACAGTAATCATTCTTGGTCATAAATATAAGTCCTTACTACATGTCTTAGGTCGTATTTCAAGAAGTTTAAGCATGTACAATATACATGTATTTATGTCCTCATTAACACCTCACCACCCAAAGGGACCAAAAGTGTCCTCATATAGTTTCAAGTCCAATTCAAAGTGATGTAACTTTTGCATCTTATGTCCGAATTCAATAAAACTTGTTGGAAAATTTGCATTCTCTTTTCGAGTTTGTGTGGTAAATTTTTTAGATAAATATAGGATATACTGAATTTTTGGAAGCAAATCGAAGTTCACAAGTTCAATTTGAGTTCACCAAAATGCATTTGATGGTTGCAACTTCGGGGGCTTGTATCTCCATCCAATGTTAGTTTTCAATAAATAAAAATGTTGGGTTGTATTCCCCTTGAAGTTTCGTTACTATGGTATAATTTTCATGTCAATGCAAGTTGTTTTGAATGTGTGGGAGCAATTCAAAGTTCAAAATCCAGATGTTTTTGGATTACAATGAACTTCAGCGACTTGTTTCTTCTTCATACAATGTCCGTTTCTAATGATTTTTTGGGGAAAAGTTGTGCATACTAGTCTTGTTTGTGTGTTTAGAATTCCATGTCATTACAAGAAGATATGAGTGACTGAGAAGCATTTTAGTAGAGGGAGGTTCAGCCTTAGATGGGTTTTCTTTCAACTTTTCTTGCTATGTTTTTGACATTTCAAAGCCATTTTTGCAGGTACAATGAGTCAATTGAATGATATTTTCTTACACCATTGTGTTTGTACGTTGGTTTTAAATTACTTTATAGTTTAAAGGGTTTTCATTTGAGTAGGTTTAGAAATCAAATTTCACCTCCAAATGTGTTTCTAGGAAAATTTCAGCATCCTTTTTCCACACTAAAACATTATAATCATGTAATCTATGTGGCCAAATGACTCCAAATTTGATCCACATCATTTACAACATGTACACTACAAGATTGTACAATTGAGATCTCTACAACCTAGTAACATTTAGATCTATAACACTTCAAAAGCAATGATATTTTTTAACCTAAAAAGGCCTTGGGCTTTGAGGGATTAAAGTAGTCACTTTGGACAACATTTGAGGCATTTTAGAATTCTATTTGTTGTACACCCCAATGCAAAATCAAACCCTTCAAATTCATAACCAAAATGAACACACTCAAAACATGAGAGCATAAGGTGGTTTTTGGGTGCATGTATGATTAAAACTTGAAGATTTATGGTTTATTATACAATGTTCCCCAAAAAATTCTAATTTTTTTTATAATCTTCTTTTAATTATCAACAAGACACAACAAAGTAAAGAGATTTGTATGAGGAGAACCGTGCTTAGGTGATTATGAAGTCAGCATTTTAAAGAGTAGTTACCATACCCTTTCAATTTATACCTACCATATTGAATGGTTGTGATATAATGAGAATGACTAAGTTTCACCAATGATAAAAACAAAACCTATTGTATATGTGATATCTTATAGGGTCTTGTATGTTTACACGTTTGTAATCACTAAAACCTATTTATGTGCAATTGCCTTGTACAACTGTCTTTGATTGTTCATTAATAAAGGGCTTCAAGGAACTACTCATTGTCCCATGTTAAACACCAAAGGACCAAATGTCCGTTCAACTCAGAATTTGAACATGTTCTTGCAAAACCATGTTTTACCTCCTATAGTTCCATTGTCTTTAGGGGGGGATAAAAAGAATTTTAGGCAAATTTCTACAATCTCAATTTTTGGTGATTTTTAAAAAAATAGAAATAATGAAATCATATTTATAGGAATATAACTTTATTTTCTAAATCCAAATTTTGGAGTGCCATGCAATAAAAAAAGTCTGTGAAAATTTGAATTTGAAAAAAAATAGTTTCTCATAAATAGTATTTTTGTCTACATGGAAACTTTGATTCATTCAATTTGGATTATTGATGTCAAAGTTATGGAGAATCTTATTTTGTGGGCAATTAGAACACTTTCTTGGAAAAAAATAAGTATTGGGTTCATTTTCAAGCTCCATTTTTATATTTTTCAAAATAATTTTTTTTTGTAGGATTAACCTTGATTACTAGAACAATCTTACCATTTGAATTAGTGTATTTAAGTTCATTTCAAAGCTATTCATGATTTTGTTTTTTCCTCTATCTTGTACCTACTTCTAATTAATAAGATTTTAAAGAATTAAAATCATGTTGTTGTTTTATGGAATTTTTGAATTATGGCACAATAGCAAACTACTAAGACTTTGAATACTCTAAACTTAAATGTTTGCAATCCCATTTTTTAATTGATTTTTTGAATTATGAAGAATTGAATTTTGACCAAAAAAAGGTCATTGGGACTTTAGGGATTATAGTCTCTCTTTAAAACTCTTAGAGTTTTTACTATTAATATATAATTGTTTTTTGGGATAGTTGCATCTTAAATTATGTTAGCAATACCTAACCACTAAATTAAACAAGTAGGAGAGGATTTTTGCACATGATGTCTAAACCTTTCCATCTTATCCCTCAAAAAATTTGGTTGATACAACTCCTAATGAAGGCACCCAATTGGAATAAATAATTACATTTTCATGAAGTATATATATGTCTATATCCTGAAGTTGTAGTTTTTGACAATTTTTTATAAAGTGATATACCCTTGATGGGCTAAAGACTATGAAAGTTCCTTAGAAACTTTTTTACACTATACAAATATAACTAAATGAACAAATTATAAAAGCAAGAAGTTGATAAAATATTCATTGCAAATTCTTTTTACAATACAACCTTTCAATGCTTCATATAGAACCTCACCACTTGAGCACAAATTATGAAAATTGTTTTCACTTCTTACTTATAATCCTGTTGTATGCACATTTTCAATGATTCCCTTAAAAACATTTAGCACTAACAAGGTTGAGATCTCTAGTCAATGGCACCTTTTTCCATGGCACTTCACCACTCTTTGTACGTGGTTTTTTAAAATTATTAAAAACTTTCATCCTAAGAAGATGATAGAAATTAGAAAAGTAGACTATACTTACTTTTTGGGAAATTTTCACCACCAAAAGCTTATTACAAAAGCAACAATGTAAGAAAACATTGAAGTGCTAAGATAGTAAAAAATTCATTCAACATCTTCCCTCTGGACACATCTCTTTTTCACACTTTCATTGAAAACTCCATCACTTGAGACAAAATGGAAATTATAAACCTATGATAATTGGGATACACTCACTTTCAACAACTTCCAAGCCATAGTGATTGATATAGTCAAGCTAATAAATAATATTGGAGTGGTTCAAAGAGTCTCTACAATTTTCATATGTCAAGAAACTTCTTGCAAAGTTGAGTGACACGTGCCAAGAAAGCCCTCCCAACACAAACAAAGCCCAACTTCAATTCAACTCAAATTCAACTTCAGTTCAAGGTTTTGTAAATATAGGGCAGGTCTCTTTGACATTTGGTTCACTTTTATTTGATTTTTATTTTACAGTCCCTTTACAGCCCAATTTATTAGTGACAAAAAACAAACAAAAGTAATCACCCCCTTCCCTGAACCAACCAACCCATATTCAGGGGACGCCATCTCGCCAGCCAATCACATCAGCCCAGTGACGCATCGGGGTGATACCCTTACTGGCCTGCACCTCTCAGGGTATATTCCCATTGCATCGCTCCTCACCTATCCGGGTCTTACGCCGAATTAGTTAACACCCGGTATCAATCCTCGACCGAGGGTCACGCGGAGAGAGGAGCGGAAAGGGCGTCAGCACAGTAGAGTCAGAGGAGTAAGAAAGCAAAAGGCGCAAGAAAAAGCTGAAAGCTACACTAGCCGGGGGTGAGAGCGCGGTTGGCTAGTTCGGCTGTCAGTCTAGCCAGGGCGCGGAGCTTTGCCGGATTTGGAAGGCTGGTTGCTGGCCAGTTGGTAGTAACTTCGCAAGCGAGCAAGCTTGAAATCAAGCGCAAGCATGGAGGGCCTATAATTGTGCGAGCTCTCGGCGCTCCGACGCGCTTTGCAGCACAATTCCAGGGCCACCAAGTCGTGTCGACTGCCATTTCTGTCTCGTTGCTCGTCGCAGAGTGCAGCAGCGCAGTAGCAGCAGCCAGCGCAAAAATAAACAACTCGCAGCACAACCGAAATCCTCCGTCGCTTGCTCGCTCGGTATAGCTCCTGCCCGGCCATGCCCGTGATCGCAGTGAGGAAATTGCTCCCCCCCCGGCGGCAGAGTAGTAGTGAGTGAGTTGAGGTGAGTGAGAGAGACCGACCAGTCTTCTTTGTAAGTAACGCTCTGAAAGAAAGAACGCGCAAGAGAGGTGGAGTCGTAGTGTGTGTGAAACGACTAGAATTCGTCGTCGTCGTGTGACGAGGGTTCACGTTGTAGTATGTACTGGCCTTCTCTCCCGCATCTTCTTGTTTTACCTGGCCTGCGAGCTATTGCAGTGCACTCGCATCGTTGTACTGTCGCTTCTTCTACTCTGTTTTCCTCACTCCAACAACGAAAAGAGCCGTGAGTTTCTGCGTGTGCTCGAATTTGTCGAGCCGAAACCGCAGCTCGCAGGAATGCTCATCAGTATTTCACGAATTTCACATTGAGCGTGCGAAATTGTGTTCTCGCTTCTAAATATTGTACTGAAAGAAAAAGAAACAAAAACATCAAAAAAACAGAGATTGTAAGTGTTGGTTCTTCTTGGAGTCGGTGTTGCTGATAGAGACCGGTTCACTCATTGCACATTGTGCACCCGAGCTTGAGAAATTGTATCCTCGCTTTTAATTTATTGTACTGAAAGAAAAAAAGAAAAAAGAAAGTCGGAGATTGTAAGTGACAGGGAGAGTTCTTTTTGGAGTCGGCTTTGTTTTGAAGTCATTTTTGGTGGAGGTGAATTGAGGTGGCTGTGCTTAGAATTGTGAAGATAATCGAGAGAGAGAGAAAGAGAGAATGTTGTGTAGTTGAACGATCTGTAAACATACAGAAAGTGGAGAAGAGCTCCGGAATTGGAAGAGAGAGGCGTCCTGAAGAGACTCCAAATAATGTTCTTTGCGACAGTAAGGTGCTAGTAGACTCACTGGAGTATATTTTGAAGCTTGGAGGGTTGTGATCATTGGAAGGGAGCATTAGAGAGTCAGAAGTGTTAGAGAGGCGAAAATGGTTGCTCCGTATATCCTCCCTGGTTCTTTTGCGGAGGTTGAGAAGTCTGCACTGCCGGAGGTCTTCCACATTGACGACCTGTTGGACTTCAGTTGCGAGGACATCGGAGGTCCGATAGTCGGCGGGGAGTTGCAGCTTTCTGGCGTGACGGTGGAGAGCTCTGTGAATGGCGGAGAGGCGAGCATTTCCTCTTCCTTGGAAGTTAAAAGCGAGCTAGTAGAGCCTGCAGCTCTGGAAGACATTGAAGTGAAGACAGACCTCTGCGTGCCAGTAAGTCTCAATTTCTGTATTCTTGCGCATGTGAGTCATTGTGAAAGAAGAATCCGCCTACTTCTGAATTTAAAGTCGAGTTCGTGTGTCGCTTGTCCGACATGGCTGACCACGCAGTATGTGAAAGTTTGCTGGTATAATTCTCGGTGATATTTCAATGTCTCGGACTCTGTCTGTCTAATGCTACATTTTACATTGATGGCGTGCTTCGCCAACTGCCTTGTGGTGGCATTGTCTAGAGTTTCGTTTCAGTTTGCATTGTCCAGGACCGATTTTCTTCTAAACCTCAGGATTTTCTATCTTCAGAGCCAAATGGAAGAGTAGAAGTTCCTGTTCGCTTGCAGCTCACTTTACTTTCACTTGTCAATGATTGTTGTACTTGACATTGTTATGAGCTTTCGAATTAATTGAATTCCTATTTTCACCTGTTTGCAATGTTGTTCAAACGAGTTCAAATGTTGCTTCAATTGAGAGAAGTTATCGTTTTGTTAGGTAGATTTTGTTGAAGTACTTCGTCAATCGAACCGTGGAGCTTTTTTTGATTAATTAGTTCTGTAGAGAAGTTTTCTGTGAGAAGTACTCAAACATGAGAGAAAAATGCGTCACTCCTTGAATTCTTATAATTAGTCTTAAGTTTTGCTTTTCGGTTACACATTGTGTTCTGCAATGCTGAATCTCATATTACTTTGCTCGATTTTGTGCAGTGTGATGATCTGGCCGACCTCGAGTGGCTCTCGTCGTTCGTGGAAGACTCATTTACGATGGTGGACACTCCGGAGGTTTTTTCAGCATACGGTGGTTTTGCGTCCACTAAACGTAACGAGCGGACGCCTTGCACGAAACTCAGCGATCCTTACCAGGAATCAAGCCCAGTCTCAGTTCTGGAGAATAGTGCCACATCATCGGAACTCACTGCGCAAGATTACAGAGATGTATCGGTACCAGGGAGAGCGCGAAGCAAGAGGTCGCGGACAGGTGTTCGGATTTGGAATTCTACAATTCTTCCCACGAGCTCCTCTATGAATAGTTTCGAGTCGATGGGGGCCGACTCGTACGCCATGTCCTATTCGCCTATCGAATCGGAAGATGGCTCCCGCGAGAGTACGGTAGATGCTGTGGAGCAAGAGGACGAGGACTCACAAAGTTCGAAGCGGTACAAGCTCACGAACAGCAGTCAAAATCAGAATCAAAGCAGTATGAATATCAACAGCAATAGCAATAGCCACAGTCACAGCAAGGGGAGGAAAAAGAATCAGGACAACGCTCAGCCGTGGCGGTGCATGCATTGTCAAACCCAGCGCACACCTCAATGGAGGACAGGTCCGATGGGACCGAAGACATTGTGTAATGCGTGTGGGGTGCGTTACAAATCAGGAAGGTTGCTTCCCGAGTACAGACCCGCTGGGTCTCCGACTTACGTTGCCTCAAAGCATTCTCACTCACACAAGAAAGTCCTGGAAATGAGACGGGAGCGTGAACTGAGAGGGCATCAACCAGGGCATCACTTGCACCAGCAATCACTTCACGGTGCGACCCCTCTGCGTGAGAAGTCGAACAATCACAAGGAGCAGGCAGTGAAGAGCTCCACTTTCGAGCACGTTAAATCCGAGTATCAGAGCTATGGATCGAAACCCCTGGAGATGCAGAAATGCTTTTCGAAGCCGTTAGAATTGCCTCGGCCAATCAAGATGGACCTGCCCAAGTACGAAAACAACATGGAGTTTTCCAAGTGCTTGACAAGTACGACAGCCGTTCTTGGATCCAGGTTGGAATTCGACATCGATGACAATAGTATGAGGGATAGCGTTAGGGGATTGTAAAGCCCTAGGAAGAAAACCACGAAAAAAAGATTTAGCTCGGTGAATGCATATATATTCTTTTGGGGACATTATGAAGAGACATGTACATGGGAAATAGTATCAGACACAGAAATTGGAGTCTTAGAAGATCCAGAGTCGATCAATTGAACCCCCCCCTCCCCCCTCTCCCCCCTCCTCCCCCTACTAGTGCCCCCTGATTTTGCTATTAGTGTTACGGATCGGCAAGAGTGTTATTAGCTCGTTGTGAATTGGCAACGGTTTGTAGATGATGATTGGGACAGGAGGCGCACTTCTCTGTCAATGCCCTGTAGTAGCAGCAGCAATTCAATTGAATTTCGTGATTTTGGGTCTTAACACACTTAAACAACGAGACTATGGTGACGAACTATGCTGGATGTAATGTAATTTACTGGTCCCTTTTTTTCTCCTTGGCATTCCGATGTTGCGAGGAAGGTGGATATATACTTGTATGATGTTACCATATCACGAGAATTCAACGTTGCTTGGAGGGACGAACGTCAGCTGGGTTGATTTTGTGTTCCACGCGCTTGACTGTTCCCATGAACAGGGGTTAGTCCTTCCGACCCGTAGGTAGACAGTTTGAACCCAATGTCGTTCTGGTAACGTGCCATGGGTAACAGAAACTGGTTTGATGGTAAGTTAAGAGAAGGACCAGTAGGATGTTCTTTCTGGCTGGGACCATGACCAGGGAGCTGAGTGAGTGGGGCCCCGTTCTGATAATGAGCTCCAGTGGAAGCTCTTACAAGCGCCTGCTCCGCTCATGTTCTTGGTCTGGGGACGCTCATGAAGGGATTCTTTTCTGTGGCAGAGGGAGGTCCCACCCACCCCAACGCCCGTCCCAACATCAACGAGGACTCCATGGTGGCAGACTCGGCAAGCTAGCAAGCTAAGCTAGCAGCAAATCCCATTGAGTGGTACCTTACCCTCTCTCTCTCCATTGTTGCTCCTGACTCTGTCTGTCTGTCTGTCTGACTGGTAAGTGTTCTGGCAGGGATGAATTAACTTACATGCATTGCTGCTGCAGTGTAGACGAACAGTCTGGCTGGCTGGCTGGCTGGAGGAAGAATACAATAGAGGGGACAATGTACTATAGAGGGCCCGGCACCCCGCTGGGCAAACAGGCCATTAATGTAGTTCTCACACAAGTAAAGCAAAGCACGAAAAGATTCCCAAGGCGAATTAGAATTACTATAGAGTGTGGAATCCCAGGGATTACTCGAGGAACTGAATGGGGAAATCATGTAACTACGCAGACTTCAGTGTTGGAAATCATGAAAACAAGCCTCGTTGTTGAATGTGAAGCTTGATCCTCCTCGTCGATCAAACATTGTTCTATACAAATCATTTTCTCTTCTAATCACACTCTCTAATATCACGTTCTAGACAGTACATTCCCAAAACATAGCCTGAGGTGTAAACACATGATCGGACAACTTACTTTCATGTCACATTCTGAACAAATGTAACTTAACATTGGAGAGCCCTGATTTCGTAATTAAAAACAAAACAAAACAGAATTCTAGTAAGCATTCCGGGGTATAGAAGTCCCACATGAATTCCCTACATGGACCTAAGCGCAATAGACCGTGATCCTCCCAAAACCACGCAACCCCACCCAAACCGTTACACATATCCACGCCGGGAGTGGGGAGGCCAGCACACATACCGGCCCCTCAATCAATCCCCACCCCCAATACCGGTATACCATTAACTCAGGAGTGAGCTCCGAATCCTGACCGACATAGGGTGGGCCGACCCCCCGTCCAGAAAAAGCAGAAAGTGGCCATCATTGCCCTTTCTGTTCTGTTCTGTTCTGTTTCTGTTTCTGTTTCTGTTCCTCCCCACCCCGGCTTAATTCCACTTCCCCTATTACAATTTTATACTACCGAATAGCAAAAGCAGCCAGCCACAGTGCCCAGAGTGAATCCAGCTCAGGGGCTCCCATATTAACTTCAGTTCAGTTACTCATTCCGAAGCTGCAGCAGGGCAGGCCGGGAACAACTTCCTCCCCAGCTTATTTTGAAAGCTTGGCTGCTTCTCTCATAAAAACGACAGCAAGTGAAGTTAAAATCAACGGAGGCCGGGCCGGGGAGCCCATCCCTGAAGAATATTACTTTCTGCTGTCTGTCAATGGCACTGCTCCAGCATTTGAGGAGAGCAAGTGAGGATCCCCGGGACGGGACGGGTTGGGTTGGGCTGGGCTGGGCTGGGTTGGGTTGGGTTTGCCTGGCCCCCCTCCCCCCCTCCAATAATGGAAATGGAGCAGAATTCTGGGCCTGGGCCCTTGCTTTCCCCCAATAATGGCATTTGAGCAGAATTCTGGGCCTCTTCCAGAGGAGTGCTGCCTGCTGGCTGGCGTTCAAGTGGGACGGAAGCGCTGCTGCTGCTGCAAACCAAGAGCAAGCACTAGCACTAGTAGTCTAGCTAACTTACTGTAGGGTCCCCTACCCCCAGACCTCACTTATCAACTGCCCGGGCCGGGCTGGGCTGGAAGGGCTGGAAGGGCTGAGAGGGCTGGAAGGGGGAATAATGAAGGGGGGCTGCCAGTTGGCAGCAGAGTTAATAATCGTTTGGGGCAGGAAGAGAGTCCCAATCAAGGGGTGGACCCTGGCCAACTGAAGGCATGAAATGGGTGGGGTGCATTATTTAGGGGTGGGGGGAGGGGAGAGGGGTACCCTAATCACACAATGACAATGATTTGAGGAGGAGGAGGAGGAGGAGGAGGAGGAGTCAACCTGGCTGATGATAACCCGATTATGTTCAAGGAGGGACTAACATTCATCTCTAGCCCCTCTATTCTAGTAAGGGGCTTAGGAAGGAAGGAAGGAGGGAAAGAATTGAGGTGCATTTTGGAAAAGAGTACACATTGATAGAGATCAATCCTCCCTATTTGTGCTAAAGAGTCTCAAGGAGGAGAAGAGTGTAGAGATTGGGAGATTTTGTAGGTGAAATAAAGTAGGGAATGAGAAGAAATTGGATTCAAAGTCTTCTTTTGCAAGTTTTGGTTTGATTTGGCCTAAGGTAGGAGGCTCATAAACCGTACATGTAAGGGCTGATTGCCTTTTGGGGGAAGCTAACTTGCTTAAAACAATTTTCATTGAATTTTCATAGAAAGAAAAAAGGAATTGGCATCTAACCCAAGTCATTTCATATTTTTTGGAGCTTTGTGGAATTAGTTATGAACTTTTGAAGTTGAAATGCAATGGGCATCAAAAGCAACCACCTCTTGAAAAGTGTTGAGATGGTACATTGAAGAAAGCAAAATGTACCTCTATATCATGTTCGCTTTTAATGCCCGGTTGGAGTTTGAACCTCCTACCTTATCTTTACATCAAGGTTGCTAACTTGCTCATCATTGATTGGTCCTTTGCACAAGCTTCACAAATGATAACATAAGAAACATTCTGTAAATTTAAGTATGGATTGGCCCTATTAGGACCTAAAATGTCATTTACAAGTTTAAGGAGCTTTGATGGATTTCCTTCAAATTCATTTGAATTGTTCAATGTGTTGCATATAACACAATCTTTGTGTTTAAATTTTTGTATTTTACTCACCTGTGATCATTGTATGGCTCCTCAATGAAAACTATTTCAAAAAGTATCCAATGGAAACTCTTTCAATAAAAAAACGTACTCAGGTTTGTATATCACATACCGCCTCTTCATTATGGTGATTTCAGTATAAAATTCATGATCAATTTACTTGGCATGACTCATATTGAAGTTGTGGATAGATTGGTTCAATGTTGGGGAGAATCTCTGGTTAGTTTAGTCTTAGCCAGTAGAATTGGGGAAAAAAATGGTTGCAACTTGAAAACATCATAAGAAAAACTAGTAAAAAAACAAACTAGGCATTTGAAGAAATGGTTCAGTATGTATGTGAATTAATGGAAAATAGCTAGTAGAACTCGAAAAGAATCTCAAATGTTAGATTGGTTTGCACCTATTTTTACAAAAATTATGTTGACAAACAGATTCATGTTGCTTCTACTCAAAAAAATGCATGGAATCAATATAAATTAGTATTCGGATATGTAACACAAAATATTGTGTTGCTCACATTATGTGGAAGAAGAATTCCTACAATTTCTTCCCAAGGGACATCTCTTATATCACTTTGATATATAACATAGAAGTTTGTTTAAGATTAGTAAGTTTTATAGGTAATTTGGTGTAGAGATCCATTTTGTTTCATGGCTTAACCCCAAAATGACCCTACAATTTCCCGAATTGAGGCCCCCTACCAGAGAGGCAAACACATTTGCTTTTTTAATAAATAATTAAAGCCTACCTACTCAAATGTAACCGTACAAATCACAAGTATACTCTACAAGGGTCATGCAAAAAAATTTGGGGGCTCAAATGATTTGTCACGATGCATTAGATTCTCAAGACATCAAAGATACATAGTTGTAAAATCATGCAATTTTTTGTCCCTCCAAGTGCTTCAGAGGGTGTTGTAGGATGAATATGTCATTCCTTGAGGTGTGGTGTCTTTTGTAAGAAAGAAGAGAAGATGCACATGATTGATGCCCCCAAAAACATGCTAGAGGGATAACACATGTTTGGTAGAGGATCACCGAACAACACGGTATTCGATAGGCCCATTTCAAGGATGTAGATTCCTTTTTTTGATGAAAAATGTACTTCTTGATAGAAGAAGATCCCCGCAGTGGAAATGACATACGAAAACTTATAAAGCTGTAGAATTTTGTTTCGCAAGAATCTGACGGTGCATTCGAGAAAAAATCCATTTTGAATCCAAATGGGTTCTGAAACCAAAATCCGCATTGGCACTTGCTTTCAGGTTGCCAAACTGGGAGTCTACTTACATTGTAAGCCTTAGAAAATTGAGGCCACGTCAGTTTTGAAATCAAAAAATTTCACCCTTTTGGAAACTTTTCGCTCTCCAATATCGTAGTTAACCATTTTATGAAATATCACATTGATTTCCCATTATTCAACTTTGAAAATTAACTGAGGACATATTAGGGTTGATGAAGCCTCTAGATTTAGCATGACAAGATGACAAGGTCCAAAAATTGCTCCAAATTAGAAAAAATAGCCACATACATCAAGGATTGGCTTGATGTATATTGACTTCTTTGGGAGTTTGTAACATGGAGTTTGGTGCAAAGCTTGTATATTTATCATATTTCTCTAAAACTCGTGAAAATTATGCAATTTTGATACATTTTTCTATAAGAATAATATAGTTATATCTTTTCTTGTAAAATATGCAACACATGTAATAATCACTACCCCAAAAGTAACACCTACCTTGGGGCCAAAAAATGACACTAAAACTAGATATTGGTTATGTAATATGTACACAATCTACAAATGAGAGCTTATAAGAACATATTGTTGATTATTGGTACATTAAATTAATAGATTATACTTTGAATATTCTAAACCTATTCATGTAGTGCCCAAATAATGCATGCAAAAGAATATTGGAATCTTATTTCATTTCTGAGTAAGATTCAATAAATGTATTTTTTGTATATCTTTGCTATGATGAGTTGCTATTAGTGACAATTTTGGATGCACTTACTTTGCTTTTGGCCATCTCTTGCTAAGCTCTAAAAAATACCCCCAACCGTCTCTATATCCATTCAAGACAAGGAGACTTCTATTGAAAGTGGCTTCTAGAGTACAATTAAATTGTACCCATACTCAATTGCAATTGTTTGATTGTAAACTCTTTAGAATTTGGTTCCATAACCAAGCTATGTGATGATAGTTTGAGCAGCCTAGGGAGTTTCCGCTTTAAAAATTCATAGTAATTACATGTCTAATCCAAAACATTATTATTGTCATTATTATTATTATTTGGATAAAATCATGATTTTCAATTGCTAATACCACAAACATGTTCTTTTTTAAAAAATGTGCCCCTAAATCTGCTGAATTCTTGCTTATGTTGTGACAATTGTGAGTCATTTTTCACCTTTGTTATATATACAAGACAAGAGGAAAATAGAGGCTGTCAGAGACCAGTAACCCTAGGAAATACTCCCTCCGTTTGGAAGTAGTGTACCCTTTCTCAATGCAATCAACACTGAAAATGAATACACTATTTCCAAACGGAGGAAGTATCATACTTGAAGAATAGTTCCATGAAATTGCTACACCAAAGGGCCACACAGATAGAATCCCGAACGGAAATGCCTTTTGGAGCGCAGGCAGGTCATTGGAGTTTGAATGTATGATCAATTATGTGGGTAACAGTACAGTACAGTACATATAATACGCAGTCCTCCAAGGCCCGGGTGGGGCTTTTTGAGCTGTCTTCTTCTTCCTTTCAGCAAGCCGTCTAATTATTGAAAAATATAAAATCATTAAAATTGTAGTAAACCATTCATTCATTCCAATAGTAGAGTACCTGGATTCTTCATCACCTAATAAGTTACAGTGACAAACGAAACTGAGTACAAATTTGAAATGTTTTCATTCAAACAACCATAGCATAAGCCATCAATTGACAAAGTCCAAAAGTATATACACAAAAGTTGTAGTGTGTGATATACACTACACGGATTACCATGGAAGTTTGATGAAAAAATTAGTGTCAAAAAGTTGAAAATTGGGCAAAAATTATGTTGACCTTTGTAAAATTGGCCTTTTTTTTAATGATATTGACAATGATAATGATAATTTATTTGTTTTGGGATTTGTTGGATCAATCATGTGCATCATGAACTCTAGTTCCCAGACCATAAAAATTGAACCTAAAAAGCATTATACAACTGTGAAATACAAATTGAATGTGTTGTCTAATTCATCAAATGTTTTAAATGCAAGGGTATGAAGATGTAACAAAAGTCCATATTGAAACCTATACTCTCTTTACAATGGCCAATATTATTTCATGCTTCCAATTCAAAAAAAAATTCAAAAATTGTGAGAACAAATATCATTTGCATGTTTGTGTCAAGTAGTTGGTATTTTAAATTCTATAAATGTAATGATGGCAATTTTAGGCACCAAGTGATGATGGTGGTTTTAGGCAAGGTGCAATTTTCGGGTGTACATACCTTACATCTTGTATAAGATACTAACCCACCCTTGAAGAACACCGTTGAGGCCAAAAAGTCTCCTATGGATGCCACTTCACTATTAATTGTAGAAACAAAGAATCGGAGAAATTTTTGTGACTACCTTGCTTATGGGGAGGGACCTTATCCTTTAATAGTTACCACTGGAAGGATAGGCTAGTTACTATGGAAATCATCTTCTTTGGTACTATGTGAAATATTTCCAAAAAACAATTCAAGAGCTAGCATTTATTAGAGGTCAAACTACTACACAAAATCTTTCCTTTTCCCACAAATTTCCAAGGATTAACAAGAAATCTTTTACTACAATATCTAGACTTCAAGGGGAATATAACCCAACAATTTATTTTCTTATTGAAAACAAACATTGGATGAAGGAGATACAAGCCCCCCAAAGTTGCACCCATCAAATGCAATTTAGTGAACTCAAATTGAACTTGTGAACTTCAATTGGCTTCCCAAACCTCAATACCTCTTGGATTGATCTGAAAATTTTACCACACAAACTAGAAGAGAGAGTGCAAATCTCTCCACAAATTTTATTGAATTCAGACATGAAATGCAAAAAGTTACAACACTTTAAATTGAACTTGAAACTATGTGAGGACACTTTCAGTCTCCTTTGGCGATGAGGGGTTAAATCAACACCATTAGATCCATGATCAGGAGCTGAAAACACACACTAATAATTTCCACTTATGATTTTTGGAAGCCGTCGTGGACCTGCACCTGAAGGTTTCCCTGGCTAGAGACTAAGTTAGAGTATGCAGGGCAGTCATTCAATCATCTGGAGCCCGCCCGCCCAGCCAGCAAGACTCTTGTTGCAGACAGGGCAGGGCAGGGCAGTACATTAGTACTGTCCTGTCCTGTACATGTGATTGTGTTATTGCCTTCAGTTGCCGTGCATTCAATAAGCTTCCTTCCTTCCCAGTGAGTTCCCATAACTTCACTTAATCGAACTCAAGTATCTTATTCAGTCCGTTGCCCATCATCTATCTACCTTAACGTAGTCTACGTTAAGATAGTCTCCCCAGAACATGTCATGTTGCGCACAACCACCGATTGTCAGAATTCTGTCAAAGAGAATTTCGACAGCCCGTCTCTAGCTCAATCGAAGTTGGCCTCAGTCACCTCTGGGCAATGGAGACCCACGAAGCTGAACTTACTTTAGTTTGGGGGAAGACGTGGACGTACTGTACTGCAGGGGGTGGGTGGGGGTTTGTTTCGGCGCAAAACGATTCAGAGAATGACGCAAAAACAACAACAGGCCATGTGCCGATATCAGGCCATGGATTTTTCCCCCTGGCTGGCTGTTGAATTTCAGTGATGTGGAAGTGACGGAGTTTTGTCAAGAAAGAGTCGAGCAGAGCTTCAAGGTAAGATCATGAGGGAGTCTGCTCTTAAAAGCGACCTTTTAAGAGCTGATTGCATTTGGGGGAAGCTGAACTCCTGGAAATAATTTTGAGTCCATTTTCGTAGGAAGGGAAATGGAATTGGCATCAAACCCAAGTGGTTTCATGTTTTTTGGATCTTTGTGGAGTTAGTTATGAAAGTTTGAAGTTGAAATGCAATGAATATTGAAAGTAAGTATCTCTTTAAATGTACACTCTAGGTACATTGAAGAAAGGAAAATGTACCTCTATGTTAGTGTTTGCTTTCAGAGTGGGGTCACTTTTAGAACACCCTACCTTATAGATACACATCACAACAGTCATGAATAGGGAGGTTAGGTTGTTCCTCACTAATCTCTTGAAATTTGACACCATAGAAATATTTACTGTTACTATCTAGGGATGCAATCATTTTTATCAACCCAGAACCATATGTGCAGCATGGGTTGGTGCATTGGTTCAACAGGGCCTAGTTCACAGAGTTGTATGCACCTCCACGTGGACAAGTGGTGAATAATGAGGTAACTTTAAAAGGTTAAGGCAGCCTAATTGTTAAGGCAGCCTAATTGTTAAGCAACCTAATCTCACTATTTTTTGTAGATAAATTTCACGAAGAGTTTGTAAATGACAAATTTATATCATTTGTTCAATCTCCGGTGGGTCACACACACACTTGTACAGTACACCGACTTCCTAATGAATGATCCCTACCCAACTTAAACTTCAATTTCTCTCTGACACACTTCCCGCACATGACACATACCACTCTTGACCCCTCGATCATCGCTGGATCTTTTCCTTTCCAAACCAAAATTTACAAAAGGTAACAAATCCGGCTTGCCATGACGATGAATCTCTTCCTGAAGGACCGCCAGGTGGGCCGTGTGATGAGTCAGATAGTGCCAAGTGCTTGATTGCCCGGCATTTGCTTCAATCTCCAGTTGCAAACAACAGCCTCAGCTAAGATAACTCAGTTGAGTCGATCATTCAGTCTGGCCAGACATTCAATTGAACGAATGGAATCCCCACCCTGAGATATTCCCAAATCCTCTGGCGACCTAGCTGATGAGGTGGCTGATCGATCCATTCATCAAACAAAAGGCCGGAAGCGTAATGAATGAGTCTCTCACGACTCAAGAATTCCAGTGTTGAAAAATATCATGAACTCCTACAGTGCAGTTGGTGGAGATGTCAGGCGCCGGGTGAAGGCAGTCGGTGCTCTATCAATTGAAGGTACCGACTAAGATATTCGGTGGGTTTTCATCAGGAGTCTCTCATTTCATTTCAGGGAAAATGAATGGGACTGACCCAGAAAAAAAGTTATGACGGGCCTGCAATTCAGTTACCTGTTGCGCTTGTTTTGTCAGGTTTCCAGTGTTTATTGAATGCAGCTCGCAGGGATGGCTGACCACGCCAGCGAGACGTAATAACGTTTAAGCTGCAGAACGTTACTTGCCTGTGATTGAAGTTGGATTGAAAGACGGAGTCAGGTACTCACTACTCAGGTGGTGTGTGAGCCACATCAAAGGTTTGGGAAATTGAAAGCCCTCAGAGCATCGCCACCCATTCACTGGGAAGCTCAGACCCGTCACTCTAAAAGCCTCTTGGCAAACAATAGGACACTGACCCCGCCATCCTTCTTATTTTGTTGAATGATTTTGTCAATTTTTTTTATTTATGGGCCATAACACATTATATCTTGTATTTTTTTTAAATCAATTTGCATGGTGATTGGCTCCTTGGTTTGTCAAGCCATTAATATTTGTAGATTGACTTGTTTCGGCATGTCTTGAGGGTGGGGATGACTTGGGCTCAAAAGACACCTAGGAAGAGTTGGGCCCCCACTATCCCATTCCCCTAGCCATGTTTTGGGGGTATGGGTGGTGATGCTCTCAGGTCAAAAGAGATGAATGGTTTCTTTACAGATTGCTCATTTCAAAAATAGATCCAAAGAAAATAATTATGATATTGCTTAAACATTTGGGTGCATTTTTCAAGAAGATGTTGAAATGGTTTACTAATTATGGGTTTTTGGTTTTGATGATGTGAGATAGATTAGTGACTCCTTAGATTGATAGGACGTAATTTGGATTAGCCAATTTCTCACATTCTTGATTAATCAAGAATAACTACTATGGTAGAAACACCCATAGTCAACCACTTGAGTGATTCTGTGCATTTCATGGACGATATATAATTTTTTGCCATGTAGAATAATAGGAATCACATAAGTTGCAAATTTTTTTGGTAATTTTATGCCTCGAATTGAAATCACCATGAGCTTGGGAAGCCAAAAGTTGGTCAAGGCCCATACCCAATTTATAGAGTCTTCCACAATTGCTCATTTAACCCCTCACCGCCGAAGGCCCAAACAACTCCCAAAACAACATTCCTTTTGAAGTGTTACAAATATAAATTTCATTTAGTTATAGAGATCTCAACCGTACAATATTATAGTGCATTTGTTGTAGATGACGTGCATAAATTTTGGTGTCATTTGATAGCATAGATTGCAAGATTATAATGTTTTAGTGTTGTAAAAGGATGCTGAAATTTTCCCTGAAACACATTTCGAGGCAAAATTCGGTTTCTAAATCTACTCAAATGAAGAAATTTGAAACTATAAAGGGATTCAAAATCAGCATACAAACACATTGATGAAAAAAAATTCATTGAATTGACTCATTGTGTCTGCAATATGGCTTTGAAATGTCAAAAAATAGCAAGAAAAGTTGCAAAAAATACATCAAAAACTGAACCTCCTTCTACTAAAATGTTTCTTAGTCACTCATAACTTCTTGGATTGATATGAAATTTTATACACACAAACTAGACTAGTATGCACAATTTTTCCAAGAAAAATTATTGGAAATGAACATTGTATGAAGAAGAAACAAGTTGTCGAAGTTCATTGTAATCCAAAAATGTCAAGATTTTGAACTTTGAATTGCTCCCAAACATTCAAAACAATCTGGATTGACATAAAAATTTTACCACAATAAGTAGAGTTAAAGGGGAAAATAACCCCAAATTTTTTATTGAAAAAGAACATTAGATGAAGGAGATACAAGCCCCCGAAGTTGCAGCCATCAAATGGAGTTTGGAGAACTAAAACTAAACATGTGAACTTCGATTGGCTTACAAAAATTCAGAAAATATTTTATTGATCTGAAAATTTTACCACGCAAACTAGAAGAGAGAGAGAAAATTCTCCAACAAGTTTTACTGAATTCAAACATCGGATGCAAAAGTTACATCACTTTGAATTTTACTTGAGGACACTTTTCATCCCCTTCAACGGTGAGGGGTTAAAGACTACTATGGCTTTCTAAACCAAGGACATGTATTATGACATTGAAGATGTTTGGAAACCAAGATTCAATGGTTGAAAATCAATAATAGTCTTTGTTGAATTTCCTAGTACCTATGGATTACCTATGGGGTCTTGGTCGGGAATGGATGGTTTTACAATAACCAATTAGTTTTGTTGAAGTTTATTGGAATGTGGACCAAGTGCCCACCAACTTTCACAAAGAGTAATGCTTAGTTGAAGGCTTCTTGTACAAAATTCAAATTCAAGCATATTTGTTTCATTATTAGGTTCAATCATGTTCATCAAGGGTGCAAAAAGAACACTATATTGCTAAAGAAAGTCCAAGAATATATAACATGTAACTATACTCTTCAAATTCAGTGCTTTGTCTCCAACTCTACAATGGACTCCATTGAGGTTACATGTGCACATTTTTCATGCGATAGCTACAATTATAGTATATGTTTAGCAATTTGTGACAAATTTTTCATCTATAATGCAATAAAATTTTGCAAAAAAACAACAACACCTTATTCTCCTTCAATTTCCTACATGTTTGTAGAGAAATAAACTATTTGTCAGAAACTTGTAATAATTATTCCAAAAAATAATAGCTGGGGTTTAAAGATTTGTTGCATATTAGAGCCCAAGAGATGGCTCCAAAGGTTGATAGAGAATGTTATATCAACTTCATAAAATTTTGCATACATTTTTGGTACAACAATACAGTACAATTTCTAACAACTTGCAACAAAACTTCAATAAACTTCATTCAAAACTTGCCAGCTAAGAAGTCACATCTTCTTCCTTAACCCCTAAATGCCCAAGGCACCAAATTCTAGTGTTTTGATAACTTTGAAGTTAAGTAAAACCCAACCAAATTACTATTATTATTAGTTTATATTTTTGGAGAATTCTTCTTGAAGTCTAGTTTTAGAATCAAAAAGTTGATCTGAAAAATAAAGGATTATGATTTTTCTATTGACGATTTAGTGCAAGGATGCCCATTGCAATCTTGACTTCCCATAGTGTTGAGGGCTCTTGGAATTGAGCCTCAAATACACTAGATCTTGGAGGCAAAATCACATTCAAAATTCATTTAAAAAAATAGTAGAATAGATTTTGAAAAGTCGTAAATTGATTGGGGTTGTGCATACTAGGCCCTATAACCTCATTTATTTTTAGTGACTAACTTTTTAGAGTTGACATGCAAAAAGTGAATTGAAAAATTTTCATGGTTTTTACACCCTCATGATCAAACATTATAATCTTTTGGTTTGTAAGTGATATTGTTATGTTTTCTTTTCCTATGTGATCTCTAACATGTCTAGTTTGAATTTGTACAGTTACAATTCAAAAGAAATTGGTACAACTTATGAAAAAGTTGACTTTTTGTTCAATTTAGAGCAAATTTCAAGGAGCTCCAAACAGGCCTTGGGCATTTAGGGGTTAAATTTCCAATGGGAGCGTAGCTAGACCAAAACATAAGTCTGAGTATTTGCCGACATTTATCCCCATAAAGAATTATGGCTGATTGCGCGGTGCGTGGAGACCTAATTCTGTTTCCACATCCTCCGCTAAACCTTTTTGGAGAGTACGTTTCACATTGAAACTGCAAATTAGTAATTCAGCAACTGTCCCAAACCCTAAACTCTCCGAAGAACTTACTGATTATCGAAATCAGGAGTTGCTACATTTCCACATTTCTAAAACACAGTTTCACATTGACTACATTACCTTGAGTTTTACAGTAGCCTAAGAAGTTTGGCAATTCCTGATGTTGTACGACAAGGCGATGCGGTTCAAGATTGAGATCCATGGAGTCGAAACTCCGTCCCATCGAAAATTTGTTCACTCTGATGTTGGCCAGTAATTCTTGTCGAGGCAGTTGCGGTTTCGTTAATTTGCAAGCGAGTGATTCCATCAGCCTGCGATTCTTCGCAAATCTGGTATGTTCATGGTTGAGAACTCTGCCGCATCTTGGGATTCATCTTGTGACTGCATTGAAGCGATTTGCATGAATACTAACCTACAGCTACAGTCTAAGGCTATGTTGTCTTCGGAAACAGACAGATATGGCATCTAGTACTGTATGTTCAAAATAACGTCTAATAGTCCCGTTATTTGTCGCACAAACATAATCTTATACGATTCTCTTACATACTCGACACCTGTCTAGATTACATTCTTGAAGGGCTTGAAGATTCCACTCGGATTCAAGGAAACTTTAGGAATTCTGGAAGGAAGGTTCTTTCCAAAGGGATGAGCGTGTCATGGCTTCTTTGGTTCATACAGAAGATGATTCGTTCTCTAAGAGCATATTCAAAAGGGATCCATGCTATGGCATCAGACTTAGGAAAGAATATTATGAAAGTAAGATGTATGAAGCCGAAATTTATCACAACGTCAAGGATCCCTAATCTAGAATCTGATATGACAACCCTAATCTGTCGCTGATCTAGTTACCAAACTTGGCTGTGTTCGCCAATGTTATAAACAGTGAATATATTGCTTTCATTCCATAATGTATGCTCATGTCATCTCCATTTTGTGAGAGTCGAAGCTGAGAATTCTCGTGCAAATCCTGCAAATTCGGGTTACCAATTTTCAGATTGACTAATTTGTGATGGTGTGTGATTTCAAAGGGAGTGTATGAGGGGAGTGCCTTTTGGAAAGCCTTTTGGAGACGAAGGAAAACGTTCCCTGGAGTGCTCTCTCTCAGATACCCGAAGCCATCAGTAGTATGTGCAGTCTCAAGGTAACGTTCGCAGTTCCTCATCACTTGTGAATGGTATTTATTATGCCATACCTCTTTTTGAAGCTGAAGGACAGCAATGCTGTGATCGACTCCCATTCAGTGGTCCCGATCGAATTTGATTTTCATAAGTAGCTCGATCCAGTTGCTAAAACTCTTGCTAAATCTGCTTCAATTCAAATTGAACACTCTTGTATTCCCATCGGTTGTGGCAATCACCCATTTATCGTCGACATTCTGTTGAATTTGACCACATTACTCCAAAATGTGCTTCCATTGAAATTGAATACGTACTGTTGTGTTCCCATTTGCTGTAGGAATCAACCATATCTGGTTGAAGTTTTGCTCCATTGGTCCACATTGGTCCAAAATGTCGAATAATCAGGCTGTTGTGACTGAGAAGCTTGGTGGCGTTTTGCCTCTCGCTAGTTTGGACAGCCGCAACGTTGCAGCTTATCCGTGGCACGATCTTGAAATCGGTGAGTTGCACACCTCGGTTGCCTTCTCTTTGTGGACATGGAATGTGGCTTTGGTGGTGACAATTTGTACAGTTCGTGACTTTCACGGCTGGAGCTTGATTACAACAGCTACGTGTGTGATGAATGGTTCATTGACCACTCTCATGAAGTTGGTTGCATGATCGTGTGACGATCCTCTTTTGGACGATTTGAGAGAAAACTTTGGTTAATGATTCCAAATTTGGATTCAGAGTGTCAATATAGACTGTAAGGTGTGTCTTCCTAAGTAATTTTTTGATCAAGACAGGGCTCAAGTGACCATACCAAAATGTGACTCTTTTTGGGCTGGTTATAGTCATTATTATTAAAAATGGTCAAAAAAATTTCTTATAGTTCTTTTTGGCTAATCGAAGACGCTTCAAATGCACCGAAGAAGGTGTGATTTCGATGCAATTTGCTAGAGTTACAAGGGTTCCCTGCTCTTGGGGTAGATGACCTAAAACTGACGTACAGTATGTTGTTTTGTAAGGTGTTCATTATTCTCAAAATTAATAAGTGCTGTTCATGCAAGATTTGAAGCATTTAGAAACCATGGATCCTGGGTCCTTAATGAGAAATGTCACGATCTTTCTGCAGTACATGGTGTTTTGAAAACGTGATATTATTAAAGCGAAATATCAAGAGCATTTGTGTTTGTGTACGTAAACTGAGTCTGTGTGCATGCATCTCTGAAATGCCCCTTGTTTCTTTGGAGTGCTTTGCAGACCCGGAAGCATCGCTAGCCTTCAATTATATAAGGTCACAGACCTACTCATGTTCGATCAAATATGATCATCTGTTCGACAGAAATGAAGTTTTAAGTTTCTTGATTATCAGAAATGTCAGCAGAGCTCTCTGAAGTGATCGGTTATGGCTCTGAAGTGATCAGGTATTGCAGGTGATTGAGATTAGCAAAGAAAGTCAAGTGAAGTACGAGCTTGTTAAAAAGGAGTGGTATTATCAAGGTATATCAGATATCAGTATATACTAGATTCGTGTACTCCCTTGTCGTGATTGGTATTGGAGGAAGATTGCATAACACTCTTGAAATCAGTTCTTCACACCATGGGCTCTCGAATATTCAAGAGAGCCTGAGGGTATCCAAGAATATTATCTTCTTTGGTTGATTTCAGTAATAAGTTGAGTTCAACATTTCAAAGCAAACTCCCTGACTTACGAGTCACGAATGTTCATGGTTCTAAAGTTTCCGCCTTTGAATGCATTCCACATGGTTTTCGGTCATCTTTTGCAATTTGTGGGATGTAGCATCTTTTTTTCTAGATAATTCTGCAGTTGCTTAAGGAATGGCTTTCCACCTCCAAGTGTTGCATACACGATGAGGAGTTAAATGACTACCAAGGCAAAAGTAGTTTACAAATGCTCAAACCAAGTTTGTTCTTCCTACAAAATGGATGGTTCTCAAGAAATTTTATTTATGAGAGTTCCTTTGAGTATCCGATGTCCGAATTCAATAAAACTTGTTGGAAAAGTTTCACATATTTGTCTAGTTTCACTGGTAAAATTGACAAATCAATCCAAGATGTACTAAATTTTTGAGAGCCCTTCAAAGTTAACAGGTTCAATTTGAGTTCACCACATTGCATTTTGATGGCTTCAACTTTTGGGGTTTGTAACTTTTTCATAAAATGTTTTTTTTCAATAAATTTTTTTGTTTTTGTTCCTCTTAAGGTCTAGTTGTTGTGGTAAAATTTTCATGTCAATCCAAGTTGTTTTGAATGTTTGGGAGCAATTCGAAGTTCAAAATCTAGACATTTTTGCATTACAGTGAACTTTAGCGGTTGATAACTTCTTCGTACATGATCTGTTTTCAATCATTTTTGTCATAAAAGTTTTACATACTAGTCTAGTTTGTGTGGTTAGAATTTCATATCAAATAGAGAGGTAATGAGTGACAAAAGCATTTTAGTAGAGGGAGGTTCAGCCATAGATGTGATTTTTTGCCACTTCTTTCACTATTTTTTGACATTTCAAAACAATTTTGCAAACACAAGAAATCAATTGAATTAAATTTTTTTTCACCAAAGTATTTGTCTTTTGGTTTTGAATCACTTTGTTGCTTGAAGTTTTTTCATTTGAGTAGGTTTAGAAATCGAATTTCACCTCCAAATGTGTTTTTAAGAAAATTTCAGCATCTTTTTTCAACACTAAAACATTATGATCATTCAATCTATACTGTCAAATGACCCCAAATTTGTTTCACACCATCTACAACATGCACACTACAAGATTGTATGGTTGAGATTTTCATACTTCACTAAAATTTAGGCTTATAGCACTTGAAAAGCAAGGATGCTTTTACACATGTTTGGACTTCAGGTGATGAGGGGCTAAGGGTTAATTAGAATTGAATCGTCTTTTCAAATTATATTGCATTGTGGTATAAAGCATTATCTTTGAAAACCTTACAATGTATGATTTAATTCTATCCATCTTATCTATAAATAAAAGTATATTTGAAGAGTTTTACACTTTGCTTGTTGTATTAGGCACCGTCACTATTGGAGGTGCTATTTTGTGAGCCTTGGAGTGTGAGCCCAGAAGCTTGAGAGTTTGTGAACCTCGAGTTACTTAGATGTTTATCGTGTTGTTTGGATGTAAGGTTTATATATGTGGTTTAGGAATTTAGGATCTTCACATTTTAGAACTCTAAAGAATATGTCAATTGAGACTTTGTGATTACAAAATTGGCAAATCTACATCATATAAGATAAAAATAAAAAAAGTATACATTCTACATACATCAATACCACATGAATAATTTTCAGCAACAAGATGTTGAATTTGAGCTCTTTTTGTTGTTTACTGTTTCACCTCAGACTCTTTAGTAGAGTCATCTATAAACTTTAGAATATGAGGATTTAATAAATGGGACCTTAAGTCAATTTAGGACTTAAGGTTGCGAAATTTATGAAAATGACCTTCGGCGTCAAGAAAAAAGAAAAAGAAAAAGGGCCTTTGAATACACAAGGAATTGAAAAGGTGTAGGGGGGCTAGAAAAGAATCCATGATTTGCAAAGAACAATACATATTTTGACTTGCTCACTCTCTCAACTTGCCTACACAACAAATGAAGACAAGTATCAATACCAAATACAATATTATAAAATTCCAAATTGTAGCTAAGAAGATTGATGGAATCTTATTGAATCTTGATTTCTTCACCATATGTTGGACCTCCATGTCCTCGCCTTCTTGATTAAGATAAGCAACTATAGAGCATTGTCATTGTGTCTTTTATAGCAATCAGAAGTATGTTGATGAAGAAAGCTAGCAAAGCATCAAATATTGTCTTAACCCTTTCCAACTTAGCCAAAATATGACAACATGTAGCCAAACAAGCATGGATGCTAGAGCTTGCATAGATATAAAATTGACAAAATAAAGATTAAAAAGATTGTGAATAATTTGAAATCATTTGTAGAAGTCTTCAAAGGAGAAAAACATAAAAGCAAGACTAACTTGTAGCCACAATGAGATCCATAACCAATTAGACTAGCAACCGACATGTTTAGTATGCATTCATCAATGTCCAATGTACTCATACATGATGATTGAGTTATATTTTTTATTTCAACATACCAACATGCCTTTGATAGGAACACATTTAGCTTCTCCTTATATGCAAGTTTGGCAAGAAATCAAGAAGATTTTTGTATAGGTCTTGATGAATTCAACCATTTCACCTCGTGAATTGGACTAATATTCATAGTGATAATCAATTGTAACTTGTCCAAGGGCAATTCTAGAACAATGTGCTTGTCATTCAATTTATAAAGTTGGAAGAGAATTGCACTTAGAGTTAAGAAATAAGTTAGTCCATAAAACAAAGGTTTGAAAGTAAATCAATGGTCAATTCCATCTTTTGATATCTAAGGGCGGTTTTCTATTAAAATGGCAGGTCATTTTGCAACTTTGGCACTTCTAAGGTATAGACTACACAGTCTAAAATCTAGACCTATCCAACATGTTAGAAATCTAGAAATGTCATAGATGGTTTAGGCCACATGATCTGAAATTATACCAATTATAGATTTTGACATCTATATGTGTCTTAGATGTTTGAAATCTATGCTTGTCCTAAATGTCCCTTTCATAGTTTAAATTGTGCATGGTTTGAAAAATGGCATATGGAATAAGGTGGACAAGCTTATTACCACCTTGAATTGCAATTTGACTATGTTGGGGCCGATTCCAAGAAGGGCAAATATTTTTCATAGGTGTGTACTTGTTTCATGAGTAATACCTAAGTGGAATTATAATTTTCTAATTAAAATTGTAATTTCTATGAATTTTTGAAGTGGTATGCCTTGAAATGACAAAATTGCTTGTAGACTAGAGTCATGAATGTCCTAGAAACAACCTATAACTGCCATTTCATGTATCTATTAGCATTTGGAAAGTGACAAATAAAGGAATGACATGTTACCCTTAATGGCATTAATTCTCTGATTTTGTTAGAATCTAGAACAAAATTGACTAATTTCTAGACATGTTTAGATGGTTAAATGGACTGAATTGGGGGCAAATATAGGGTGACGGAATTTGAATGTAGTTAGAATTGGGTTGGTCCACCTTATTGCTATTTTAATGAAATTGATCAAAGTACTTTGTCTTCCATCAATACCCACAATAAATTCAAGAGAAGTAGTCATGTATGCTAAATGTTATTACCAAAATTGGTAGGACCATGTGAAATTTTTGGATTGTATTGTGAGGAGGAAATCACTTCAATAAATTCTACATCTACAAATCTAAAATATAGATTTCCATAGTTCACAATGAAGACATAAGATCCAATCATTTGATATAAAGTCGAATGTTACCTCTATCTCATTGTCACTAATGGAATCTACTCTACAAATCCAAGGAGAACTAGCAAGAAGGTGAACGAACTCATTAAAACCTACTAAAATATAAGACAATTTTAAAGAGAGGAAGTCCTATTCCCTAATGATTTCATCCAAAAAAGCATCCAAGCTTATGACTAACCTATCCACAACTATTTCCACATGCTCTAATGAACTTGAAACCTGAAACTAGTTTGGCATTTCAAATGACTATTAGAGTATAAGAGAATGAATACAACTTAGAATCCTACACTGTAAATCCTCAATTGCACACCAATGACAAATTTTGCTTGCTTAAATTCCAAATGCTCTCAAAACACATTGTTCAAACACCCTTTACACAATTTTGCTCTAATGTTGGAACCCAATCATTCCTAGAGCCCCATCATGTCATCGAGAGGCCCCTTAGGAGGTCTTGGTGTTGCAAATTATTAAACAAATTTGAGACACAAAAATAGGGCATGGGTATGTACTAAGCTTGAGGGCCCTTGTTTTATAACACAAGAGTGTATTTGTAAGTTCTCAATGTTTCAATCATGAACATTTCCACAATTTTGAATTCCCACTCAAAAAAACTAGAGTTACTAGATGATGATTCTATATGAATGAGTCCACAAAAATTTGAATCAAAGTGTTTTTTTTTCTTTTTTTTGAAACAAATGAAACGGAATTTCATTGCAGAAAGTAAAAATACAAGCCTGCCAGCCACGGGTGGCCTGGCGAGGGGCAAGCCCGGGACACAGACAAAGACACGGACACAAGACACAGACACATTACGACGTGAGGGATCACAATGACATGGGAGAGCAGAAGCAAGACGCCACAGCGCAGAAAAGGGCCGTGAGGCCCTTTACGGCCAGCGAACCCCCCCACGAGATTCATCCCGCCTTCGCAACGGCAGTCTTCACAGCGGTTGAAATACGAACCCCTTCCAGGGGCCAAATGGAATCCATCTCGGTTGCCCATTTACCATGATAGCGAATTGAAGACATCTCGTCTGCACCTCCTCTTGATAAAAGAATCCAGACACTTTCGTTGGTCTTGGGCTGCACCTCTTCTTTTTCCAATGACCCCATCCCATTCCACACGCCTATAGTCGAGAAGACCGTTCCATATGTGCTGCATTAGTTTCTCTGGTGCCCATGCTCGATTGTTGAAGACAAGGTCGTTTCTCTGCAGCCAAAGAGTCCACATGACCGTTGTTCGAATCTCCATCCAAATCTTTTAACAGGGTTGAACCTCCGGGGAATCCCAACTGAGAAGATAGTTACCTTGTCACCAATTGAGAATGAAAGCGGCTTTCAAATATAAATTGATGAAATTGAATTCCGACTCGCTCCCCCCTTCCCCCAATGACCCCTCGTGCAACCAAGAGATCGTTTGGGGGTTCTGGGACTTGCATTAATATGCACAACGACAAGCACATGAAATCAAGTTCGGCAAAGTGGAGGAAGCGACTGCACAGTCTGTCCAAAGGAAGCACGGCTCTTGCGATGTGCCCCTTTCTGTGGAGTCTTTCTGGGTGAGTCTTTCGTGTCTGTCCGGGGGTCGGGTTGGTTGTTTATCTTTTTGACCGAACCAATAGCCCCCGATGATCCTTCTCGGTACCGAGAGGACATTTGATTTGAGGGGACTTAGTCTTTGCTGCAATATGCATGAAAACAAGGACAAGAAAGGAAGTTCAGCATGCACTGCAGGAGGTTGCTTGCTGCGTCCGGCGAAGGAAGCTGTGCACAAGTTTGTTTTGTAAATTTCCGATTTGAGAGATCCGATGAGGCCTCTCGCCACCGAGAGGCCATTTTGGGGGTGGGACTTAGTCTTGCAGCATAACACAATCCAGGACAAAAAAATTCAGCACTGCTGGGGTGGCGACACTGTCGCGTGTAGCGAAGGAAGCTGTGCACAAGTTTGTTTAAAAGCATTCTCGAACCGAGCGCCCTCAATGACCCCTCTCTGCACCCACAGGCCATATGGGGGCCCCAGTCTTGCACCAATGTGACGAATCTCGATTTCATTCATACTCGTTTTTCTTTGTCTCACATTGCCCCGAGGCTGCCATTGCGGAGTGAATAATTTTGTCTGCATGCGCATCTAATGTGGATTTCATGGTTCAACGGCATTTTTGTTTCTTCTCGCCCGAGTGACAAGTGAGAGAGAGAGTCGTACATTAAATGGATCTCAATTTTTTAGCGATTCTTCATTTTGAGATTCAGCATCACTGTGCAATGAGGCAGTAGACTAACGTTTTTCAATATGAAATTCATGAGATTGTCTGGAATGAAAGTGCAAGCGGCAATGAATAATGGACAACGGCTGATCTAATTGGAAGTTGATTTCTCGCCCTGATTTGGTGCGGCATGCCGAGGTATTGCAGTAGAACATTTGGAATTGAACAAGCTCAAAATGATAAGTGAGATTGTGTGTTACAGTTTTACTGTGAACTAGAAATACATCTAACATCGATCCAGCTCCAATTAATTCGCAGTACATTTCCATTCGACTATCTTCTTGGGAACGTATTCGCAGGTACCAATGTACTCAACTGTACGTGCAGTGTGTCTGCAAGTGTGGTCACGAGGTCTCTTACCCTTGAAGATCTTGATCTTCTTAGCTTGGCTCCCTACGAGAAGTAGACGAAGAGTTAGGCATTCCGTTTCTTCGAGGTCGATCTACGCGGGAGGGCTGCACGTACCACTGGACGAGAAATTCTGCTACGTTGACAACACTCGTGCTGTCTGAGCACTTTGGAATTCGATCACCTGTCGGCGGCTGGCCGGGTCAGTGTCCTATTTCTCCACCAACGCTGATCGATGTTGATTTCCAGGCTCTTTAATTTGTCTCAAGCTTGAGGAAGAGATTTTGGTAAAAACTCGGACTCCCTTTCGCGATGTACTCTCGGCCAAACGCGTCAGCGGGATGCATGAGAGGATCGAGAATGCCTGTCCACCAATTAAATGAAAAGATCCGCTGCATTAATCAAGACAGTTCTGCCTTATCCGTACCTTAAGGTAGGTTGTTTGTTTCGTTGTGTTTTTTCTTGACACAAATGAAACGAAATTTCATTGCAAAGGGGAATAAAATACAAGCAGACTTTGTTTCGTTTGTTTCGTTGAGATCTCCTGGACGCACACATTCCCCGCTTGTTACTGTAGGAACGCCCTCATCGAGAAGGGGTGCACTGCTTTGTTTCATGGCTTTTGGACTTACGCTGTGAAAGTTATTGAATTTCAAAGTTTTCATGAAATTTTTTATTTTTTAAAATATTTTTACTTAGATTTTGATTGTGGCAATGGCTCAAGGCACACTAGTTTACAATTAAGGTAAAACAGCCCATTAGGGACCTTTTATCCATTGCGGACTCCTAAGAATGACCCCATTACGGTTTTTCTTTAGATATTGAGATTTGGGCCACATTCAATGTCTTAGCTAACTAGAATGGAGCATCAGAAAAAAATTTGGACCCTGAAAGAGGCCGTTTCGCAGCGCAGTGTGGTGCTAGTACAGAAAATATTTTTTGAAAAAAATATTCAAAAAAATATGAATTTTTAAAAAAAATATATTAAAATTGAAAATCTCCATATCCGATGTGGTCGCACCAGTGCCACATCATTTCGGGGGGAAAATTAATTTTTTCATTAATTTTTATTTTTTGGAAAAAATATTTTTTCCCTAATTGCACCACTGTGGCAACAAAGTCGTGGCCTCTTCCAAGGTCCAAATTTTTTGTAATGTAATTAGTGACCGCAATAGGAACTTTCAATTTTTTAGTGTTAGTTCATTGTAGGAAGTGCTTTTCTTAGGTCTTTTATGTTAAAAAATATTGTGACCGCAATAGGTGAGTAAGATGAGTGTTATGGATCAGTTTTTGTTGGTTTTGGGGTAGTCTACAAACTCTTTTAGGTTGTGATGGGCTGAACACTTCAAAAATTCATAACAAATTCACATTTTGTCAAAAAAATATAGTTTCAAATGCTCTCGCCATTTCTATCACTTGACTTTCTCTGAAAAAAAAATTAGAAAATTTCAGAAATGACAAGAGAGCAAACCCCCATTTGGTCCATAATGGGCTGTTTTACCTTACAGTGGAATCTCCTTCAACCTTATGAATAGCTTCAACAGTCTACCATATGAAGGAATACTGACAGTCTCGAAGTGCCGAATGGTTTCTGTAGATATGGAGCCAAGTATGGTAGTATGCTCTTAAAGTGACCATTTAAGGGCTGGTCGGCCTTTTCAATCGTTCTTAGATGCACGGAATTATTTTTCCTTATTTTTCACTTGAAGAAAAATTGATGTGGAATCTAATCCAAGTGGTTTCATATTTTTCAGAGCATTTTTGAATTACTTATGAATTTTCAAAGAATTCTGTGGTAGGCACCTATTTATGATCATAGGTCTTGCAAAAATCACACATACGCAGTCTGAAAAAATATATGGCTTGACCAAAAACAAGCATTGCAACATTCAAAAAGTAATACACAAGTTTCTTAAATGCAACCACTACTAAACTTAAACGGACCCCAAATTCATTTAACATTTGTAAAAAGACCATTGGGCAATCAATTTTCATCTATAAAAAGTAAGTGGACATACCCTAGCTTTGAAATGGACCCTCTCTGACTCTTATTTCATGCATTGGCAAAATATGAATCATCTCCTGACAAATCATAATTATGCTTTGAAATTTGTGACAGTCCATTTCAGAACCATTGACTGACCATTTCAGATGGGGCTACTGCACTGTTTGAAGAAGATGGTCGCAATAAGAGCAGACTACCTTAATGTGTTTTGTCTTCATACAAAATCCATACCTTAGGACAAGTTGTTTTGTTTTGTTTATTACATTGAGAGATCTCATGGACCATGCACACACACCGGTTGCATGTTTGGTACCATCAGAAAGCCCTCGGTGAGGAGGGGTGCATGGGCTTTGATTTGGTTTTTTTGGACCTATGATGTGAAAGTCTTTGAATTTCAAAATTTTTTTTAATTAAAAAAATTAAAAATTAAAAAATTAAAAAATTGCTTTTATTTTGATTTTGATTGTGGCAATGATATAGGGCACATTAGTTGTCACAATGGTTCAGTGGTTGTATGCCAATTAACCCTTAAAGGATGGACTCGTGACCATGGAAATCATCCCTTTTGGAACCATGTAACATCATCTACCTTAAAAACTAAAAATATTCATTGGAGGTCAAACTAATGTAGAAGATCTTCCCTTTCCACACAAAATTCCAAAGATGAATAGTTGCACTTTTGTCCTACACATAGAAAGATACTATGTCATCCATCAAACACTCAAATTCCGTGTCAACATTTATGGGTTAATCATTCTAATATAGTGTGTGAATTACATAGATTTTGTGCTCATGATAGTATGATAAATTGTTACATGTCTTTAGTGTTGCAACTCTAATTCATTGCATGCATGTTCACAAGGAGGTTTGAGGACTCAATCCTTAACCCTTAAAGGGTAGAAGGACCTTGGGAGTTTCTCAAGAGAAATTGTCAAAAAACTGCCATTTTTTTAGTGCATTGTCAAAAATTGGAAAGAAATACTTTTTAAAAATTCCAACCATACAAAAGTGTAGTAAACTACTGTAAAAATGTTTTAAAGAAATTTCAGCCCATTTGACTACGTGGATTGATTGATTATAATGTTTGAAGTGAGAAACCCACCCTTTTTTTTAGTTTTGCGAAATAAGTTTAGTAGACTTTGAGCCCTCTTGGAGTAAAATCTTTACTCTTGATGAATTTGGGTCTCTCCACCATTGAGTTCAAAATCTTGTTAGGTACAATCATGCAAAATTTTAGAAGCAAATATGGAGTCTAGCTTATTCTAAATCACCTTGCAAATGCAAGGAGGTTAAGTGAAGCCACAATACAATAGTTGATTTTTGATGACTTCTTGTGCAATGAGTAAATTTCTTATTTGAATTCAAAATGGTGAAAGTTAGAGACAAAAATTTGGAATATGTGAGAAAAATTTCAAAGACTTTGACTTCTCCAATTGCAAGATAATATCAGAGCTTGAAGTTAGAAGAAAATATTTTTTCTCAAAACTAGCCTAACTCATAGCTAAGAAAGTTTGACTCCTCTAAGAATATAATTTAAGAACTAAATTTTTTTGGATCATTTTATGCCATCTATGATTAGTTACATACATGCCAAATTTCAAAAGTTGATGAGGGTTTTAGCAAAGATGCCCCAATTGCTTGAATAGCCCAAATTTTTTGAGTAGCATAACTGTTGATTTGGTCACTTAATCAAGAAAAAAATCCCACTTAGTAAGGGATACACGTTCACACCTAGTGTCAAAATTTTGTGAACATCCAACCAAAATTGACTTTGTATGACACTATCTGAGTTTTCAAGTATCCTTTGAACTTGACTTTGAATGGACACTTGGTCCTTTAGGGGGTAATAAATACATTATGGTAAAATCAAGTGAATTCTCTGTATATGCATGCTCTTATGCAATTGTGAACTCTCAATTTTCTCTGATGTATAGTTTTTCTCTAACTACAAGGTACAACGGAACACTTTCTACAATTTTCCAACTTGCATGTGCCTCTACTTCATCAATATAGCTTTTGCATCCATTGGAAAGCAAGGGAAATATGTAAATTGCAAAGATCTTTATTATATCTTTCATTATCTTTGCAAAATGAATTGCAAAGGACAAGTTTATTCACACCCTTGGGTTTAGCATGGATGAAGTGATGAAACTTCTTGAAGTTTCCAAGATGATCACGAATAATGTTTAGTATATCTAATCTTGCAATATGATTTATATATATCTCTTGTATGTATTCTTGTGATTTTCTATCCATAGAAAAAGATAGATAGATAAAAATGTATCCAATTGGCATTAACTGCATTTTAGATAGGTCCAATGATGCAAATTAGTGCTTTTTATGAGTGGTATATTTGTAAACCTATACTTGAAGATTATTTAATTCTAATTCGAGCAAAAAAAGCTTTATTTGCTCAAATCAATGTTTCCTAAAACCTAAACCTTGCATTATAGAGAAATCTAGCCCTTCAAAGAAACTTTGAAAATGACTAGAGCTAGCATGCTAACTTCATCCTAAACTCATTCTATGCCGCAATTTTTTCTTTGCTTATCCTGTTTCATTATGTAAATTGTGATACAGTTTTATGCCCTCACTTAGGCTTTTGATATTGAAACAAGAATTGGATTTGAGAGGTTCTATAATGGAAAGAAAAATAGGGCTCTAAGATGGGAAAAAGAAATAGCTTAGAAAAAAAATTCAGCTCATGCCATGGAAATTTTATAGGGCTTAGAGGATTTGCAACAAGAAAAAATGGGACTCCCATGGTCTTAGGTACACAATAATAGGGCTGAATTATTACTATTAGTAGTAAAATTTTGAAATATCTCCACTTTTTTCTTTATTGGCCTCAAAATTAATTTTTTTTTAAAGTTGACACTTATGGCTCACATGGGCTACACTCACAACTTTTAAGCTTGCACTTTTAGACTCACAAACTAGCATTGTTACCATCACTACAAAGAGAGACTAGTAGTCTCTTACTATAGGATAGAGAAAGTAGTAGTCTCTTATTGTAGGATAGAGAATCCAAGAGTACTTAGTCAATGCAAAAATTTCCCTAAAGTGATCATTCCTGATACAGATTAACTTGATGGTGATCAAAACAATCCAATTTGGTCATTCCATTTATGACAGATGCTAGGAAAAATATGGTTTGGCAATATTGCCTAATATCCCTTTTTGAATTTTTGATTGAAGTATAGTCAAACTTCTAAACTTGTTACTTGGATAAGTGTCAAAAATCTCTAGTGTATTATGTGTATTTTCAACCCCCCTCTAGCTTATTCAAACAAAAATGTCAATTGCACGTGGAATTTTACTTTTCTATTTTATTTATTTTTGGCCCAACATGTATTGTATTCTTTATAGATTCAAGTGGAGTAAAATATTGTCTACCTTTAAATTAAAAATTTTAACAATTGAATCAATTGAATTGAAACTTTTTAAACTTTTTAAACCTAAAAACCTTTGGGTTTAAATGTTTTTATGTCCAAATCCTTTTTGAATTTTTGTATAGTTTGTTAAATCAATTTTTTGTAAAATCAACTATTATCAAATTTCACAAAAATTTAAGAGAGTATGTCATTGTAAAATGTCAATCTAAAATCTCTTATTTTAAGGAACTCTAACATAAATAAAAATCTTGGATGGTTCTAGATTGGCAACTATAGTGAATATTACTAGTTCATTTTGACAAAATTGGATCCACAATTTATTTTAGGGCAACTTGCCTTAATATCTTTATACAAATATATTACTAACTACAATTCTATTAAATTGGTTGAATATGAGGGTTGATGTTTACAGAATCAAGTATCACATTGGATGAATGATAAGTTCTTTGCATGAAATTTCATCCTCAAACATTCTTTTCACCTACGGATGGCACTTATTGTGAAATAAATTACCTCATTGCGTACAAAGCCTCGTGGAAATTAGATTTTATCATAGGGTACAAAATCATAGATATATCTAAGAATATTTTATAAATTTTAAATCATTTGAAAAATACCAATTAAATATCATTTCTAAAATATTTTCTAAATTGAAACTTTAAGGGCTATTTGGGAACTACTTTGCCTTATCAATAGTCCATATTTTATATTTTTTTGAATAAAATAGACTCTATAGTTATCTCACCTTGTTTATAATTTTTTTTGTAAAATACCTTGTGCTTTCTTGTTCATCATCTAAACTATAGATTTTGAATCCTACATCTACGTAAGATTGTTGGACCTTTCAGGATCGATGAAGGGTGATGTGGGAAGGCCTCATCTTATACTCTCAGTGAGGTCTTACTATGATTGAAAAACAACTTTGGGTCTCTTTACATTTGAGGCTAACTACAAAATGATTGATTCTTGAACTTTAAAATGGTCCAACTTGATTGATGAATGAGGATTTCTTAATTTTCTTGGAATAGTTCCAAATATAAAAAAATCATAAATTATATGACCTTCCCTTGGTAACATTGACTTGAACTATTGAAGAAAGTAGTGATACCTTCAACTGACAAGTACCTAATGCAAACACCTATATTTTGCTTAATAGAAATTTAAATCTATATAGGAAACTACTAAGTTTTCTATATAGAACTTGAGTAGATTATCAAAGCACTTAGCTATTGATGAGTAACTTTGTTCATGCATCACTCTATGTTGCTTTACAAGTCCAAATGTGTTGTTTTTTATAGTCAATCTATGATCCATTATATTGTAGAAAACTAAGGGACAATAGCTACCATGTTGCTTTAGAAAAAATTATCACATATTCACTAAGTAGCAAAAAGTGAGATTCTACTTGCAACACCTTTCATTACAATTTGCTAATTTGTTTGTATAAAAAATCCACTATGTCGTATAAGAGTTTTTCACTGGATTAGGAAAACTAAAACCCTAGAGTTGGCCGGTGGGGAGTGTATGGGACTCTATCCTATTTTGCCTTCCAAACAATGGACTCCTTATAAGTTTTTGGTAACTTTTTAGTTAAATTACTCTAAGTGAAAAGGGACAAAATGTGTGTCTTAAAATCCCCAAAGTACCCTAACACATATTCTAGGAGGCTAGGTTAAGGCAACTTCAAAGACCAAAATTTCTACCCAACTGTTCAATTTGGACCCAAAATGAGCTAAATGGGTCCTACAAAGTAATCATAGTACACCACATCCACCCAAACAGTCCAATTCACGTGCATTGCCCCCCCTTCACACTTCAGCTTAGTTTTTCGAATTCCGTACTAAGACATTGGCCTCATTTTAAGCAATTAGAGTTGTACCCCACTAGATCATTGTCTCAATCATCCAACCCAAAATTTATCCCATTTGGGGAGTGCTTCTGCACTTGCCTAAACATTGAAATGTTTTTACCTCACTACTCATGCATCCTTTTCAAATCATACAATTTGACTCTTAGTGTGAATCTTCGAGGAAGTTGGTGCCACTCCCTCCAAAATCACACCCTAGACCATCCCAATGAAGTAGAATTCATATGAACTAGTTGGGAATTCTATCAAACATTACAAGACTAACATAGTGTAATTATCATTATATTTAATTTTTGCCTCTTAGAAAGATACAATAAGTTAACTACACCTAATTTCAATCACTTTCTAAAACTGACCACTACAAATTCTTTCCTAAAATGTATTCCTACTATTCATGAGAGTCTATGATCAATTACAGAAACACCTATCTTCAACACTTTGAAGATTTATAGTTTATTCATATGGTGTCCAAAATATGCATCGGCTAAGAGAATTTAGAATCCCCATTTGACTACCAATAAGACCCTACAAAAAAAATTTCAATATAATAATGGGAACCTTGTTGAATTGCTTATTTGTGCAATTTTAGGTGTGCATGGTCTACTTAAAAGGAGGTCAAAATGGCCTATTGTACATAACAATCTGTTTCAGTACTTAGGTGCTAAAATTGAATTTCCATGTCAGATTCTCAAGGATCCACGTCACTTCATACCAATTACAATATGACATGTGGCACTTTTTCTACAAAAATGACTTAATTTTTGCCGAATCTAACCTTTGCAAAGGGTACTAAAATTAGAGCCATTCGCTGCCATTTCATCACTACTAAGGTAGAAGCACCCAAATGTAACTCGAGTTGTTTACGGACACCTAAAAACAACCTAAATCCGAGTGCTTGTGGACCCAAAGTAGACAAGTGGGGTTCTAAAGAAGACATGTGGGGTTCCAAGAAGTTGTCATTATTCCAAGAAGCAACCAATCTCCCGCACTTGATCCAAGTTTAGAGAGTGTTGCTTTTGAGTGTTTCTGTGCCTACTTTGGTGTTAATCTAATGTCCATAGTACATAACATTGTTCACCAACATTGGAGTAGTTCCTTTTGCACCCCCAGAAGGAGGGAGTCCCTAGCATGGAAACATATTGTAATGGCCCACCCACATTGTCAGATCTATTGACTTGAGTGCCTAGTGATGGGCCAACTCACCTCCAATTTGTAGACCCATTTGTCAGCCCAACCAAAAGTTACCTTGAGAGAGCCAGTGTCATGCTTGGCAATATAACTAAATTCCCTTGCAAGTATCAAGGGGAGAATTATACCCCCACTTGTGGGGTGAGGAGTTAGTTGGTTAGTAATGTTATGGTAGATGCATCTACAAAGTACTTTTCAAAAATTCGTATAATATTCATACAAGCTTGGAAAAATACGAAACCAATTTTTTTGGTTACCTAAACCATTTCCTAACACACGCACAACATTTTTTCTTGTACACACCCTCCATATCAGGAGATCCAAACAAGTGTGACATTTAGGTGCTTCTACAATTCTACCTTAACCAGCCGTGTCCTTGTTTGGATTGTTGGCTTCTTTGGTTGCTGTGCCGTTTCCCTTTCCTTCGCTAGATCTCCCTTCAAGCTCGCCGCCTGGATCCTATCCATCTCGTCAATTCTTGGCTGCGTAACAAATCTTCTGCCTTGTGGTCGTTTGGTTACGTTGGGTTTTTCTCCATTGATGCCTTCGAAGGAGATTCTCGGCCACGTCCAGGGCACTGGCTTGTCCCCTTCTCTGCCTTGTGTTGTTGTTCTTGTTATTTTGAAACTTTTGTTTTCTTCCGATTGTGCTCCTGGTTGCTTGCCTATGCATCACAGTTCCTTCGATTACGTCCTTCATTCTGTTCGCTCCAACTGGTACTTGCAACTTGTTGGGATTCAATTTCCTTGCAGCTCCACGGCGCCTCCAAGGAAATTGCTCGCTGTCATCTTCTCTGCTCCTAGCTAGTGATGCCCCGACGCCTTGAAGCTAGATCCGTTTTCGTGCTCGGGCTGAACTGTTGGATTTTGCTCGTGCTTTTGGTTGCCATGGAGTCCTCTGGGTACCTCAAGCTTCGGCAGTTGCTGAAGAAAATTTTCTAATTTCGAAGCTTCACAAGAACCCCCTCAGCCCATTCCAATTCACAGGAAATCCCTAGTCATTCTTGCATCCCATTTTTCACACCCTAAAACTCCTGAAATTTCCATAACCTCCCTATTCCTCCTTCACGAAGCTTGATCAGTTTTCCATAATGCCAACCGTGAGGTTTCTTCACTAAACTTCCATCACCATTGCACCAAAACCTAAATTTCTTCCCTCAATCTAAAATTAGTTTCAAATCTAACTTGAAAAACCTACTTTTTTCACCCATTTTTTCCCCATAAAATAGTGAGCCTATTTGACAAATGGTTCCTACATTCAATCCTAACTCATTTCCATGGTTTTTCTAACACTTTTTGTTCATTTTCTACCACAATTCTTCACAAGCTCTCAAAAAACACACATACACAGAACAAGAGAGAGGGCTTCAAACCCTAATTTTGCCTATATCAAACTCCTTGATGGACTAATTCCCGTGACTAATTTCATCCTACCTTAATTTACTATTAATCTACTTATTTGATATTAATTGCACTAATATAGAGTGAAACCCTCTAAATTATTGTAAATTCTCTATTTTAGTGTTTCTATCATTGTTTCAGTGTTTTCCTCTCTACTCTAGGGTTCTAATAGTAGTTTAGTTTTACTAACTATATTTTGTTTTTTCCTATTTTTCATTTTTTGTGGGTTTCACTTTACTTGTAGTTTCATTTCCTACTTCTATTCTTTTGTTTTGAAATAACTTTTTTCTATTTTTGGTTTGGAGTTTAATTCTAATTTCATTTTCTACATGTAGTCTTTTGTCTTTAATTTATTTTTTTACTTTTTTGTTTAGCAATTTGAATCACATCCAATTTCCTAGTTGTAGTATTTTGTTTTCATTTTCGTTTTGTATTTTTGTGTTTGTTACTTTTTGGTTTCTTTTCTAAGTCTAATTTCTTTTCCTACTTGGTAGTATTTGGTTTTCATTTTTATCCTCATTTTACCATTTGTCTAATTTAGTTACTTTACCAAATCTTGCTTCAAGTCTTTTTAGTTTCAAATCCCTATTTTCCCCCTAGAATTTCCCCCTCATTTTCCTCCTAATTGAATTTTCTAGATTTTTGCCCTCCCCTCCCAATGTTCCTATCTTCATGTAGGGTGATTGCAAAAACACTTCATGTTTTTGGCTTATTAATGCCATTTTTGGCCATAGGACTAGTAGTACTATAAATACTATCAATTTTGTGTGTCATCATGTGCTTGCGAATTGCAACCATTAATTTAGAGCACCTGCAAATCTAAACTGTTCATTCAATACTATGCAATACTATGTAGTACTATAGACTACTATAGAGTACTACATAAGCTACTAGGAGTAGAAAATAGCAAAAAAGGGGTCTATGGACCTTTTCATTTTAATAATTTAAAAAAAAATTTAAACAAATTCCATAAAAAAAAAAGCCATTCCGCTAGAGAAGATTGCGCTTGCATTGCACCAAAAAATTCATTTAGCCAAAAAATTTCCCTCTTCGTAGCCTTTGTGCAAAGCATGGTCACCTTGGCCCCACAAGGGCAATGGACATGTTACTATTTTCATAAAAACTCATTGTCAGTCCTTGTAATGTTTGTAAACCTCCATCATGTCCAATTTGAGGCTTCGAGGTCGCATTTTTGGGTCAAAAATAGGACTAAAATCCCTCAAAATAGCCAAGGTAGACACCCGATCAGGGGCACGTTAAAAATAGTAAAATCATTTTGAAAAATCTGAAAAAATTATAAAATGTATGAAACTACCACATGTACGTTCATTCCAAATTTCACACGAAACAAACAAATGATGAAAAAGTTATGAGCAAAATACCACCTCTCCAAGGGTAAGTGGACAAAAAATAGGGCAAGTGTTTCTTGCAATCACCTTGTAATAGAAAACTCCCTAAGTGGTTGTTATGGTTTAATTTGGATTATTAACACACATTGCTTATATTTTCCATTTCACAAAAGATAAACAAATGTGGTCATTCACATGTGGCCACACAAAAGACACTAAAACACTCATAATGTTGATTTAATCCTAGTCTAAAGTCCCCTTGCCTTTTATTCATCAAAAAAAGCCCCAAACTGCCATTTCTAGTGCAAAGAGCCAAAAAATTTAAAAATGGGACATTTTTGCCAAAATTAACCATAGGATCTAACAAAAAACTAGAATGAAAATGTGTGGAAAAAACTTCAAGGACTTTGATTACATAAATTGCAAGATAAATGCTTTCAAAGTAAAAGAATCATGTTTTTTGAAACATGGCAAACTTGTGTATGAGACTTTGAATCTTTTTCCAACTGCGCAACTAATCATATATATTCAATCTAAAATTTCAGGCTTGTTTTAGAATGGGCAATTTAATTCCTTATACCGGTTAAAAATTTTTTATGGGTAGTTTCAAAGGTTAACTATTGAAAACTTTTATTTTCAGTGAAAAACTTAAGGTAAATACTTGATTTTTGAGAGGTTCTCAAAGGCATATATATACCTTAGTGGAAGAATAAAGCTTACAAATTTTACTTGATTTCTTGTCTTCGAGCAAATCTTGACATTTCCACTTGATTTGAGATCTAAAAACTTGTACTAATCCATTTGCTTTGAAAATGGTTCCAGTGGACAGAGTAAAGTGTTTTCATGATTTTCACCATAGAAAATTTAAACATGCAAATGTTGATTTGGAGTTATTTGTGATTTCTACGTATAAAAAATTTGCATTTCAACAATTGCAAGGTGGATTGCATAATGAGTTTGATGGCTCTTCATTTGAACTTAAGTTTTTTGGAAGTGCATTTCAGTGTGCTAGCACAATTTTTAATTGGTCGTGTCACCTCCAATCCCCAAAAGCTTTTATATGCAAATTTTTGAAACATTGTGGGGAGGGATAGAGTACTAAAAATAGAAAATGTACATATCTCTTGTTATAATCTCACAACTTCTCTTCAATTTTGCACTCAAAATTGGTGTGTATACTAATAAGCAAGCTTTAAACATCCATTAGGTTAGATTTTGAAAAAAAAATGCTTCATTGGGGATAACTACAAGCCCATGTTCTTTTTTTATAGTCAAAACACACTTGGAAAGCCTTAAGCATTTCGGAGTTAATATGACACTTTCACACTTTGGATTTTGAATCAAAAAATTCTTATCATGAAGAATTGAATTGAAAATGTTAGAAAAATAAAAGTTGAAAAAGGAAGTGATTTAATTTCTTCAAAAAATTCTTAAACTAAAGAAGTTACGTTATAGAGGGGAAAACTAAATCAATAATAGCTCTAAGATGGAATTAAAAATACACTAATTCCAAAGGCAAGAGTGTTCAAACAATCAAAGTTAACCCTGTAGAACTTTTTGATCTCTAAAAATGTGAAAATTGATCTCAAAAACTATGAATCCCATGCATTATTTTTTCAAAATAATGCTTTGATTGCCCACAAAATAAGATACTCCATAACTTTTACATCAAAAATCCAAAAGGAATGAATCAAAGTTTTCGATGTATACAAAAATACCATCTATGAGAAAAAAATTTAAAAGAACTTTATTTCAAGTTTTTATGGATTATTTTTTGCTTGCCAAATTCAAATTTTCTAAGTTTATTGAAGTATGACTTTTCTTCATGAACACCAATTTAAATAAAAACTATATTTTAAAAAAGCCAATAAATTTTTCTCTTATGAAGAAATTTTCACCAAAAAGTGAGCTCAAAAATCCATTTTGTCCCCAAAGAAGACATTCGGATTTTAGGGGTTAAGGTGCCCTTACTTTATGCATAAGCAAAAGCTAAAAAAGCTTGAAACGAAGCTCTTTTGAAGTCAAGTAATGTTTTGAATTTCTACTTGGTAGATGGCTAGGAATATATGTTATTAGCAACCATAAGGCAAGTTCTTCAAATAATATACAAGTATTCAACTCTTGCTAGAATTAAGTCCAATATTAATAGCTAGAATACATTTATGTAGGAACTAGAGAAAAAAATAGTTGGTTCTCTAAGGCACAATCATCACATAAGCCTCCAAAGTTCAAGCAAGATTTTAGAGAGGCTATTCACCATGGACAATTAGATGGGGAGGTTCTAAGCCAATATGAGCCACATGCGGTGAGACTCTAAACCATCTTTGTTTATTTGAGAATTAAATTAGAATTCCACCAAAGTTTAGCAAAATAAAGAAATCAATAAATTAGGAGTAAGCTTTGGATGTTGAACCTTAGCCATTAGAATACCCAGTAGTCTTCTATTAAAAAGTGTATAATACCTACAACTCTAGATATTAATGGATGAAGTTTACAAGATTGTAGATGACAAAGTACAAAGCAAATGAAAGTTTAGAATAATGAAGATATATTTTAACTCATACTAAATGCTAAGAAGAGCCTAGATTGATAGAAAATTGTGAGTTTGTGAGTTTAAGTTAAAATACCAAAAGATTTTTGAAGATGAAATTAGAATATAAATATTTAAGAATCGGATGCAAAATAAACCTTTAGAGTGAGATGAAATACAAAAGTCATTTAGGGTGATTGCAAGAAACACTTGTCCTATTTCTTGTCCCCTTGGCCTTGGACAAGTGGTTTTTTGCTCATAACTTTTGCATTGTTTGTCCATTTGGCGTGAAATTTGGAATAAAGGCACATGTGGTAGTTGTAGACGTTGAGTATTTTTTTCAAAATTAGTTTACTAATTTAAACATACTCCAATTGGATGTTTACCTTGGCCATTTGGGGTGGGGGAGAGGGTAGTACTATTTTTTGCCTCAAAATGCGAAATTTGAAGCTCAAAATTGGTATGTATAGACTTCTACTAAAGTTATACAAGTCCATGAAGAGATTTTCTAAAAATAAGAAACTATCCACCTTCCACATGAGTTCAAAGTGCAGTACCTTTGTGCAAGTGTAGAGAATACAATTTTTTTTCCAAAGATAAAAATTGTTGAAGAGACTCTTCAAGTCAAGAAAACTGAATTTTTGAATTTTCTTATTCTTTTCCAAAAATCAAACATTAGAGTGTCCATTTTCTTGGTATTTTTCGTTGTGCTTTTTTTGTTCATAGCTTTTAGAGATAAATTTTTCTAGGTCTAAATTTTTAGAGACATATTGTTCTCAATGTTGTAAAAACTACCCTTATTTTGTTTCATTTGAAAAAAAATTATTTCAACATGTCATAGTATTGCAATACTAAAGCCATTTAAAGCCAAAAATGGCAAGTGTCTCTTGCAACGACCATTCAAAATATCTATAGATCCTTTTACTTGATTTTCAAAATGGTATTGTATTTAAGAAAATACTTAAAAACATAGAAGTTATAAGTGAATGAGGTTTTTGATGAAAGTTCAAAGGTCTAAAACTAAAATATTACTTGCACAGTATCTAAAGCAAATAAATTGAAATTCACCTTAGTCAACCCAAAATCCTAGATTTGGATACAAAGTGTACAAGATGTTTATGTAAGAAGTTTGCAAGAAAGTAACTTGGATTGTAAATGACAAAAGGAGTAGATGAAAGTTAGAAATTAAGATATAAATTTGTAAAAGAGCTTTAAGAGAATCCAAGTTTGATAGAAAATTCCAAGTTTGAATTAAAATTCTAAAAGATATATCAAGGTGAACACTACACTATAACAAAACATGATAAAAAAAATTGCACTCAAATTCGAGTGCAGTTCTTTTGACCACGTTTTTGTGCATGCACATGTAGTGGGCTGTTAGCTTCTTGGTTTCACAATTTTTGACTGCAATTTTTAGAATTTTGGGGCATGTAATATGCCATTGGAAAGGTCTTTACAATACCCTTTTAATAGAATATTACATGCCCCAAAATTCTAAAAATTGAAATCAAAAATTGCAAATGAAGCTAACTTTGCACATAGTGGGCTTGCACAAAAACGTGGTCAAATGAACTACACTCATTTTTGAGTGCGTTTTTTTACCATGTTTTGTTGTATTGCTAGTAGAAACATGGATTTGGTAGACTAGCCTAATGACTACAAGAATGAACTTGAAGTGGTTTTAATTAGGACCTAGTTCCTCGGAGAGATCACCCTTGTTTTTTTAGAAAACTAAGTGAGTTAAAAGATAGGGTTCATTTAATTCAAAGGAGAGAACTTTTATACAATATGCAAGGGGGGGGGGGGATAGCAAGAATCACTTCACATTTTTGGCTCAAAACATAGTTTTTGGCCATAGGGTTGATAGTACTATGTAGAACTATCAATACTAGGAGTCCACAATGCGCTTGAAGATCTAAACTGTCAATTTGAGGCACCTATAGATCTAAACCGATGCTTCAATACTATGTAACACTACAGACTACTACGGGGTGCTACAAAAGCCATTGGAAGCAAAAAAAATAGTAGAGTAGGGGATTGTGGACCTTCTCATTTATAGTAATTCAAAAAAATTCAGTTAAAAGCCATATTGCTAGAGAAGATTGTGCTCGCATTGCACCAAAAAGTTAATATAGGAAATTTCCTTCTTCATAGCCTTCCTGCAAAGGAAGGTCACTTTGACCCCATGTGTGCAACCGACATGTTGCTATTTTCATAAAAACTCATCGTTAGTCCTTGTAATGTATTGTTAGTAGACCTCTAACATGTCATGTTCGTGGTTTTGAATTTGCATTTTTAGGTGAATATTAAGACTAAAAACCTCAAAAATGACCAAAGTACGTAGACATCCAATTGGAGGCAATTTAAAAATAGTAAACTAATTACAAAAATTTGAAAATATTATTCAATGTTTGCAACTCTATTGCATGTACCTTCAATCCAAATTTCATGCCAAATGGACAAACAATGCAAAGGTTATGAGCAAAATACCACCCATCCAAGGCAAACCGTTTTTTTTCTTTTTGAGAAAGTGCCTAGATGGCAATCACTTAAAATTTAGTGAAGTATTGAATTTCTACATTCATTCATCTTTTGGAACAAAGAACACTTTTCAATCATATTCATGCACTTTTTCATCCAAATTTGGTGATTTCATCCACTTTTAAAATAGAAATGGATTTTTTTTGAGAAAAAAGTTTACTTTTTTTTGCAAAAAGTAGGCATTTAATTTGAAATGGTGCAATCTAGTCCCACAGTGCAAATAAAAAAGGGTTGGTCCAAGGGCAAGGGGACAAAAAATAGGACAAGTGTTTCTTTCAATCACCCACAGCTACTAAAGGATCCATAAAATACTACATACTTTAATACATATAAATTAGGCTATGTAAAAACATCATTTAGTAGAAATTTTTATTAATAAGTTATCCTTGGCAAATAGGGGCTATGCATATTTTCCATAACATGGTGAATTAATGAGTATAGATGTGGACAAATAATTTCATGTGGATAATAAAGTAAACATCGTCAAAAACATTTATGATGAAGGGTAGTTGATTGAAATTGTGCCATAGTATTGGTAGAATATACATAAAAAAAATTAAGTGTAAATGCAAGATATTGACCACAAGTGCCCTAAATCATCACATTGCACAAGTAGGGGGGGGGGGGATTTAGACTTAGGTTCAATGAATTGAAAACTTTCCAACAAAAGGATAGAGATTATATACCATTTAATTTTAATCTTTGAAACCATATGTGGGTGATTGCAAGAAAGACTTGTTCTTTTTTTTTGTCCTCTAGGCCTCGGTTAGGTGCTTTTTTGCTCATAAATTTTGCATCGTATATTAGTTTCATATGAAATTTGAAGTTAATGTACTTGTGGTAGTTGTAGACATTGAGTAATTATTTTTCACTTTTTAAAAATCATTTTACCATTTTTGCAAATTAAAACATCAAAGTATGTATTTTCTTTGCTAGAATTCTATGTCCCAAAATATGTCCCACAAAATACATACTTTGATGTTTTAATCTATAGAAAATAGGGAAAAGAATTTTCAACAAAACTAAAAATTGGACATTTGGGAGGACTTCTTGATGATCAGATTTGAGAAAAAAATGAGTTCATTGAAACTATCTTTATTGTTTAGAATTGCGTGCACAAGAGAGGCCTATTTGCACGAACATTGAGGATATAAAATAATAAATTTTTAGATTCCCTTTGGTAGACACATCTATGCCTACTAAACTAATATACCATAGAAATTTCAGCTGAAAATCACTAATTTAAACCACTCAATAGTATAAAAAACTCCTAAACATCAAAGTGTGACAAATTAACAAAATCGACTTTTAAATATAAAATGATTTTTCTACATTTCTGAAAAATAGGGGATACAATAACAAGAAAGATATCTAAAAACAATTTTTTTGGTTTTGGAATTGGATTCATAATTCAAAAGTTATAGCATTCCAAAATCAAAACGCAACGAAACTAGCACGTATTTCTTGCAAACACCCATGCCTAGAACACAACTTGAATGAAAACTCATGAGTAATTCAAATAATGCTTCATTCCATACGAAACCAAGCTTGAGTTACATTCCGCATCTAGATTATTTCTGTTTTTCTGAAAAATGAGCTAAACTGAATATTCCCATGGAAGCGTCGGGATGTGTGCCTTGAAGGCCATTCCCACCACAGTGATCATTCCGTCCCCTACCGCCTGGCTGCTACATACCCAAGGACACCACCCAACTGTTTCCGCTCCTCAGGTTACGATAGCGCGCCATCGCCCACAGAGGGAAGTACCGAGGATATCCGTGATATCGCAGATAGAAAACACGCGGAAATCCTGAGCCTGTATATCGCTGCTCAGACCATACGCCATCTTTGCCCTGAGTCTGAGCGAGATATGCAACGCCACGTCCACAAGCTGCATGTTCCACCTCTCCCACCGCCATGAGAGCAAGCAAGGCCCATGCAGTCTGTGACGCCGTGCTCGGCGCAGGCTCGTGACCCTGATAGTCGAGCCGGTAGCTTGTTCCATCCTCGCCCCAGCCGCCGTCCGAATTCTGGATGGAAAGAAGCCAATCGCGTGCCTTTCTCACCATCGAATCGCTCGGATCAATGCCCGCAGCGTTGAGCGAACACAGCACCGACCAGGTGCCGTAGATGTAGTTCATGCCCCAGCGGCCGTACCAGCTTCCGTCCGATAACTGATCGCGACGCAGCCATTCGATTGCGCGCCGCATGGGTTCTGACGTTGCGGGGCGTTCGCCAAGCTGTGCAAGCAGCGAAAGACAGCGTCCGGTCAAATCCGCCGTCGGCGGATCAAGCAGCGCACCGTGATCCGCGAACGGCATGTTGTTGAGGTAGTGATACGCATTGTCCGCATCGAACGCACCGAAGCCGCCGTCCTCGCTCTGCAGTCCGACAATCCAATCACGCGCGCGAGCAATTGATTGGTCGAACGTCTTGCCACGCTCGTCGCGCACGCGGTCCATCGCCATCGTGACGACGGCCGTGTCGTCTAGGTCGGGATAGTGCGCATTGTTGTACTGGAAGGCCCAGCCGCCGGGCCGCACGTTCGGGCGCTGCACGATCCAGTCGCCCTTCACGTCGAGAATCTGGAGCGGTTTGAGCCAATCGAGCCCGCGGTTCGCTGCCGCGATTGCCTTCTCACCGCCGGTTTCAAGCAGCGCATGCGCGACAAGGCCGGTGTCCCACACCGGCGAGACGCACGGCTGGCAGTAGGCCTCGTCGTCCTTGACGACGAGCAGCTTGTCGAGCGAGGCGCGCGCGATCCTGCGGTCTGGGTGATCCGGCGGAAACCCAAGCACCGCATACATCTTCACGGAATTTTCCATCGGAGGATAGATTGCGCCAAGCCCGTCGATGCCATTGAGACGCTCGGTGACCCACGCAACGCACTTTTCGATTGAGCGCTTGCGCAAGCCCTTCGGCATGTAGGGCTCAAGCTGCCGCAGCACGATGTCGATAATGCGGAAGGCGATGAACCAGCACCATTTCTGGTGCGGCGCCTTCACCGGCGCGCCGACCGTCTTGGGGTCCTCATGGAACAGCTCGTCAATCGTGACGCGACGTGGATTGATCGCCTTGGGCTTGAGTGCCTGAAGCACGAGAAGCGGCACGATATAGGTGCGCGCCCAGTAGGAGACCTTGTCGATGTGGAACGGGAACCAGTGCGGCAGCAACATGATCTCGACCGGAATCACCGGCACGCTCTTCCACGGAATCAAGCCATAGAGCGACAGCAGCACGCGCGTGAACACATTCGATTTGACCGCACCACCTCGCGAGAGAATCGCTTCGCGCGCCAGCTTCATGTGCGGCGCGTTGATGTCTTCGCCGATCATCTTGAGCGCGAAGTAAGCCTTCACGCTCGCGCTCATGTCGAAGTCGCCTTCGTGGAACAGCGGCCAGCCGCCATGCGCTCCCTGGATGCGGCGCAGATAGACGCCGACCTTGCGCTCCAGTTCGAGGTCCGGCGTCTCTCCGAAGTAGTGCACCATCAGCACGTATTCGGCGGGGGTGGTGGCGTCGGTTTCGAGCTCGTAGACCCAGTACCCATCCGGCTTCTGCTCGGCAAGGACGGCATCGGTCGCGGTGCGGATATGCCCCTCGAGCGAACTGTCAATGGAGGTGCGCGCCGGGGCCGGCGCTGTCAAAGTATCGGTCATCTTACGGTTTCTGTTGCTGACAAATGCAGCACAAGTTCGGTTGCTGTGTTGCCGGATCGAACGCACCTTCGATGGTCGTGGGAAGCCCGTGTCGGTCCAATCTCCGCTAGGTTAAAGATTGCAAGTGCCGTCTTGGGGCCTTGATGAGTTCCAAGATAGTGCGAAGTGCTTGATTGCCCGGCTTTTGCTTCAATCTTCAGTTGCAAACAACGGCCTCAGTCATTCAGTCTGGCCGGCCATTCAATTGGGTGGAATCCCTACCCTGAGATCTTCCCCCCTACTCTGGGGAGCTGAGGTAGCTGATTCATCAACCAACAAGAAGGAAGCACAATGAATGAGTCACTCACGACTCAAGAATTTGAATTGAATAATATCAGGAACTCCTCACTGCCTCTTACTTTGCAGTTGGTGCAGATGTGAGGCGCCAGGTGAAGGCAGTCGGTGCTCTTTGAATTGAGAGTACCGACCTTTCGGTGGACTGGTTTCATCAGGAGTCTCTCATGCAGGGAAAAATGAATGACCCTGAAAAAAGTTATGATGTGCCTGCATTTCAATTACCACTTGGACATGTTTTTCATGTTTCTAGTGTTCATTGAATGCTGCTCTCAGGGATGTCTGACCAATCCATCAAGGCGTAAGTTAATATAAGCTGGAGTACCTCACGTACTTGTGATTGAAATTGGATTGAAGACGGAGTCGGGTGGTGTGTGAGCCTTATCAAAGGTTTGTGACATTGAAAGTCCTCAGCTTGAACGAGAGGAATGACCGTTGCTTTCCAGATTGCTCATTCAGAATATACCCAGAGAAATTATGGTATTGCCCAAACCTTTGGGAGCATTTCTTATGATGTTGAAATGGTTCACTAAATGTTGGGGTGGTGATCGTGATTATGCACGATAGATTAGTGACATCCTAGATCGACAGGATGTAATTTAGATTAGCGACTTTCTCACATTCTTGATCATGCGAGCAGAACTACTAATCAGTTGGTTTCGCTGAAGTTTTATGGAATTTGGACCAAGTGTGCACCGGCTTTCACAAAGAGCAATGCTGAGTTGATGACTTCTCTTACAAAGTTGACATTCAAGCATATTTGATTTGTTATAAGTTTCAATCATGTTCATCCAGCGTGTAAAAAGGGCACTAGATTGCTAAAGAAAGCCACGATTATATGAGATATAACCATGCTCTCCATATTCAACGTTTTGTCTCCAACTCTACATTAGACTCTTTCTGAGGTTATATGATTGTGCACATTCTTAATGTGATAGCTACAATTACAGTATTTATTTAGCAATTTGTGACAAATTTTTCATCAAGAATGCAATAAAATTTCGAAAAATAATCACCTTTTTCTCCTTCAATTTCCTACATGCTTGTAGAGAAACAAACTATCTGTAAAAATCTGGTAATATTTATTCCAAAGAATGGCTTTAAAAATTGGTACAGGATGTTGTATCAACCAAGTCAAATTTTGCATTATATTTTGGTACTACAATACAATGAATACCTCCATACAGTTTTTCACAACTTGCAACAAAACTTCAATAAACTTCATTCAAAACCTGACAGCTAAGAAGTCACATCTTCTTCCTTAAATTTCCAATGGGAGTGTAGCTCGACCAAAACATTAGTCTGTGAGTATTTGCCGACATTTATCCCCATAAAGAATTATGGCTGATTGCACGGTGCGTGGAGACCTAATTCTGTGTCCACATCCTCCGCTAAACCTTTTCGGAGAGTACGTTTCACATTGAAACTGCGAATTAGAAATTTAGCAACTCTCCGAAACCCTAAACTCTCCGAAGAACTTACTGATTATCGAAATCAGGAGTTGCTACATTTCCACATTTCTAGAACACAGTTTCACATTGACTACATTACCTTGAGTTTTACAGTAGCCTAAGAAGTTTGGCAATTCCTGATGTTGTACGACAAGGCGATGCGGTTCAAGATTGAGATCCATGGAGTCGAAACTCCGTCCCATCGAAAATTTGTTCACTCTGATGTTGGCCAGTAATTCTTGTCGAGGCAGTTGCGGTTTCGTTAATTTGCAAGCGAGTGATTCCATCAGCCTGCGATTCTTCGCAAATCTGGTATGTTCATGGTTGAGAACTCTACCGTATCTTGGGATTCATCTTGTGACTGCATTGAAGCGATTTGCATGAATACTAACCTACAGCTACAGTCTAGGGCTATGCTGTCTTCGGAAACAGACAGACATGGCATCCAGTACTGTATGTTCAAAATAACGTCTAATAGTCCCGTTATTTGTCGCACTAACATAAACTTATATCATTCTCTTACATATTCGACGCCAGTCTAGATGACGTTCTTGAAGGGATTGAAAATTCCATTTGAATTGGATTCAAGGAAACTTTAGGAATTCTGGAAGGAAGGTTCTTTCCAAAGGGACGAGCGTGTCATGGCTTCTTTGGCTCATACAGAAGATGAATCGTTCTCTAAGAGCATATTCAAAAGGGATCCATGCTATGGTATACGACTTAGGAAAGAATATTATGAAAGTAAGATGTATCAGTGAAGCCGGAATTTAATCCAACGTCAAGAAGCCCTAATCTATCTGATATGACAACCCTAATCTGCCGCTGATCTGGTTACCTTACTTGGCTGTGTTCGCCAATGGTATAAACAGTGAATATATATTGCTTTCACTCCATAATGTATGCTCAGGTCATCTCCATTTTGTGGGAGTCGACGCTGAGAATTCTCGTGCAAATCCTGCAAATTCGGGTTCCCATTTTCAGGATTGACTAATCTGTGATGGTGTGTGATTTCAAAGGGAGTGTATGAGGGGAGTGCCTTCTGGAAAGCCTTTTGGAGACGAAGGAAAACGTTCCCTGGACTGCTCTCTCTCAGACACCCGAAGACATCAGTAGTAACTATGTGCACTCTCAAGGTAATGTTCGCAGTTCCTCACCACTGGAGAATGGTATGTATTATGCAATACTTCTTCTTGAAGGACAGTAACGCTGCGATCGACTCCCATTCAGTGGTCCCGATCGAATTTGATTTTCATAAGTAGCTCGATCCAGTTGCTAAAACTCTTGCTAAATGTGTTTCAATTCAAATTGAACACTCTGGTATTCCCATCGGTTGTGGCAATCACCCATTTATCGTCGACATTCTGTTGAATTTGGCCACATTAGTCCAAAATGTGCTTCCGTTGAAATTAAACAGATACTGTTGTATTCCCATTTGCTCTAGGAATCAACCATTTCTGGTCGAAGTTTTGCTCCATTTGGCCACATTAGTCCAAAATGTCGAATAATCAGGCTGTTGTGACTGAGAAGCTTGGTGGCGTTTTGCCTCTCAACCAGCGAGTTCAGTCTCGCTAGTTTGGACAGTGGCAACGTTGCAGCTCATCCGTGGCACGATCTTGAAATTGGTGAGTTGCACACCTCGGTTGCCTTCTCTTTGTGGACATGGAAAGTGACCTTGGTGGTGACAATTTGTACAGTTCGTGACTTTCACGGCTGGAGCTTGATTACAACAGCTACGTGTGTGATGAATGGTTCATTGACCACTCTCATGAAGTTGGTTGCATGATCGTGTGACGATCCTCGTGTGGACGATTTTAGAGAAAACTTTGGTTCCATGTTTCCAAATTTGGATTCAGAGTGTAAATATAGACTATAAGGTGTGTCTTAAGTAAATTTTTTATCCAGACAGGCCTAAAGTGACCAGACCTAAATGTGACTCTTTATGGGGTGATAATAGTCATTATTATTAAAAATGGTCAAAATAATTTTCTTGTAGTTCTTCTTTTTGGCTAATCGAAGACGCTTCAAATGCACCGAATTGAAGGTGTGATTTGGATGCAATTTACTAGAGTTACAAGGGTTCCCTGTTCTCGGGGTAGATGACCTCAAACCGACGTACAGTATGTTGTTTCGTAAGGTGTTCATTATTCTCAAAATTAATAAGTGCTGTTCATGCAAGATTTGAAGCATTTAGAAACCATGGATCCTGGGTCCTTAATGAGAAATGTCACGATCTTTCTGCAGTACATGGTGTTTTGAAAACGTGATATTATTAAAGCGAAATATCAAGAGCATTTGTGTTTGTGTACGTAAACTGAGTCTGTGTGCATGCATCTCTGAAATGCCCCTTGTTTCTTTGGAGTGCTTTGCAGACCCGGAAGCACCGCTGGCCTTCAATTATATGTAAAGTCACAGACCTACTCATGTTCGATGAAATATGATCATCTGTTCCACAGAAATGAAGTTTAAGTTTCTTGATTATCAGAAATGTCAGCAGAGCTCTCTGAAGTGATCAGTTATTGGAGGTGATTGAGATTAGCAAAGGAAGCAAAGCGAAGTACGAGCTTGATAAAAGAGTGGTATTATTAAAGTACACCAGATATCATTTTATGCTAGATTCGTGTACTCTCTTGTCGTGATTGCCATTGGAGGAAGATCGCATAACCGACTCTTGAAATCAATTCTTCAGACCATGGGGTCTCTCATATTCAAGAGAGCTTCAGGGTATCCAAGAACATTATCTTCTTTGGTTGATTTCAGTAATAAATTGAGTTCAACATTTCAAAGCAAACTTCCTGACTTACGAGTCACAAATGGTCATGGTTCTAAAGTTGGAGCCCTTGAATGCATTCCACATGATTTTAGGGCATCTTTTGCTATAGGTGGGATGTAACATCTTTTTTTCTAGAAAATTCTGGAGTTGCTTAAGGAATGGCTTTCCACCTCCAAGTGTTGCATACACACTCAAGGAACTCTCATAAAACAAAATTGCTTGAGAACCATCCATTTCATAGTAAGAAAAAATTGGATTTGGGCATTTGCAAACTACTTTTGGCTTGTTAGGTGTTTAAGGGTTAATGCAAATTAAACCGTGTCTTCAAATTCTATTGCATTGTGGTATAGAGCATCATCTTTGAAAACCTTTTAGTGTATGAGTTTATTTTATCCATCTTATCTATAAACAAAAGTATAACTATGTGGAGTTTTGCACTTTGCTTGTTTTATTAGGCACCGTCACTACTGAAGGTGCTATTTTGTGAGACTTGGAGTGTGAACCCGGGAGCTTGTGAGCATGTGAGCCTCAAGTTACTTAGATGTTTATTGTGTTGTTTTGGATGTAAGGCTTATGATTGTGGTTTAGGAATTTAGGATCTTCACATTTTCAGAACTTTGAAAAATATGTCAATTGAGACTTTGTGATTACAAAATTGGCAAAGCTATATCATATATGATAAAAAAAAAAAATGTAAAGTATACATTCTACATACATCAATACCACATGAATAAATTTCAACATCAAGATGTTGAATTTGAGTTCTCTTTGTTGTTTAATGTTTCACCTCAAACTCTTTAATAGAGTCATCTATAAACTTTAAAATATGAGGATTTAACAAATGGGCCCTTGAAGTCAATTTAGGATTTAGGGTTGCAAAATCTTTGAAAATGGCCTTTGCATACACAAAGAGTTGGAAAGGTGTAAGGGGGGTAGAAAAGATTCAAAAGAATCCATGATTTGCAAAGAACAATACATGTTTTGACTTGGTCACTCTCACAGCTTGCCTATAGGTGATTGCAAGAAACACTTCACGTTTTTGGTTCAAGAACCCGATTTTTGGCCATAGGACTAGTAGTACTACAAACTACTATCAATTTTGCATGTCAAATTGTGCCTACGAATCTCAACAATCGATTTTGGGCATCTACAGATCTTAACCATTTATTCAGCACTGTGGAGTATTGTAGAAGCCACTAGGAATAGAAAATAGCAGAAAAGGGGTCTATGGACCTTTTCATTTTTAGTAATTCAAAAAAATTCAAAAAATTCCTGGAAAAAAAACTATTTTGTAGACAAGCTTGCTCTCACATTGCATCAAAATTTCTTCAAAGAAAATTTTCTCTTGTCCAAAAAATGTATGCAAACAATGGTTACTTTGGCTCCATGTAGACACCTCATGCAAAGGTTTTTTTGCAAAAATCTCTTCATCTCTCATTGGAATGCAAGTACACCTCTAGCTTCTCTAATTTGTGGCTTCCAATTCACATTTCTGGGTACAACTTCAGACCAAAAGAAAACCCAAATGGCCAAGGTAGACACCCAATTGGGGGCACCTTAAAAATAGTAAAGTAATTTAAAAAAAAAAAAAAAAATACAAAATGTGTGAAACTTTTATGTGTACCTTCATTCCAAATTTCAAGACGAACGGACTTACGATACAAAAGTTATGACCCAAAAACCTCATGTCCAAAGACAAGGGGACAAAAAATAAGACAAGTGTTTCTTACAATCACTCCTATACAACAAATGAAGACATATATCATAATCAAATACAATATTCACTACAAGAAAAGAGGGCCCTTTTCAACATAAGATCAACTGATTTGTATTAATTGTGAAAAAAATGAAATTTTGTTTGTTGTTTTAGCCACTGCATTCCTTGAAAAATTAGCAATCATAAAAAATACATTGATTGTGACCAAATTCTGAATTTGCTAAGTTGATTCAACAATCGATTAAACATTCTATGATTAGACTTTTAGTCCTCATCAAATCAAAATTTAATTTTAGAATTATTTAAACACTATTTTCATGTTGGATTTATATGTGCTTGACAATGGAATTAAGAAGACAATTTACCCTAATGTACAAATATTTTGGAAGACAAGACCTTTATACAAGTGGGGTGGTAGGAGGTCGGACAAACCATATGGGATATGCTTACTTAGTAGTAGGAGCTCAATTGCTCATAGTTCAGTTAAAACTAATAAACATACTTTTAGTAGAATTTTAGACCTCATTTAGGCATAATAAAATAAAAAATTTCAAAACACTTTGAACTAAGAAAATGTGGAAAATAAAATAAAATTTCACCTACAAAATCCATTTGACATTTAAAGCCTCCAATGAAAGTTACGGGAAAATTTCAAAGAGGGATATTTTCTTTGATAATTTAAAACTTGCTCTCTAAAATTTTCCCATAACTTTTCGTTGGACACTCTAATTGTCAAACGGATATTTGGAGGTGAAATTTGTTTTGATTTATCACCTTTTTTTAGTCCAAAGTTTTTTGAAAAAAATTATTTCACTATGCCCAAATGAGGTGTGAAATTCTACTAAAAGTATATTTACTAGTTTTAACTATGAGCGGTTGAGCTCCTACTCCTCATAAGTAAACATATCCTATGTGGTTTGTCATACCTCGTACCACCCCACTTGTCTAAAGGTCTTATCTTCTCATTTCTTCGTACATGAAGGTAAATGGTCTTCTAATTCCTCTCGTCTAGTTTTGTTCAATCAAACGTGAATATATAGTAGAACCATCTATTACCGGCCACTTAAGCATTTTGTGCATGATTAGGAGTAGTAGAAGGCATTGTTAATTTATTGCAGTGTAGAAAGATAGAAATGATGGACGTTGTCAAATTTTCATAATTTTTTTCCTTAGATTCTAATTGTTATGAATTTCAGAAGTCAAAAGTTGGCTTGCTCCCATCCCCGACATATAGATTCTTCCATCATTGCTCATCTAAAGACTAATTTAGCTCTCAAAATGAAGCACATGTGTCATAACAGAAATGGCTTGAAGATGGTGGGAAACCAAGAAACTAATGGTTACTTATCAATGATCTCTTTGTTGAATTCCCATTACCTAGGTATTGACCATGGGAACTAGATGGTCATGGGTGGTTCTACCATAGTGCTAAAATGTTTGTAAAACTAGATTTTAGTCAAATTTTAAAATTGAATCCTATCGTCTTGTGTATGTGGTGGATCTATTAACGTGGTAGCCTTGCCTATGTGGTGGGTTTGTTGTCGTCGTAACCTTGCCTCGGTGGCAATATGTGTGGTGGATTTTTTAATAATAGAAATTTGATCAAATTATAAAATGAAATCAACATACACGTGTTGATAATTGATTGAATCAAGATGTCCTAACACTAGAAGAAATCATTGTTCAATTGAACAAAATTTAGCTGATGCAAAATTTCATTTTTTGCCAGAAGACACACAAACTTTGTTGGCTGCAACGCAGTTTTCTGAAATTTGTGCTACAACCAATGCAGTTTTTGTGTTTTTTGGTAGACAATGAAATCTCACGTTAGCTGAATTTTGTTCAGCTAAACGTTGATTTCTTTTATTGTAACCAACATAAATAACCAATATATATTAGTTAATTTTCATGTTAGATTGGACATTTTTTTTCTTGTAGTGATTATAAAATTCCAGATTGTAGTTAAGAAGATTGAAGGAATCTTATTGAATCTCAATTTAGATCAAGAGAAGCAAGTGTAGAGCATCGTCGTTGCATCTTATGTAGCAACCTCAAGTGTGTTGATGAAGAAAGCTAGCAAAGCATCAAATATTGTCTTATCCCCTTCCAAAGCCAAAATATGACAACTTGTAACCAAACAAGCATGGATGCTTGAGCTTGAAGAGATATAAAATAGACAAAATAACCATTAAAAGGATTGTGAATAATTTTAAATCATTTGTAGAAGTCTTTGAAGGAGAAAAACACAAAAGCAAGACTAACGTTTAGCCACAATGCAATCCATAACCACATCACCATGCAAAGAAGTTGCTTCAATGAGCATCTTCATAAAAAAGAGGGCCTTTCTATGAGGACCTTGCTAATTAGGCTTGTCACCATTGATTCCAACATTGTCTTTGCTAGAAAAATTATGAAAGATGTTGTCGTGGACTCACATTTAACATTAACACTAATAACATTATGAGCATGAACTACCTAATGAAATTTTTGATCTAAGCGACCTATGAGAGCTTTGATATAAAGAAATATGGCAAAGTACATCCTTTGCAAAACATATCAAATTAGTATCAAATTTGAAAAATTAAGCTAAAGAAAAAGAAAAGTTGGAGTGATTTAAGACTTATCTTAATTTGGAGGAAGGGTCTAAGGGTAAAGTCAATGCAGTTTGTTCATACTCTACTAATCTTTCTATGATTGGAATCCAAATGTTGTACATAATCCTAGATAATATGATGAAATCTCATGACTTAAAGGATATGAGTGAAAAGTAGGCTACCACCATCATGTAGGTAATTGTAGCAAAATCAAAGATGGATTTAGGATCTGTAAGACATGAACTAGTTTCATGGATATAAATGGAATAGATATGGTAGGAACAAGAAGACCTTCTATAATATCCACAAGTATTAGGTCTACTGCACCCTACTTATTCAACACATCGTTGAAAGAATAGTCCTTGTCAAAAGAATGTTAGATACAAATATTCATTTTAGAAAGCCTTAGTAAAAATAAAAAATAAAAATGCAATGCATTCACAAATTTAGGAAAAAGGTAGTGAATACTATATCCAAAAAATTCATGATATTGTAGTACACTTTGGAAAGGGGAACTTTTTTGAACCAAGTAGACTAGCAACCAACATGTTTAGTATGCATTCATCAATGTCCAATGTACTAAATAAATACATGATGATTGAGTTAGATTTTTTATTCCAACATACCAATATGCCTTTGATAGGAACACGTTTAGCTTCTCCTCATATGTAAGTCTAGTAGGAAATCAAGAAGATTTTTGTATAGGTCTTGATGAATTCAACCACTTCACCTTGTGAATTGGCCATTGACAATATATTGCAATTTGTCTAGGGGCAACTCCGGGACAACATGCTTGCCTTTCAATTTGTAGAGTTGGAAGAGAATTGCACTTAGAGTTAAGAAATTAGTTAGTTAGTCCATCAAACAAAGGTTCAAAAATAAAGCAATGGTCAATTTCATTAAAAGGGTAGTATTTCATTAAAATGGCGGGCAATTTTGCAACTTTGGCACTTCTAAGGTACAAAACGCACGGTCTAAAATCTAGATTTGTCCTACATGTTAGAAATCTAGGCCTATCCTAGATGTTTGAAATCTAAAAATGTCATAGATGGTTTAGACCGCACAATTTGATATTTATACCAATTATAGATTTTTGACACGCATATGTGTCTTAGATGTCTGAAATCTATGCCTATCTAAAATGTCCCTTTTATAGTTTAGATTGTGCACAATTTGAAAAATGGCATATAAAATACCACTATTTTAATGAAATTGACCATGGTACTTTTTCTTCCATCCACACCTACAATAAATTCAAGACAAGTTGTTATGTATGCTAAATATTATTATCAAAATTAATAGGACCATGTGAAATTTTTGGATTATATCGTGAGAAGGAAATCACATCAATAGACTCTACATCTACAAATCTAAAATACTGACTTTCGTAGGTCACACTGAAGGTATAAGATCTGATCATTTGATATAAAGTCGAATGTCACTTCTATTTCATTGTCACTAATGGGATCTACTCTAGAAATCCATAGAGAACTAGCAAGAAGGTGAACCAACTCATTAACCTTGTAAGGATAGGCCTATGATCATTGGTATGAAGCCTCAACTATCATTACTCTATTTGTTGACATTTTGCAACTAGATATTGATGAAAATTTTTAAATTTTTTTCAAAGATGGAGTCACATGTCTGCTACAAATCATAAAATTTTCAAATTTTTTGGAAAAAATTTGAAATTACTGTGAATTTTTCAAGAAAAATATGAAGAAAATTCATATCAACTACAAAATATTTTTTTTAAATCTGAAATTTTCACCATAGATGTATATTATAGTTTACAACGTCAGGGTATAAACCAAAGTTACCGTGTCACTCTAAAATTAGAAAATCAACTAACCATGGTTATAGGCCCAAAGTTCACATTGCTATAAAATATTGAAATTAATGAATTTTTCAAAAATTTAAATTGGTGTAGAAATGAAACTTGAATAGCTTCATTTCCTTGGTTGGACTCAAATTCTAAAAACATAATTTTATGGCTAAAATTCACATCAAGAAAAAAACCCAATAAATGGCCCAAATACCCTACAAGGGTGATCTATGTAAAACTTACTAAGGTATAAGACAACTTTCAAGAGAAGAAGTCCCATTTCCTATTGGTCTCATCCAAGAAAGCATCCAAGCTTACCATAAGCCTCTCCACAACCACCTCCACATGCTCTAATTAAGGTGATACTTGAAATTAGTTTGACATTTCAATTGACTATTAGAGTGTAAGAGAATGAATTCAACCACAATTCTATATTAAAAATCCTCAAACACAAACCAATGTCAAATTTTGCTTTTTTAAATTCCAAATGCTCTCAAAACACATTGTTCAAACACCCTCTACGTAGTTTTGCTCAAATAGTACAAAACCAATCATTCCTACATTAGAAAAAATATGAACCCTCTAAAGCGTTGTGAACTTTGGCCAGAAAAAAAAATCGATTTTTAAAATAAATAAATAAATAAAATCAAAATTACAAATTGTGAGATCTGATGTGGCATTAGTGCGACCACGTCAGATTTCTATTATTATTTTTATTATTTTATATTATTTTATATTTTATATTTTAAAATATTTTTTTAAAATATTAAAAAGAAAATTTCATTTTTTTTTTATTGAGGCACTATTCATCATTGATGATGAATAGTGACCACTCAAAGGGGTTGTGCATTCCTTTGAGGGGAACTTCTCAAAGGGAAGCAACCCCTTTGAGGACTGAAATTTTTTCTAATGGAGATCCATCTTGTCATCAAGAGGTCCCTTGGGAGGTCTTGGTGCTACAAATTATTAAACAAATTTGAGACATGAAAATCGGACATGGGGATGTACTAAACTTGACGGCCCTTGTTTTATAAACAAAGGATATACTCACAAATAAAATGCAGCAACAGAGAGTGCAATTATTCATAACAGTAATTTCAGTGATAATAATGTGTGCAACATCCATATGTGGATTTTCCCTAGTGGCGAAATCATACATGGAATTAAGTGGAAATTTCTTCAAGGGACAACTTACTAGCTTTTCTACTAGATTTTTGCCTTTCTATAGTACCGCCCAAAGGTAGGGTTGTTAGTGATAGTGTGGGGATGAGACTCCCATATTGTCATCCATTTTTAATTCAAGTCCAAGTTTGTAATTCTATTTGGCCTTTGGATTTTGCAAAAATTATTGGATCCAAGTTTACTCTGCTCAGATGTAAAATACCCAATGTGTGTGTCAGGGTCAATAGAAAATAATTATTCTATAGAAATCCTTGAGTACAAAATGGAATAAGAAAAAATTGTCAAATTCATCAAGGATTAAAAAACAAAGTTCAAATACAAATTCTAAAGTTAGCCAAAAAGTCAAAACCTACACTTCAATTCTCACATACCATCAATTATAATTTTGATAGCAAAGTGAAGGACTTACCTCATAGACATTTGTTAAGCCTACAAGGGTGGAGATGTTGTTTTTATAATGAAATCCATTGTCTTGAGTCTTCAAAGGGTATGGGATAATTTGAAGATGAGAGCTTTACCATTCAATGTCAAAACTTATAGACCTTGTTTGGGTATAGAAGAATAATTTTTTTCAAGAAACTTTGAACTAACAAAAGTTGAGGAATCAACCTACTTTTTTCTCAGAAAAGATGTTTGTGATTTAGAAGCAACAAGAAAAAGTTAAGCACAAAATTCAAAGAGGATGTTTGACAATGTCAAAAAAAATGTTCCTCCCTACCCCTCTCTAAAATTTGTCCACAACTTTGGATTGGAGGTTCAAAATCACAAACGGATTTTTGAAGAGGATATATAGTTTAGTTGATTCCCGACATTAACAAAGTTCAAAAAATTTTGAATTTTTTTACTTATATGCCTAAACAAGGTTTCACTACAAGAAAATGGAGGTATAAACAACTTGTCCACAATGATTGCATTGACAACAATGACTGCAAAATAGTCATTTTGAAGTCATTTTGAAGTCATTGTTGTCGGTCCAGTCACTGTGGACAAGTCATTTTTACCCCCATTTTCTTGTAGTATTTGAAATTCTACTTTGAGTACAATTTTGGCTTCTAGCTTAGCTATGAGTAGTTCCCCTTCTAATTATAATTTATATATCTAACATGGGTTGCATTACCTCCTACCATCCCATATGCATATGATGACCTTGTCTTTGCATCTCCATTTCATTCAAGCCACACTATTTGTGATTAGGCTACACAAATTTTTTAAAATCTTGTATCCATTTTCAAAATAAATCAAAATTTTCATGACATTGAATTTGCATCTTCAAATCATTGCAATAGTACAAATGAATTTGGTTGTAATTCTCACTCATTCTACTACTAAATTGTGTTAATTTGTAAAATTTACTAATTAGTCCTCAATAAATTTGAAAACATTGAAGATCTATAATTACGCAAATACAATTCTAGCAAACATGTAACAATTGTGAAATGGAACTTGCAAACAACACTACTCAAATCCTTATAGGGCAATCTACATTTCAATTTTAGAATCATCTTTATATAGTATGATTACTATAAAGCTTGTAAGAATGACCTATCAATGATGATTGCCTACCATCCCCTAGACACTTTAAAAACGCATTGTTGTCGAACCTAAATCCTAAAAAGAATTTCATCCAAGTGAACTCGTTGAAATTGTTTTTTGGTATATAAAATATAACTTCACAAATGCATCTTCTACTACAAACAAACATAATATTATTAAAATATTGAGCTATTGCTAAGTATAGGCAATATTACCCTCAAAGATCTTAGATTAACAAGCACTCACAAACTGGTCTACAATGTAAGGCTTCATCCTCGAAAGTATTTAGTATATTCAAATATCTAAAACAACAACATCCTTTATTAATAGGAAATAAACAAATAAAACTTACAAATCACTTTCTATCAAAACTTGTTAACAATGGCTTACACAACACATGCACACAATTGAACCTCTTACATATTACAATGACCACCATTTATTGATAAAATTGACAATGGAAAAATGAAAACTCTTTTTAAATCTAACTATACATTGAGTTTGATCAATTTTTAGGACCATTTTTTCCTTTAGATTTAGAAAATTGAAATCTAAGTACCAATTCTTTTAAAGATATTATCTCATTTTTCAATTACATGTCATCATTTGAAGACCATGTTTTGAATTAACCATGTAATTTTTGAAGTCAAATTGCACTTGTTCTTCAAGGGTTACATAATAACTACAAATGAGAGTTTTAAATGTTATACAATGGACTTGAACACAAACATTTTCTAAACACTACGTATTCCCATGCACTTGTTCTTCCAAAAATTTAACTTAACCATTAAGGAATAAATTGCCCACAAAACACTTTTCTACCTATGCACTTCAAATTTTTGAAAGCACTTTTAATTCTCAAGAACACCCTCACTGAAAAAATACATATATGTAGTTAGTGGTCCATAAAGATTGTCACAAAATTATAAAACTGGCAATTACATTTGATTTTATGTATTCACAACTACACAAAAACCACATAACATTCAATAAGGTAGAAGCACCAAAATGTAACACAAGTTGTTCTTTGATACCTAAGAAACAACCTACATCCAAGCGCAAGTAGACCCAAAGTAGATAGGTGGGGTTCCAAAAAGTTGTCACTCTTCTAAGAAGTAGCCAATCACCCACACATGATCCAACCTCACAGTGTGTCGCTTTTCGATATTTTCATGCCTACTTTAGTGTTAGCCTAGTGTCCACCGTAGGTGCATCTACTATTTTCTTTCCAAAAATTCATATAATATTCAAACAAGCTCAAAAAAACACGAAACCAATTTTGTTGATTTCCTAAATCATTTCCTAACATATTCACATCATTTTTCACTCTGTGCATCCTCAGGATCAAAAGATCCAGAATAAGTGTTACATGTGGGTGCCTCTACCTTAGCATGCACTATCATCTTGGCTCTAGTGTACATAGTATGGAATATTTCAAATCCAACAACTTTCATGCCCACTATCTTTCCTCTACTCATCACTTTCAGCCTCCACTTGTCCACTTATTATAGCTATTCATGAAGTAATGTTGGATGTGGAATATTCCAAGCCACCTATTCTAAAACTATGATTTGTAGTGACTATACATACTATTGAATGCTGTGGAACTTCCTTATGTAAATCATCCAATACATTTTTCATCAAACCTAAGAGATTCTTCAATTGCCAATAGGGAATTAATAACAACTTAAGGGAACGTGCATAACATTGGTGATCATCGTTGGAGGGGCCATTCTGCTCTTCCATAAATCGTGCATCCTAACTAGACCAAGATTCATTGTCACTTTCCAATCAATCAAGCACACTAGTACTACAACTTTTCAACCTACCAATGATTCTCTCTATATGATGACTAAATTCCCCCCAAGCATCTACAAGGTGTTATATTTCTTCCAAGAGAGGTTGCTTTACACTAGTTAATAAAAATGTCATAGAAGCTATGACAATGTGATGAACTCAAATAACAAAAGAATGAATGGAACAATGGACTCCCAATGTAAAGGGGGATTGACTTCCATGCTTTGATGGACCCATTTTCCCATTCATTCCTATCCAACATTGGAGTTTACTTTGTATGCATTTTCTTCAATGTTTGGATCTCCCTCTATTGTTGCACATGGCCATCTTTACCTCCAACACCTTCGTTGCTAGCATTTCATTTTGTACTTTGAAAACAACCCCCCCTTTTTTTTTTCCTTCTTACTTAATATGCGGTGCATGAAAACTCTTCTTGTTCAATTTGTTTTTGTTTTTCGCACCAACACAAGCGATATTCTTCATTGCTTCTAAAAACAAATTATTTAGGTACACTCTAATTAGTTCATTGCATTGCTTGTTTGTAGAATGGCATCATTCCCCCTTCATCATTAGAATTCCTAAATGGAAAAGCATTAGATGAACAATACGTCTTTCAATTCCAAAAAATAATGATTGCTTTACACTTACTTCCAAAGTTGGTAATTTTTTTTAAATTGTAGTTCATTATACACAGTGTTGCCTATTGTCATAGATAGTACTAGAGCCAAAGCAAGTGGTTCATTGTTCACGACATGGCAGTGGCCTCTACAAGTTGCAATTCAATTGAATCATTGTTGACAATTAGGATTCTGTTGAGCAACACCTAAATTACAAGAATTGAATTTTAAAATCTTGTATTTGAATACAAAAATGATGCACAACATGAGTCTTCATTAATAGTATGTAATCCTTCAAGTCAATTCATTGCCATTCAATGAAAACAAATAGTTCACAAAGATGTGTTGTAATTTATAACTTCTTTATGTTTTATGTTGTTAGTCTCAAACAATTTTCAAAGAATGTAGTCTTCAAATTCTTTCTATACACTAGTAGAAAACAACGTTTCCATTAACAAAATCCAAGTGATGAGTTTTTTGTTTTCTACCAAAAAACACAAAACCTATGTTGATTGCAATGCAAATTTTCAGAAAACTGCATTGTAGTCAATGCAAATTTTGTGTGTTTTGGCAAGAAATAGAAAAACACATCACCTGGACTTTATTGAAGGAAACATTGTTTTCTACTAATGATAGTTATATAGATAAAAATGATTGATGATCTTTCTTTAATGACACTAAAAGCATTTTGCTTCTAAAATGATTTTTGTGCAACATGATGAATACGTGATCTTTTATATATCATTTTTATCAATGTCACTAAAAATCTATGGCTTGCTTGTTCTCTAGAGTCAAAAATGTTGAATGTGGTGTTGGTGTTTATTTTTGTGTCAACTTGATTTAGCATGTCAATGATATCTGTGATCCATCTATTACCTAAATAATGTTTTTCAAGATTAATTTGGATGCAACAAACCTTCTTGAACTGTAGTTTAAGCCACATGAATATAAATATATATATATATATATATATATATATATATCACAAGAAGAAGAAATTGTTACAAGATTAGATAATTCAATGTATCCAACATGGATTTGTTGAAATCGAAAATTGTTTGTACAATAAACGATACAAGGGAAAATGAAAACCTTCATTGAGCCTTGTTTTGAAAAAAAACAAAAAACAAAATAACATCATGATAGACTAGTATTGCAAAAGCATAGATTTCCTATAACATGTAACTTCTTTCATTTAGATGAAGGAGTCAAATCATTACTTCTTCAAGTTTTTCCTCCAAATACTACATTCAATATAACAGTACGACTATATTTATGTTTTTTTTCTGAAAATTTATTCTTTAAAGAGTTCAATTGACGTGACAATCCATTGATATGATTCAAATTTTGGATTTTAGGTTCATTTGATATCCTTTTCATAAACATTTTATTTTTTGATATAATTTCTTTTTTAGCTTTTCTTTGCGTTTCATAAAATTACGGCACCTGTCCAAAAGCCCAACTACAAAGAAGATTCTAGCAAAGACAAGCTAAAGAATCACCTGTATTTGGCCAAAGCGGTAGTTGGTATTGCGTTGTCACCAACCTTTTTTTTACATTTTGAGAAAGTGCTAGGATGGCAATCACTTAAAATTTAGTGAAGCATCATCTATATATATTCATCCATCTTTTCCACAAAAAACACTTTTCAATCATATTCATACACTTTTTCATCCAAATTTGGCGATTTCATCCACATTTCAAATAGAAATGGAAATTTTTTGGCATAAAAAGATTAATTTTATCTGATGAAATCGAGATATTTATTTTGAAATGGTGCAATCTAGCCCTATGGTGCCAAAAAAAAGAAGGGTTGGTCGTCATCTCTAGAATCGTAAACCTAAACTTGGACCTTCATCGAGGCCAAGCTGTTGATGGGGAGCTCCCCTTGAACGTAATGTCCTATAGAAGCAGCTGAAGTACTTGTAGTCTTTCAGTTGCTAGTGGCGAGAACATCAATTCTGCCAAGCCTTGGAAGATGAAGAGTGATGCAAAATCTTATTGATTTTGATCATAATTGCCGGCGATTATTGGAGCAGAACCTCATCTACTAGCAATCCTCGCGTGGCTATCAAGCCTCAACTCCGCCTAGCGATCCTCTTCTGCTGCAACAGCGCCATAGAAACGCACTAGAACGAAGCACTGGAGCCACCCCATAAAACACAAGTTAATCCCTAGTACCCTATATGGATGAAAGCCTTTGTTGGCTTAAAAGATACTTATGCTTATTGTGATTATATTTTTGTAGGATTTGTCTTACAGTTGCTTGGTTCTTGCCCTTGTTGTTTCGATTGTGTGTAGGTCGGCATTGCCGATACTTGATTTGAAGTTAAAGAGGGATTCTCCCGAGTTGGCAAAATTGAGTTGGGATGTTGCCCTTGAGTTGGAGCAAGGTTTTGAATCTTGTTGCTTGTTCTTGGGTTTGCTTAGTTGCTTGATTGTTACGCTCATTTGAAATAGGATTATTAGAATTTGTGGACGCTAGAAGATCAAATGTCGTAATCTCTGAAATGGCGATCGAGTTTCCATTGAAACTGGAGAGGTGCAACTTCAATTTTCTTACTCGAATCTGAGATCTATGCAATTCGTAGTTTGCAAAGTTTTGGGTATGTAAATGACACAATTTTGACGTCGGGAAACACGAATCTATGAATGCACTAATGAATAATCAGAATTGGAAATTAGTTGGAAATTAAAGGCCATGGGAAAGGCTAAGCTCATACCTTTGTTTGTTGGTTCAGAGTTACACTGATATAAAGGTCTGTCTCAGCCCGTGTCTCAGCATGTATGGACAATTGCAGTGGATGGAACATTTGTGGAGAAAGTTTAAAGTCGTTGTGAATTCCATGTCAAAAGAATATATTGTACATTTTACAAGGGTTGGGGAATTGATGAATAGTTAACCTTTGTAGGATTTTGCAAGAAGAACTTGCGACATTGGAGTTTTAGAGGAGCAGTTGGCTTGATACAAGTAACCCAGGTGTTTTTCTATAGCTTTGGTGATGCTTCCGTAATGAAGTAAAACAAGTAGTGAGTCTCAGAAAAGATTGATTGACAAGTAATAGTTGTATTGGATTGCTGTTGGGGATATTAATTACGAGATGCCGTTATGTTCTTTAGCGATGTTATTCACAATCTGCTTTGCTTTGAAACGAGTTAGTGATTTCCTTTATGGCACATTTTTATCAAAGATATTCATTGTATTTCTCAAGACATCGTTGGTTCATCAGGCGTGTTGAATGCAATGTTCATCTCGTTTATATGGCAACATGATGAAGGGGAACTCTTGCCAATCAAACTATTCCTTACTTTGGTCTTGTATCGTCATGGATAGGAGAGTATGTGAAATTGTCTTGGTCTTCCTTGCGTCAATGTGGTATGTGCTGTCATTATTCTTCATATCTTTTTTTAATTTATTAGTAAGAGATTCTCACAAAGATTGTCTCTATTTATTTGCTTTTGAAGTTGAAGGGATTTCCTACTTAAAAGTTTATGATTTTCACATATGTGCAAGTTCGTGGTGAAGGTATAAATGCTGGAGTTTGCTACATTGACAACTACATTTGCGCAATATATTGCTTGTTGATGTTGAATGGTCATAATTCGTATAATAGGGGAAATACTTGCATGTATATGAGACATTATCACTGGAAGAAGTTAAGTCTGGTTGGATTATTATATTTGTGGGTTGCCTTTCCCGAGTTATCGAGTAAATTGGATTCTAGGTTGGAAAGTTATATTCTACGAGCTCAACAATGTTGGATCCACTAATCAGTTTGGGAATGCAGGCCATGACTAATTGAACCTTGAACTCTATGCAGGTGGAACCTGTGTATGATTACTTGACATACTATTCAAGAGTCTCACCTGGGGATCTGGTGAGACATTCATAACAGTGCCATTATTACACTGGTGGAGCATATATACACTTTTGGGGATAGTGGACGTCTGAACATGATTCAATCATTTTTTAATCGTTTGATTTGTGGGTAAGATCCAGCGACATGTAAGCACCCCATTACAAACCTGAAGGGGGCTTATTTTAAACTATATTACCTAGTAGGTCACAAAAACACGACAGTGATTTATGCAAAAGCATGAACTCTCATTTGCTATGTTTAAAGTATGGTTCATGCGAATTTTCAATGATGGTAAATGATGATTGCACAGTTCTTTATAATGTGATTGGAACTTGTTCTTTGATAGGTTGACAAGGGTTGCATATTTGTTGGATAGGGTTTGAAGAATGATTTTTGAATGATCAATAATGTTGTGCCACAAGTCTAGGTGATACTTTTGAATTGCTATCTTACATACAATGCTATTGTGTGAGGACTTCAATGTTTAAGATTTTGAGTTTCTCTTTCCATTCTTTTCTTTTTTAATCTCAAGTCCCCAAAGTTGACATTCTTCTTCCCTCAATTGTCTGTGGTTTACCACAGAGAAGTTGGAGATCTCTTTGGTTTTGTAAGCTCACTCATATGCAGGTCTTTAATGCATAAATGCTAGGGCAAGTTAATGCGCTTGTAGTATGTGATTGTTGAAGTGTTGAGGTTGTCTGCGTGGGTTGAACTTCTTCAAATTATTGATATAGTAGAGCTCTTCCACCTGAAATGTCAAACAATGTTGTCTTTGCACTTCTTGGCTTTTTACGTATTAAATTTAAAGTGTTGTTATAGCTTTCATTGTAGGTGAGGTATTCTTGCTTTGTAATTGTACGAGCACTCATCATTGCAACTCTCAATCATTAGGTATTGGTGTGCTTACTTTTGACAATTTGTAGGTGAGGAGGAAGCAAATAAATTTCTAAAACCTCAGAGTGTGGTTGTTTACAAGAGGGATGTCATAAAAGATGACGCGGAAACAAGAGAGGATTTCGGGGAATAATTCGTGGAGGTGATTGGTGAGTAAATGCAAGACGAGGTGTTGCAAGAATCTTGGGAGGTTTATGGGAAGGTTGAGTATGTAGTGGGTTTGTTGCAATCTTGTATTATCTTCTCAAATATTTAACTTGGAAATTTATGATGTTCAATTCATTGTTGACTGATAAGAAAGAACTCGGAAGCCTATTGAAGACCTTGAAGAGCTGAAAAAAGTATACGTTGTCGTGTTGAGAGGAGTGTGTTTAGAGAACATGCGAAGTGTCTGGCTGCTAGTTGTAGAGCTTCGATGGAGATTTTTGTAACTTGTATCTTCTCTTAGTCTTTGAAGTCTTTAAACTTGAATTTTCACTCGATCTTCACCCATCCTATCATGTGGTGATTTAAAAGGCATGGGTAAAGGTGTATAATAAGAAACAAGTTTTTGGACAGGTAAAACGGGACAGCAGAACACAAGCTACCGTTCGAATGATGGGCTCCTAAACCTCAACTTCACCGGTCAATTGGTCATTAATCTAGCCTCACCAATGAGAACGACATAAAATTCGACCATGTGGGTGATCAACCCCACTTCGTCATCCACAACACAAAAAGAGACTAAATTAAATATCCACATAGCCTGCAACAGGTTTATAATGCAGAATTGAATGCAACGATCCTCCAAATCCGGATTGGAACAACAATAAAAGACAACGGGCCTTCAAAGCTGGCTAAGAACAACAAAGTTACAAACCACAAGCTACAATACACGGCTAGGTCATTGGCATGTACGGTCCTTGAAACTTCAAGTCTTCATGTCTTGGACTCTTTAATTTTTCAAATCTTCAAAAGAACTCCAAAGTGCAAAAAAAACACACACTAAAGAACTACTCTCCACACTAGCTGTGACCTTCTCCATAGTGCCACAGATGGCTTAAGTCTCCAAATGCTTAGTGTAATAGCATTTTAGAAAGCTAACTTCACAAGCAAGATATCCTTCAAATTTTAAATCTAACTAAACTACTATTCAAAATTTATTAGTGTGTAAAGTAGACGTTTCTTAATTCCCTTGTCAACTAACTACTATCTCTATAATCTTTTATAACTTTTGAACTACAAATCCAAATTGCAAGTGGGATAGCAATTTAGAATCCTAACATTGATATCTACAATTTCAAAAAAATTCTTAAGAAACTAAAACTCTGTCCAAAATTTAATGAAGAACAAAGTCTCGGTTTCCTAAGCTATGAAGGCAGCCCACCCTCCTATCTTTTACAATTCATAATTTTTTCAATATGAGTTCAAATCAAGTAAATGAAATCATTATGAATATAAAATTTTACAAACTAACTTTTCAAAAACTTTTGAAGTCATATGAAAAACAAACTCAAAGTTGTAGCCACCACAAGTTTCGGACTTGCTTCTCCAGAATCCCAACTTTCCTCCAAACCTTCCACTCTTCATAACTTTCTCCTCCAAGCTCCAAATCTGATGAGTGATGACTCTTTAGAAAGCTACTACAATGATGTACATTCTCTCAAAATATGAAGACAAGTAAAAAATTACTTTAAAAGTTATGGCTCAAAGAAGCCTCTATTCTTCTCAATGGAGAGCCTCGGGTCTTCTCAACTTCAAAACTCTATAACTTTTGATTCACAAGTCCAAATTTTACTTGCAAGCACAATTTGGTAAGGTCACATTACAAGGAATCAAATGCCAAAGTTTTCATTTCAAAAGATTAATGCTCAATGAGCTACATCCAATCAAAATCTGCCTTCTAAACTCCAACAACCAACACATTCTTTCCTCCCCTAAGATTCCTCATCCCACATTTTCCTCCTCATCTAAGGTAAAAGGAGGAGGCACTTCAGCCCATGCCCCTACCAAGGCCCACTTAATATTCTAATCACTTCTCCATTCTCATTCCCATTTACTCCAAATCGTAGTCTTTTTTAACTAAAATTCTAATTCTAATTTCACTTTCGGTAAATACAATCACCCATTGTGATTTCAACAAACATTCAAAAGATAACTATAAGAACTAAAATTTAACAAATATCAACTAGAGGTAAAAAAACAAAGTTCCAATCAAAGCTTCACTCCATTTGAAGAAACTTGAGAATTCGTTTGACAGTAGTGGCAACATATTTTGCACGCTCAGCCTTTGTTAGAGGGTTCACACGCCCTCCCAATCATCGTTGGTGGCTACGACTATCCTCCACATGCTGAACCATATAAAAATATTGGTCATTGTTCTTGTCTTCATAACTCGCTTCAAACATCACTTCGCGAGTGTTTAGTTCAATACATTCAACTTGAAGCAAGATCACCAACGCTCGAGCATCAACATCAAGATTACCGTGCCATCGCCGTTCCACTAGAGGTTGTTTTGGTATCGAGACGGTCCGGCTTCTTCTCAAAGACATCTAAAATCTCGCGACAAAAGAGGTTGATCCGGCAATTGTGAAAGTGAAAGTTCAAACTCACCGTCTAGTTGAGGCTCTTCATCTTGAGACTCAAAAAAACCCCTCCAATTCGACATTTGACCTACAAAATACAAAACAAACTCACTAATAAGATTGAATAAAGATTTAAAGCAAATCCATCCACTTATACATCTTTACAGGACAATGTCACCTTTAAGCTTCTCAACCTCATAGCGTCACTATGAAGTTATTGAACAAAACATATGATAATATGTTTTTACAATATGTATCGAATTACAATAGAACAACGTCCAAAACAATTGAAGGGAATGGGGATGGTAGAAGCTTTGGTAAATGTTGAAAGTTTGGTAGATAGATGCATAGGTAGAGTATGTAGATAAATATGAGTGGCATTAGCCTACATTTTTCTATACCTTTTTCATGCAATAAAAGTAACTCAATTTCACACACAAAAATTGTGCAATTTGATGTAAAGAAACTCATGTCTCATCATGTACACAAATGGTCCAATTTTCAAACATAGAATGTGCTAAAATTTGAACTACGGATTTCGGTCACTATTCATGCCCACAAAATGCCCAAAATTCATGGGTGGATCAAGGCTTACAAGCACCCCAATTCCACATATGAAAAATGACCATTTTCTTGTTAGGACACAATTTGGGGACAAATTTCATAAGATGAATAAACCACCTTTTCATCTATGTCATACATGAATTTTGGCCTTTTTATATGTCACATTCTAGTTGTAATTATTTGAGTTCTCAATGTTTCAATCATGAACATTTCAACAATTCTATACAAATTTCCACTAAAAAAAACTAGCATTACTCGATGGTGATTCTGTATGAGTGAGCCCACGAAATTCTGAATCAAATTTGCTGAAATTGAAAATGAATTCCGACCCCTCGTCCAACCAAGAGGTCATTTGGGGATTCTGGGTCTTGCATTAATATGCACAACGACAAGTACATGAAATCAAGTTCAGGTAGCGACTGCACACAGTGCACAGTCTGTCAAAAGGAAGCACGGCAAGTATTAATTAAAGAATTTCTACCCAAGCGCCCTCATCACCCCTCTCGGCACCGAGAGGCCATTTGGGATGTCTGGGTCTTGCAGCACTTAATCACTTATGCGCAGACACCAGGACAAGAAATCAAGTAGTCAGAAGGACAAGGAAGGCGACTTCCGAGTACAGCGAGGGAAGTTAGGCAGACGGTCTGTTTCGCCGGAGGGGATGAAAAGTGTCCTCACATTATCTGGCAGTCATATTCAAAGTGTTGTTACTTTTGCATCCAGTGTCAAATTCAATAAAACTTGTTGGAAAAGTTTTTTATATTAGTCTAGTTTCACTGGTACAATTTTCAGATCAATCCGAGATATACTGAGATTTTGAGAGCCCTTCGAAGTTCACAGGTTCAATTTGAGTTCACCACATTGCATTCTGATAGCTGCAACTTCGGGGGCTTGTAACTTTTTCATAAAATGTTTTTTTCTATAAATTTTATTGGATTTTGTTCCTCTTCAGGTCTAGTTACTGTGGTAAGAATTTCATGTCAATCCAAGTTGTTATGAATGTTTGGGAGCAATTCGAAGTTCACAATCCAGACATTTTTGCATTACAGTAAACTTCTGAGGCTTATAACTTCTTCATACGTGGTACGTTTTCAGTCATTTTTGTTGGAAAAGTTTTATATACTAGCCTAGTTTGTGTGGATAAAATTTCATATCAATCCAAGAGTTAATGAGTGACTGAGAAGCATTTCAGTCAAGAAATCAAGTAGTCAGAAGGACAAGGAAGACGACTTCCGAGTACAGCGAAGGAAGTTAGGCAGACGGCCTGTTTAAAGGATTCCGACCCAAGCTCCCCCGAGGACCCTTCTCGGCACTGAGAGGACATTTGAGGGGACCGTCCTGATCTTGCAGTAATTTGCACAAAAACGAGGACAGCAAAATAAGTTCAGAAAAGCGGGGATGAGAAAAAGTAGGGTGGTGACTCTAGAGTCCAACGACAGAAACTCCTGAAAAAAATTTAAAGAAAAAATTCGAACAATAGCCTCCGATGATCCATCTCGGCACCGAGAGGACATTTGATTTGAGGGGACTTAGACTTTGCTGCAATATGCATGAAAACAAGGACAAGAAATGAGGTGCAGCATGCACTGCAGGAGGTTGCTTGCTGCGTCCGACGAAGGAAGCTGTGCATAAGTTTGTTTTGTAAATTTCCGATTCGAGAGCCCCGATGAGGCCTCTCGCCACCGAGAGACCATGTGGGGGTGGGACTTAGTCTTGCAGCATAACACAATCCAGCACAAAAAAACTAATTCAGCACTGCTAGCTAGGGTGGCGACTGTCGCGTGTTGCGAAGTAAGCAGCGCACATGTTTGATTAAAAACATTCCCGAACCGAGCGTCCTCAATGACCCCTCTCTGCACCGAGAGGCCATGTGGGGGTCCCAGTCTTGCACAAATGTGACGAATCTCGATTTCATTCATACTTGTTTTTCTTTGTCTCACATTGCCGCGAGGTTGCCATTGCCGAGTGAATAATTTTGTCTGCCAACGCACCTAATGTGGATTTCATGTTTCAAAGGCATTTTTGTTTCTTCTTGCCCGAGTGACAAGTGAGAGAGAGAGAGAGTCGTACATTAAATTGATCCCAATTTGTTAGCGATTCTTCATTTTGAGATTCAGCGTCACTGTGCAATGAAGCAGTAGCTAGACTAACGTTTTTCAATATGAAATTCTTGAGATTGTCTGGAATGAAAGTGCATGCGGCAATATAATGAATAATGGACAACGGCTGCTCGAATTGGAAGTTGATTTCTCGCCCTGATTTGGTGCGTCATGCCGAGGTATTGCAGTAGAACATTTGGAATTGAACAAGCTCGAAATGATAAGTGAGATTGTGTGTTACAGTTTTACTGTGAACTAGAAATACATCTAACATCGATCCAGCTCCAATTAATTCGCAGTACATTTCCATTCGACTATCTTCTTGGGAACGTATTCGCAGGTACCAATGTACTCAACTGTACGGGCAGTGTGTCTGCAAGTGTGGTCACGAGGTCTCTAACCCTCGAAGATCTTGATCTTCTTAGCTTGGCTCCCTACGAGAAGTAGACGAAGTGATAGGCATTCCGTTTCTTCGAGGTCGATCTACGCGGGAGGGCTGCACGTACCACTGGACGAGAAATTCTGCTACGTTGACAACATTCGTGCTGTCTGAGAGCACTTTGGAATTCGATCACCTGTCGGCGGCTGGCCGGATCAGTGTCCTATTTCTCCACCAGCGCTGATCGATGTTGATTTCCAGGCTCTTTAATTTGTCTCAAGCTTGAGGAGGAGATTTTGGTAAAAACTCGGACTCCCTTTCGCGATGCACTCTCGGCCAAACGCGTCAGCGGGATGCATGAGAGGATCGAGAATGCCTCCGTCCACGAATTAAATGAAAAGATCCGCTGCATTAATCAGGACAGTTCTGCTATATCCGTACCTTCAGTTCGGTTGTCTGTTGTTTTGTTTGCTTCGTTTGTTTCGTTGAGATCTCCTGGACGCACACGTCCCCCAGTCGCTTGCTTGGATACAAGATATAGTATATCAGTGGCTGCATGTCAGTTAATCATTGTAAGATAGTGTATGAATCACATAGATTTTGTGCTCATGGTACTATGGTAAATTGTTGCAACTCTGATTCATTGCATGCATGTATGTTCACGAGGAGGTTTGAGGACTCAATCGTTAACCCTTAACCCGTAGAGGACCAGCAATTGTTTTTTGGTTACGTAGCAATTTGGGGCAGATGTGTGTGACTATATATTTCCATATTTTTGGACCAACTTTAGTAGAAGGTGGGGACGAGGATCATCTTTCATATGCACTAAATTTCATGACATTTGAAAATATGAGTAAAAAGTTACGGCCTAATATGTTACTTTTTTTTTTGTCAATGGGCAATCCGGGCAAATTTTTTTAAATCACTTTTTTTAGAAACAGAAATTTGAAATTGGTTTTCTACAGTTATATATACATGGAAAGCTTTTAGTCATTTCATTTTGATCAATGAATCAAAAGCTAGGAAGATTTTTTGTTTGTGGGCAGTTATGGATTCTCTACTCTAAAATAAACTTTATAGTCCTTTATTTTACTTAGTTTTCAATATTTTGTGAGAGAAATAAAACCATAGGATTGAAATTTTTTATTCTAACATTTCGACCATTGGGATTGGCATTTTTCAATTCCATAGCTCAATTCTTAACAATTTAGTATTTTGAATCATTTTCTACTACTATCTACATACTATTTTTTTCTTATATGTTGTACAATTCCAAATCATTTGAAAATTTTCAAGCATGTCTCCAACTTGTCTAGGAAAAAGTAGCCAAAGAATCCACCACCATTTTGGACATTCTTTCATAGATAAGTGAACTTGTGAAGTGCAACTCCCTTTTTTTTTTCAGGGCCAAAAAGAAGATTTCAATGAATTTGAATGCTTATATCTTACAATTCACATGTTGGAAATTTCTGAAATGTTTACCACATGTTCTCAATTCAACATAATACAAGATCCTACACTTGCATGTGTTGAGAAATGTTTTTTTCAAAAATTTGGTACTTGTATTAAAAATGACAGTTTTGGTGCATTTTTAGAGAAAACATAGTCATGGAACTTTAGGGGTCAAAGGACCAAAGGAGCAAGGGAGTTTCTCTAGAGGAATCGTCAAAAAACTGCCATTTCTTAATCGCATTGTCCAAAATTAAAAATAAATATTTTTGGGGGGAATTCCAACTGTACAAATGTGTAGTAGACTACTATGAAAATGTGTTGCAAAAATTTCAGCCCATTTGACTGTGTGGATTGATTGATTAGAATGATTGAAATGAGAAAAAAAAAATTTATTCTTTAGTTCTACAAAATAAGGTTGGTAAGGTAGAAGCACCAAAATGAGACACTTGTTTTGAATCCCTAGATCTGGAGGGTGTTTGCATGAAAAAATTATGTGTGCTTAAAGGGAAATGGGTTAGAAAACCAACAGAATTGGATTCATATTTTTCTGACTTTGTATGAAAATAATATGAATTTTTGAAAACAAGTGGGTAGATTCACCTACTGTAAACTGTAGACTTACACACAAGTGGTCAAAAAATAGGGAAAAAGCAACAAAGTGAAGCTTGTATTGTGGGGGGGAGACTATGCAAATAAATGGATTATTGGATTTCATTGAACTAAGTTGTCACCCACACTTCTTAACGTCACTATCGGCACACAATAATGCTGAGGAGGTGGTACCTGCAAATATGACAACCTGAACAACGAAAATACAACAAGTACCTCCCCTTAATTTCTTCAAGATCATAGCTGAAACTCTAACCCTTAAGCGGTCGAAAAAAGTGGTGTTCGAACTAAACTCAGACCCTTAGCTATGTCATTTCTAGTTGCTGGCAAACCTAATTTTGAAGGATTTGGTCTATCAATTTCTTAACAACTTTGGTGGAGTTGGTTTTGGGTGCCATCTGTGAGCTTTGAAAGTTTGTTTGTGCTTGTGGAGTTAGAATGTCCAACAGGAACAACCAAGCGTAACGCAATTGTTGGAAAACTTTTACATCTTGGGCATACATAGTATTCGGAATCAGTCTCATTGCTCTAGCTACTCAATATGGTTGGGAACTCATTGCACATGGACGTCAAATTGGCTTCTTTTTATGAAAAAATTGTAGATGCACTCTACATTATCGATGAGAATAGTTTGATCCTTGCTCTCAGCATTTACTTTGACAATCTTCTCATCCCCACAACAATTGTCATGGCAACATTGATAATTCTAAACAAATCCACAAGCTACAAAGATTGCTTGCAACAAATACTAGTGATGTCAAAGTCATCAAGTTCTGAAGTAATTATCAAATCTTCCTTAATCACTTTGTACACATCCACCCATAAGTGTACAAAGTCTTCTCTACAATTCATGATTTTCGTGAAAAACATTATAAAGTGCTATTTGGAATAATATTCTGGAATTGGTATACAAATAAAAGTGGTAGACTGTGAGTTTTTGATTCCATTAATATGGTTGGATTCATCAATGCCATCACCTATATTTTTTTTTAAACTTTGATATCTAGGAAAATTTTGAAATTCATTCAAAATTCGATTACAAACAAGATCTTATCATTTCTTTTGAGTAATATTTGTTGGTATGGATTTGAAATGAGGTTATCTTCACATGGTGATTCTTAGATTTTCCTTTTTTTTCAATGTAGGATCTCATTTTTGCAAATCTCATTTTGAACCACAATCAATGCAATTTTGGCTTGCTCTACCACTTGACATACTTGCACATTTGTACTTTTAGAAACATATATACTCTAGTAACACCAAATCCAACCATTACATAGGGCAACAACTTCATAAAGGATCTCTACAAATTAGGATGACTACAATGCAAGTGGTACGGAGGATGGAACTTCAATTTCAATCTATTTCTCATCCCCAAATTGGACATTGATAAACTCCGGGTTTAAAAAAATGGACATTGGGGAGCTTAGAGGTTAAACTTCACTAGTAGAAAACTGCGTCACCTTCAACATAATCCAGGTGACGCAATTTTCCGTTTTCTACCCCTAAACGCAAAATTTGTGTTAACTATAACAAAGTTTTTAGAAAAATTGCGTTACAGTTAACACAAATTTTGCGTTCAAGAGTAGAAAACAAAAAATTGCGTCACCTGGATTTTGTTGAAGGTGACATAGATTTTTGCTAGTGCTTATATCTAAAAAAACATGAGGTTCTACTTCAACCTCTTGATCCCTAGGGCCTAGCCTATTTCATGATCTAACATGAAACCAAATCCACTAACCAAACCCTCATAATTTGGATAATACTATATATATAAGCTCTTTCATGTGTTCTTTGACTACCTTTAACTTCATTTATTCTTGTGGTCTTCTTGGAGATTTACAAAATTGAGCTTCTTCCCTAGCTTCATAAAATACACAACCCACTAAATTGGACTCTCATTCTTAATATGATTTTTCTTTTAAAATTCTTTTATTATAATGATGATTATCATTATCATTAGGGTTCTTATTATACTTTTATTTTTATTATTCCAAAATGAAAACCCTACATATTCTACGAAAAAAAATGCAACAAAACCAAAGAAAAGAATACATATGTATGCATTATGTAAGGCCACACAATTCATAAAAAACCCATTTATTATTCCATTTGAGAATTAATTTGGTAAACCATACATCCCAATGTGCATGACTCCCTAGTATACTTTACTATAATCCAATTGATTTTATCTAGCTATATTTAGTTTCTACTTCTTTTGGTGTACAATTTCTTTTACTCCATGTATCTTTGAATTCACATTTTCTCCATGTTTTTGACTTAGCATTAATGATTCTACTCTTTCTACCAAACTTCCGACTATTTGGGTAGATGTTCCAATATGAATACACCCTTCTGGTGTACTTGATCATCGCAAAGTAGAATGGAAGTCAATTTTTGCGTGATAGATAATTTTGACAACTCCATTACATTGTCCAAAGTCAACATAGAGTTTGTAACTTGGAACAATAAAGTGCCCTCCATTACAAGAGAAACCATCACTCACTTTTGTTAATTTTCCATTGAATTTGATTGTAGGTGCCCAAATTCCATACGCATATGGGCTACAATCCAGATCTAGATGGAACTTATTGTAAAAGTCATCAAGTGCATAAGGAAGATTATTTGAGAATTTTATACAGAGTTTTGTTGTAAATTGGTAATTCCATTTGACCAAGTAATGGAACACCCAACTTTAATGCTTCTTCCATTGTTCTTATGTATAGATATGGTGCTAGTTGCATAAATCTTGATTCATAGAAATTGACAATCCATTTTACTAATTCTACTTGGTCTTCCTCTCATTTATTTATAGCCTTGGAATGGACACTTAATGCATTTTAGAAACAATGTGTGGCATAATCATTAGATGAGAATGAGCTCCTGCGGAAGACTGCGAGTTCCCACAAGTTCTAAGACTGTGGGAACTCGGCCACAGCAGCTCGCTGACGTGGTCAGGCGACGGCCACGTCGGATAATAATAAAAAATTAAAATTAAAATATTTTTTTTGAAAAAAAAATAATTTTTTAATTTTTTTAATTTTTTTAATTTTTTTAAAATTTTTTTTTTAATAATTTTAAATTCTGGCCAGCCCTGGCTGGTTCCCAGCCATGGGAACTGGCCTGAAACGGCCCTCCAGGGCAGCTGAATCCCATCTAATGATAGATAGGGGTTAATTCATTTTGGATAAAAATTATAAAAAAAATTTACAAATGAGTTAGGGGCCAATGAAAGTGACAAATCTATTATAAGTAATGTAGATAGCCTAAAAATCTAGGCCATTAGTATTCTATACATGTAATTTAGGGGTTGGAAATTAGGATCCTATATATTGTATTTACTACAACCCATATGTACATCTAGTAGAACAACTAGGTATATAGATTGTGGCGACACAAAAGACACAAAAATGCTCATAATGTTAAAATGCTCAAAATGCCAATTTAACCCCATTTTGAAGCCCCTATGCTTATTATTCATAAAAAAAAAAGCTCAAAGTGGCCATTTCTAATGCAAAGAGAAAAAATAAATAAAAAATGGTATTTTTGCATAACTAACAATAGGATCTAACAATAGACTAGTATGAAAATGCATGTAAAAAAATTTCAAGCACTTTGACTATATAGATTGCAAGATAAATGCATTCAAAGTGAAGAAATCATGTTTTTTTCGCACCATGGCAAACTAGTTTATGAAACTTTGAATCTTCTAAATATAAAACTTTTTCACTTTGGATTTTGAATTGAAAATTTTCATTTTATAAGGAATTGAATTGAAAATATTAGAAAAATAAAATTTAAAATAAGAATATGATTTTATTTTATTTTTAAATTATTAAATTGAAGAAGCTATGGATAGCATTACAAGAGAAAGGAATGTTTTTAACTATAGTAATAGTAGTATAGTCCTATAATTAATTACTAGAAAGGGGTGTTTTTAGTAAAATTTTACTACAAATATATGTGTTTTAAAGAAAATTTTACTAAAAACACTCCTTTCAGTTCATTACTTATAGGACAATACCAGCCCTTTTTTTTTCAGCACCATGGGGCCAGATTTCACCATTCCAAAATTAATGTCTACTTTTCGACAAAATTTTTCCATTTCTATTTAAAATGTGGATGAATTTGCCAAATTTGGATGAAAAAGTGCATGAATATGATTGAAAAGTATTTTTTGGTCCAAAAGATGGATGAATGTAGAAATACAATACTTCAGCAAATTTTAAGTGATCGCCACTTTGGCACTTTCTCAAAAAGTAAAAAAAAAAGAGTTGGACAATACTACTAAGACTACACTTGAAATACCCCTTCTTTGTAGTGTAGAGGAAAAAACTTAATCATTAATAGCTCTAAGATGGAATCAAAAACACACTAATTCAAATTTCAAAATTTTTCTATCAATCAAAGTTAATCATGATTGTAGTACTTTTTGTTTTGAATAAATGAGAAAATAGGTCTCAAAAACGAATCCCATACATGATTTTTTCAAGATAATGCTCTAACTGCCCTCAAAACAAGATGCTCCATAACTTTCACACCAAAAATCCAAATGGAATGAATCAAAGTTTTCCATGTGTAAGAAAATACAATGTATGAGAAGAAAAATTTAAAAATTTAATTTCAAGTTTTTATGGATTTTGTTTTTGCTCACTAAATTCAATTCTAGGCTTATTACTATATAACTTTTGCTCGTGGATACCAATTGAATTAAAAATTATATTTTTAGAAAGATAATAAGTTTTTATATATTATGAGAAATTATCACCAAAAATTGAACTCATAGAATGCTAAACCTAAGATTAGAATAGTCTTCTATTAGAGAGTGTATAGTACCTACAACCCTAGGTATTAATGGATGAAGTTTACAAGATTGTGGATGACAATATAAAGAGCAAATGAAAGCTTAGAAAAATAAAAGATATATTTAAACTCATAATAAACCTTAAGAAGAATACATGAATATAAGAAGGATATCCTAAATTTTCCCAAGAAGTTCTTGAATATTGAAATCAAGAGTTGCTACATTTCAAAATGCTACTCAAAAGTCATGACCAAAACAATACAAAATCAACAAATTTCTGTTGTTTTGGGCACCGATAATCACAACTTGATCAATTTAACAAAATTTTGTAAAAGTGTCCAAAGATTTCTATTGATTTAGGCACTTCAAAATTTCTTGGAGTTGAATTGATTCAAACTCAATAAATTGTATAAGTAATAATTAGTTATCTATACATGCACATGTGAATTCAAGCATGGTGTATTGGTTAAAGAATGTGGGTTGTGAAAGTCACATCTTGGGTTCAAACCTCGGCTCCAACACATGTGCTAACGTGACAATACCCTAATAATTGGCACTTCATTTTGTTGAAGTGGTAGTTGCAATCACTACTGATGTGGCAATCGTCTTGTAATTGTTGACGTGGTAGGTGCAGTGGCTGCTAACATGGCATGACCAAAATAATTTTAAAAAAAAACACTTTTCTATTTGATTTTGTCCGAAACAATGCGTCCCAAATGATTGAAATAAACAATAAATTTCAGTTCCATTTTTGTTGTTTTGGTGACTACGTTTCTAGTAGTGAAAACACAGTTTCACATTGACTACAATACCTTGAGTTTTACATTACAGTAGCTTCAGAACTTTGGCAACTACTGATGTTGTACGACAAGGCGATGCGGTTCAAGATTGAGATCCATGGAGTCGAAACTCCGTCCCATCGAAAATTTGTTCACTCTGATGTTGGCCATTAATTCTTGTCGAGGCAGTTGCGGTTTCGTTGATTTGCAAGTGAGTGATTCCATCAGCACAGGAAACTCATATTGTGTTCCCGGTGTAAAAATTCCCGGTGAGTCTCACTTTTCCCGGTGTTCCCAGTGTCTCACACACCGGCAAAAGTGAGACCCACCGGGAATTTTTACACCGGGAACACAATATGAGTTTCCTGTGCAGCCTGCGATTCTTCGCAAATCTGGTATGTTCGTGGTTGAGAACTCTGCCGCATCTTGGGATTCATCTTGTGACTGCATTGAAGGGATTTGCATGAATACTAACTACAAGCAGCTACAGTCTAGGGCTATGTTGTCTTCGGAAACAGACAAACATGGCATCTAGTACTGTATGTTCAAAATAACGTCTAATAGTCCCGTTATTTGTCGCACTAACATAATCTTATATCATTCTCTTACATACTCGACGCCCGTCTAGATTACATTCTCGAAGGGATTGAAAATTCCATTTGAATTGGATTCAAGGAAACTTTAGGAATTCTGGAAGGAAGGTTCTTTCCAAAGGGACGAGCGTGTCATGGCTTCTTTGGCTCATACAGAAGATGAATCGTTCTCTAAGAGCATATTCAAAAGGGATCCATGCTATGGCATCAGACATAGGAATGAATGTTATGAAAATGAGATGTCTGAAGCCGAAATTTAATCCAACGTCAAGGAGCCCTAATCTAACTGTTATGACAGCCCTAATCTGCCGCTGATCTGGTTACCTTACTTGGCTGTGTTCGCCAATGTTATAAACAGTGAAGATATTGCTTTCATTCCATAATGTATGCTCATGTCATCTCCATTTTGTGAGAGTCGGAGCTGAGAATTCTCGTGCAAATCCTGCAAATTAGGGTTACCAATTTTCAGGTTTGACTAATCTGTGATGGTGTATGATTTCAAAGGGAGTGTATGAGGGGAGTGCCTTCTGGAAAGCCTTTTGGAGACGAAGGAAAACGTTCCCTGGAGTGCTCTCTCTCAGATACCTGAAGACATCAGTAGTACGTGCACTCTCAAGGTAACTTTCGCACTTCCTCACCACTTGTGAATGGTATTTATTATGCCATACTTCTTCTTGAAGGACAGTAATGCTGCGATCGACTCCCATTCAGTGTTCCCGATCGAATTAATTTTTCTTAAGTAGCTCGATCCACTTGCTAAAACTCTTGCTAAATGTGCTTCAATTCAAATTGAACACTCTGGTATTCCCATCGGTTGTGGCAATCACCCATTTATCGTCGACATTCTGTTGAATTTGGCCACATTAGTCCAAAATGTGCTTCCATTGAAATTGAACACATACTGTTATATTCCCATTTGCTGTAGGAATCAACCATTTCTGGTCGAAGTTTTGCTCCATTTCGCCACATTAGTCCAAAATGTCGAATAATCAAGCTGTTGTGACTGAGAAGCTTGGTGGCGTTTTGCCTCTCGCTAGTTTGGACAGCCGCAACGTTGCAGCTCATCCGTGGCACGATCTTGAAATCGGTGAGTTGCACACCTCGGTTGCCTTCTCTTTGTGGACATGGAAAGTGGCTTTGGTGGTGACAATTTGTACAGTTCGTGACTTTCACGGCTGGAGCTTGATTACAACAGCTACGTGTGATGAATGGTTCATTGACCACTCTTATGAAGTTGGTTGCATGATCGTGTGACGATCCTCGTGTGGACGATTTTAGAGACAACTTTGGTTCAATGATTCCAAATTTGGATTCAGTGTGTCAATATAGACTGTAAGGGGTGTCTTCCTAAGTAATTTTTAGATCAAGACAGGCCTCAAGTGACCAGACCTAAATGTGACTCTTTATGGGGTGATAATAATCATTATTATTAAAAATAGTCAGAATGATTTTCTTGTAGTTCTTCTTTTTGGCTAATCGAAGACGCTTCAAATGCACCGAATTGAAGAAGGTGTGACTTGGATGCAATTTACTAGAGTTACAAGGGTTCCCTGCTCTTGGGGTAGATGACCTCAAACCGACGTACAGTATGTTGTTTTGTAAGGTGTTCATTATTCTCAAAATTAATAAGTACTGTTCATGCAAAATTTGAAGCATTTAGAAACCATGGATCCTGGGTCCTTGATGAGAAATGTCACGATCTTTCTTCAGTGCATGGTGTCATGAAAATGTGATATTATTAATGCGAAATATCAAGAGCATTTGTGTTTGTGTATGTAAACTGAGTCTGTGTGCATGCATATCTGAAATGCCGCTTGTTTCTTTGGAGTGCTCTGCAGACCCGGAAGCACCGCTGGTCTTCAATTGTGTAATGTCACAGACCTACTCATGTTCGATCAAATATGCTCCTGTTCCACAGAAATTATGTTTTATGATTATCTGAAATGTCAGCAGAGCTCTGTGAAGTGATCAGTTATTGCAGGTGATTGAGATTAGCAAAGGAAGCAAAGTGAAGTACGAGCTTGATAAAAAGAGTGGTATTATCAAGGTACACCAGATATCAGTATATGCTAGATTCGTGTACTCCCTTGTCGTGATTGGCATTCGAGGAAGATCGCATAACACTCTAAGAAATCAGTTCTTCACACCATGGGCTCTCTAATATTCAAGAGAGCCAGAGGGTATCCAAGAACATTATCTTCTTTGGTTGATTTCAGTAATAAATTGAGTTCAACATTTCAAAGCAAACTCCCTGACTTACGAGTCACAAATGGTCATGGTTCTAAAGTTGCAGCCCTTGAATGCATTCCACATGATTTTAGGGCATCTTTTGCTTTAAGTGGGATGTAGCATCTTTTTTTCTTGAAAATTCTGGAGTTGCTTAAGGAATGGCTTTCCACCTCTAAATGTTGCATACACACTCAAGGAACTCTCATAAAACAAAATTGCTTGAGAACCGTCCATTTCAAAGTAAGAACAAATTGGATTTGGGCATTTGTAAATTACTTTTGGCTTGTTAGGTGTTTAAGGGTTAATGCAAATTAAACCGTGTCTTCAAATTCTATTGCATTGTGGTATAGACTATAGAGCATCATCTTTGAAAACCTTTCAATGTCCCGGGTTTAGTGTATGATTTTATTCTATCCATTTTATCTATAAACAAAAGTATAGCTATGTGGAGTTTTGCACTTTGCTTGTTTTATTAGGCACCATCACTATTAGGGGTGCTATTTTGTCAACCTTGGAGTGTGAGCCTGGGAGCTTAAGAGTGTGTGAGCCTTGATTTACTTAGATGCTTATTGTGTTGTTTGGGATGGAAGGCTTACAACTATGGTTTAAGGAATTTAGGATCTTCACATTTTAGGAACTTTAAAAAATATATCAATTGAGACTTTGTGATTATCAAATTGGCTAAGCTAAATCATATATGATAAAAAAAAGAAAAATATTTTACATTCAAAATACATCACTACCATATGAATAAATTCCAACAACAAGATGTTGAATTTGAGCTCTCTTTGTTGTTGAATGTTTCTCCTTAGACTCTTTAGTAGAGTCATCTATAAACTTTAGAATATGAGGATTTAAGAAATGGTCCCTTGAAGTTAATTTAAGATTTAGGGTTGCAAAATCTTTGAAAATGGCATGCGGTGTCAAATAAAAGAAAAAGAAAATGGCCTTTGCATACATAAGGAGTTGGAAAGGTGTAGAGGGACTAGAAAAGAATTTGTGATTTGCAAAGAACAATACATGTTTTGACTTGCTCACTCTTTCAACTTACCTACACAATATATGAATACAAATATGAGAACCAAGTACTATATTATAAAATTCCAAATTGTAGTTGAGAAGACTGTGGGAATCTTACTTACTGAATCTCAATTTCTTCACTATATGTTGGACTTCCACGTCCTCATCTTCTAGATCAAGAGAAGCAATTGTAGAGCATTGTGGTTGCATCTTATATAGCAACTACAAGTGTGTGGATGAAGAAAGCTAGCAAAGCATCAAATATTGTCTTATCCCCTTCCAAAGCCAAAATATGACAACGTGTAGCCAAACAAGCATGGATGCTAGAGCTTGTAGAGATATAAAATTGACAAAATAACAATTAAAAGGATTGTGAATAATTTGAAATCATTGGTAGAAGTCTTTAGAGGTGGAGAAAAAACACAAAAGCAAGACTAACTTGTAGCTTTCCATGAAGACCTTACTGATTAGGCTTCTCACCAATCTTTCCAACATCATCTTTGCTACAAAAATTATGAAAGATATTGTCGTGGACTCACAATCAACATTAATACTAATAGCATAATGAGCATGAATTGGCTCGAATGAAAATTTTGATAAAAACGACCTATTGGAGCTTTAATATAAAGAGATATAGAAAAGGACATACTTTGCAAAACATATCAATTGGAAAAATCAAGCTAAATTAAGAAGGAAAGCTTGAGTGATTTAGGAATTAGCTTAATTTGGAAGAGGGGTTTGAGGGCAAAGTCAAATGCAACTTGTTCATACTCCACTACTCTTTATCTTACTAGAATCCAAATGTTCTTCATAATCCTAGAAAGTACGATTTAATCTCATGATTGAATGGATACAAGTTAAAGTAGGCCACCACCATCATGTAGGTAGTTGTTAGCAAAATCAAAGGTGGATTAAGGATATGTAGGATAAGAACCAATTCCAATGTGGAATGGATACAAATGGAGTAGATATGGAAGGAACAAGTGGACCTTCCACGATGTCTACAAGTTTAGGTCTACTGCACCCTACTTATTCAACACATTGTTGAAGAAATAGTCCTTGTCAAAAGAATGTAGGATATAAATATTCATCTTAATAAGACTTAGAAGAAATAAAAAAAATAAAAATACAGTACAACCACAAATTCAGGAAAAGGGTAGTGAGTACTATGTCTAAAAAATTCATGAGGTTGTGGTATGCTTTGGGAAGGGGAACTTTTTTGAACCAAGTAGACTAACAATTGACATGTTTAGTATGCATTCATCAATGTCCAATGTATTAATACATGATGATTGAGTTAGATTTTTAATCTCAACATACCAATATGCCATTGATAGGAAGACATTTTGCTTTTCTTCATATGTAAGTTTGGCACGAAATCAAGAAGATTTTTGTATATAGGTCTTAATGAATTCAACCACTTCACCTTGTGAATTGGACTAATATTGACATTCATAATCAATTGCAACTTGTCTAGGGACAATTCCAAGACGACGTCCTTGCCTTTCAATTTATAGAGTTAGAAGAGAATTGCACTTATAGTTAAGAAATAAGTTAGTTAGTCTATATAACAAAGGTTCAAAAGTAAAGCAATGGTCAATTTCATTAAAAGGGGGGTATTCTATTAAAATGGCTGGCCATTTTGGAACTTTGACACTTCTAAGGTTCATACCACACGGTGTGAAATCTAGACCCATCCTACATGTTAGAAATCAAGACTTATTCTAAATGTCTAAAATCTAGACATGCCATAGATGGTTTAGACCACAAGGTCTAAAATTTATATTTGTTATAGATGTTTGAAATCTATATGTATCCTAGATATTTTAAATTTACACCTATCCTAGTTGTCCCTTTTACAGTCTAGACTATGCGCGGTATGAAAAATGGCATATGGAATATTGCTCTGTTAATGAAATTGACAATAGTACTTCTTCTTCCATCCACATCCACAATAAATTCAAGATTAGCAGTCATGTATACTAAAAATTATTACCGAAATTGGTAGGATCATGTAAAATTTTTGGATTATATCATGAGAAGGAAGCCACATCAATAGACTCTACATATACAAATCTAAAATACAAACTTCCATATATAGTTCACAATGAAGGCATAAGATCTAAACATTTGATATAAAGTGGAATGTCACTTCTATCTCATTGTCATTGATAGGATCTACTCCATAAACCCATGGAGAACTAGCAAGAAGGTGAACCAACTCATTAAAACCTACTAAGTATGAGACAATTTTAAAGAGAAGAAGTCCTATTCTCTATTGATTTCATCTAGGAAATCATCCAAGCTTACAATTGGCCTATCTACAACTACTTCCACATGCTCTAATCAACTTGAAACCAAAAATTAGTTCAACATTTCAAATGACTATTGAAGTATAGGAGAATGATTTCAATCTAGAATCCTACATTGAAAAACCTCAACCCCAAACCAATGTCAAATTTTGCTTGTTTCAATTCCTAATGCTCTCAGAACGCATTGTTCAAACACCCTTTGTGCAATTTTGCTCTAATGTTGGAACCCAATTATTCCTAGAGACCCCTAGGAAGTTCTTGGTGTTGCAAATTATTAAACAAATATGAGACATGAAAATAGGGCATGGGGATGTACTAAACTTGACGGCCCTTGTATTATAACACAAGGGTATATTTTTAAGTTATCAATGTTTCAATCATGAACATTTCAACAATTCCAAATTCCCACTCAAAAAAAACTATAGTTACTAGATGGTGATTCTATATGAATGAGTTCACGAAAACTTGAATCAAAGTGGCTTTCAACTACAAATTGCTGAAATTGAATTCCGATTCGAGCTGCCCCTTCCCCCAATGACCCCTCGTCCAACCAAGAGGTCATTTGGGGATTCTGGGTCTTGCATTAATATGCACAACGACAAGTACATGAAATCAAGTTCAGGTAGCGACTGCACACAGTGCACAGTCTGTCAAAAGGAAGCACGGCAAGTATTAATTAAAGAATTTCTACCCAAGCGCCCTCATCACCCCTCTCGGCACCGAGAGGCCATTTGGGATGTCTGGGTCTTGCAGCACTTAATCACTTATGCGCAGACACCAGGACAAGAAATCAAGTAGTCAGAAGGACAAGGAAGGCGACTTCCGAGTACAGCGAGGGAAGTTAGGCAGACGGTCTGTTTCGCCGGAGGGGATGAAAAGTGTCCTCACATTATCTGGCAGTCATATTCAAAGTGTTGTTACTTTTGCATCCAGTGTCAAATTCAATAAAACTTGTTGGAAAAGTTTTTTATATTAGTCTAGTTTCACTGGTACAATTTTCAGATCAATCCGAGATATACTGAGATTTTGAGAGCCCTTCGAAGTTCACAGGTTCAATTTGAGTTCACCACATTGCATTCTGATAGCTGCAACTTCGGGGGCTTGTAACTTTTTCATAAAATGTTTTTTTCTATAAATTTTATTGGATTTTGTTCCTCTTCAGGTCTAGTTACTGTGGTAAGAATTTCATGTCAATCCAAGTTGTTATGAATGTTTGGGAGCAATTCGAAGTTCACAATCCAGACATTTTTGCATTACAGTAAACTTCCGAGGCTTATAACTTCTTATCCGTTTTCAGTCATTTTTGTTGTGAAAGTTTTATATACTAGTTTGTGTGGTTAAAATTTCATATCAATCCAAGAGTTAATGAGTGACTGAGAAGCATTTCAGTCAAGAAATCAAGTAGTCAGAAGGACAAGGAAGACGACTTCCGAGTACAGCGAAGGAAGTTAGGCAGACGGCCTGTTTAAAGGATTCCGACCCAAGCTCCCCCGAGGACCCTTCTCGGCACTGAGAGGACATTTGAGGGGACCGTCCTGATCTTGCAGTAATTTGCACAAAAACGAGGACAGCAAAATAAGTTCAGAAAAGCGGGGATGAGAAAAAGTAGGGTGGTGACTCTAGAGTCCAACGACAGAAACTCCTGAAAAAAATTTAAAAAAAAAATTCGAACAATAGCCTCCGATGATCCATCTCGGCACCGAGAGGACATTTGATTTGAGGGGACTTAGACTTTGCTGCAATATGCATGAAAACAAGGACAAGAAATGAGGTGCAGCATGCACTGCAGGAGGTTGCTTGCTGCGTCCGACGAAGGAAGCTGTGCATAAGTTTGTTTTGTAAATTTCCGATTCGAGAGCCCCGATGAGGCCTCTCGCCACCGAGAGACCATGTGGGGGTGGGACTTAGTCTTGCAGCATAACACAATCCAGCACAAAAAAACTAATTCAGCACTGCTAGCTAGGGTGGCGACTGTCGCGTGTTGCGAAGTAAGCAGCGCACATGTTTGATTAAAAACATTCCCGAACCGAGCGTCCTCAATGACCCCTCTCTGCACCGAGAGGCCATGTGGGGGTCCCAGTCTTGCACAAATGTGACGAATCTCGATTTCATTCATACTTGTTTTTCTTTGTCTCACATTGCCGCGAGGTTGCCATTGCCGAGTGAATAATTTTGTCTGCCAACGCACCTAATGTGGATTTCATGTTTCAAAGGCATTTTTGTTTCTTCTTGCCCGAGTGACAAGTGAGAGAGAGAGAGAGTCGTACATTAAATTGATCCCAATTTGTTAGCGATTCTTCATTTTGAGATTCAGCGTCACTGTGCAATGAAGCAGTAGCTAGACTAACGTTTTTCAATATGAAATTCTTGAGATTGTCTGGAATGAAAGTGCATGCGGCAATATAATGAATAATGGACAACGGCTGCTCGAATTGGAAGTTGATTTCTCGCCCTGATTTGGTGCGTCATGCCGAGGTATTGCAGTAGAACATTTGGAATTGAACAAGCTCGAAATGATAAGTGAGATTGTGTGTTACAGTTTTACTGTGAACTAGAAATACATCTAACATCGATCCAGCTCCAATTAATTCGCAGTACATTTCCATTCGACTATCTTCTTGGGAACGTATTCGCAGGTACCAATGTACTCAACTGTACGGGCAGTGTGTCTGCAAGTGTGGTCACGAGGTCTCTAACCCTCGAAGATCTTGATCTTCTTAGCTTGGCTCCCTACGAGAAGTAGACGAAGTGATAGGCATTCCGTTTCTTCGAGGTCGATCTACGCGGGAGGGCTGCACGTACCACTGGACGAGAAATTCTGCTACGTTGACAACATTCGTGCTGTCTGAGAGCACTTTGGAATTCGATCACCTGTCGGCGGCTGGCCGGATCAGTGTCCTATTTCTCCACCAGCGCTGATCGATGTTGATTTCCAGGCTCTTTAATTTGTCTCAAGCTTGAGGAGGAGATTTTGGTAAAAACTCGGACTCCCTTTCGCGATGCACTCTCGGCCAAACGCGTCAGCGGGATGCATGAGAGGATCGAGAATGCCTCCGTCCACGAATTAAATGAAAAGATCCGCTGCATTAATCAGGACAGTTCTGCTATATCCGTACCTTCAGTTCGGTTGTCTGTTGTTTTGTTTGCTTCGTTTGTTTCGTTGAGATCTCCTGGACGCACACGTCCCCCAGTCGCTTGCTTGGATACAAGATATAGTATATCAGTGGCTGCATGTCAGTTAATCATTGTAAGATAGTGTATGAATCACATAGATTTTGTGCTCATGGTACTATGGTAAATTGTTGCAACTCTGATTCATTGCATGCATGTATGTTCACGAGGAGGTTTGAGGACTCAATCGTTAACCCTTAACCCGTAGAGGACCAGCAATTGTTTTTTGGTTACGTAGCAATTTGGGGCAGATGTGTGTGACTATATATTTCCATATTTTTGGACCAACTTTAGTAGAAGGTGGGGACGAGGAACATCTTTCATAAGCACTAAAGGATCAAGGCCATTTTTTTGGGGAAAAAACATTCAAAATAGTCAATTCTGTTGCATTCACCCAAGCCCCCCCCCAATACTTTTTTTAGAATCTAATGATAGGATCTTGTACTATACTTGTCTGAAATGAAGTGGTAAAAATTTCATGAAGTTTGACTGTATTGATTGGAAAATATTAGCATTCAAAGTTATTTTTTGAAGAAGATGCTCATATTGCCTGAAAGAAAAGATTGTTCATAACTTTCACATCACTAATCCAAATGGAATGAATCAAAGCTTCACATATAAAAAATATATAATCAATAAGAAAAGAAAAGAAAATTCATTTAATTTCAAGTTTTTGTGGATTTATTTTTTTGCCCGGAGTCATGAAAATTATGTTTAAGATAGCATAACTTTTGCTCTTAGGCACCGATTGAAAGAAAAATTATATTCCTATGAAGCTAATCAATTTTTCTATCTTATGAGAAAGTTTCAGTAAGTTTCACTAAAAATTGAGGTCATAAGAACCTACTCGAAATCCATTTTGTCCCCCAAGGGGACAATAATCCTTTAGGGGATATGTACTAAATTTCACGACATTTGGAAATATGAGTAAAAAGTTATAGCCTAATATGTTACTTTTATTTGTTAATCGGTAGTCAGAGCAAATTTTTGAAAATCACTTTTTTTAGAAATAAAAATTTGAAATTGATTTTCTAGAATTTTATATACATAGACAGCTTTCAGTCATTTCATTTTGATCAATGAGTCAAAAGCTATGAAGATTTTTTTTGTGGGCAATTATGGATTCCCTATTCTAAAATAAACTTTAAAGTACTTTATCTTACTTAGTTTTCAATATTTTGGAAAAAAAATAAAACCATTGGATTTAAATTGTTTCTTCTAACATTTCAACCATTGGGATTGGCATTTTTCAGTTCTATGATTCAATTCTTAACAATTTAGTCTTTTGAATTATTTTCTACTACTATTTACTTACTATTTTTTTCTTATATGTTGTACAATTACAAATGATCTAAAATTTTTCAAGCATGTGGCCAACTTATACAGGAAAAAGAATTGAAAGAATTGAAAGAATCCACCACCATTTTGGACATTTTTTCATAGATAAGTGAGCTTGTGAAGTGCAACTTCCTTTTAGCAGAATACAAGATCCTATAGTTGCATGTGTTGAGAAAAGTTTTTTTCAAAAATTTGGTACTTGTATTAAAAATGGCAATTTGGGAGCATTTTTGGTGAAAACATAGTCATAGAACTTTAGGGGGTCGAAGGACTGAAGGAACACGAGAATTTCTCTAGAGGAATCGTCAAAAAATTGCCATTTCTTTAGTGCATTGTCCAAAATTGAAAATAAATACTTTTGGGGGGAATTCCAACCATACAAAAGTGTAGTAGACTACTGGGAAATTGTGTTGCCAAAATTTTAGTCCATTTGACTGTGTGGATTGATTGATTATAATGATTGAAGTGAGAAAAAAATTTTATTCTTTAGTTCTACGAAATAAGGTTGGTAAGGTAGAAGCACCAAAATGTGACACTTGTTTTGGATCCCTTGATCTAGAGGGTGTCTACATGAAAAAAATTTGTGTGCTTTATTGGAAATGGGTTAGGAAACCAACAAAATTGGATTCTTATTTTTCCAACTTTGTAAGAAAATAATATGAATTTTTGAAAACAAGTGGGTAGATTCACTTATTGTGGATTGTAGACTTATACACAAGGTTAGTGGTCAAAAAATAGGGAAAAAGCAACAAAGTGAAGCTTGTATTGTGTAGGGGAGACTATGCATATAAATGGATTTAACTAGACTAAAGCATACAAGGGTGGTTGCAAGAAACACTTGTCCTATTTGTTGCGTTTTCGGTTTTCGTTGCGTCAGTCCTATCAGTACTACGAGTCCTACGAGTAGTATGAAGGGTACGGGAGATGAAACGTGCACCATTGATTGGAATCGAGATGAAACACTGGGAAGACACGTGGATACATGGTAGTGGATGACAGTAGCAGATGTTAGGGAAGGATAATTTCTTGCGACAGTTGTTGTCATCCGCGATTCCGTCGTCTCCTTCAATTTGCTGTTTTCCTTTAATTCGCCCAACACGTTCACCTAGGGGTTCCTGCGAAATGCAACATTTTGTGTTTAGGATGTAGCCTGTGCTCAGTAATCATCGCGCTCCCAACCGCCTCCTTGCATGACCGTTTCGTTGCAACAGTGTCATCCGTGAGGCTTTTGCTAGTGTTCTTCTCTAACATTGTGTATCCGTAGTTGTGGTGCGAAGGGCGGTTCAGATGACTAAGAGACAGTGCATACAATCCCCAAAGTACACGGAGTGGATCAATGTGCAGTTCATTGATCGGTGGAGGGCAGTCAAGGCGTGTGTCCAGGACTGTCGCTGCTGCGACGAGGGCACTATAAGTCAAACATTTGGACAGCTGCGTAGGTCAGTAACACTCTCATACTTCTGTTGTCAATTCCTTTAGGGTTTAGGGTTTAGGGTCATCATCCATTGGCAGAAGTTGTTGAATAGTCAATCATCGTCATCAAAGTACTGTATAATATAAAACCATGGTGGCAGCATGGTAAAATCGAAGGTATTGAGGGCAGTTCCTCTTCATAGACTGCAAAAACGGAAAATTCTATGGAGTGATGAGGAGGAGGAACCGAGTGACCTCAATCATGTGAAGAAAGGGGAATTCAGTCGTGAGGAGCCTCTTGGCAGCGTCCATGGTGCTGCGGTCACTTGCACATCAAGACCTCAGCCTTCACAGAGACGCCGCATTAGCTTCCATGAACTAGTCCACAAGAGTAATGCAGAATGTGCGAAATTATTGCATGGCTTACCTCAGCCAGTAGAACATAGACGGCCTGCTGTGGCAACGGACACATTCCATGCCACCGCAGATGATGCTTGCGCAACAGGGTCCAGACGACAATTTAGCCTGGCAGATTTGGAAAGGATGTTGACCGAAGAAAGCAACGACTAGAAATTAGGGTTTATGTTCAGTAGCACCAAGTCCTTCTACTAGAAATAGTACAAGTGAATGCCCCAATCATTTTTACTATGTGGGACTCCATGCTCTATGTTCTTGGAATGGAACATGTAGTCCACATGTATTCCCAGTAATGAACTCATTTTCTCTTTAGTCGAAAATTTCCTCCCATGTCCTATTTGTAAATACGGATGAGTGTTGCTGCCTTTTGTATTTCTCTTGCTCTTCCTTTGCCCTTGCCTACCGTCCCTCTCTTCACTTGTCTATGATGCGTGGGCCTATTCAAGTGAGGCATACTAATGAAGCCTTTTCATCTCATATTTCTAGTTCTTTGTTCACGTTTGAATGCATCGTCCAATACTTCATGCAAGACTGCATTTTGCACGTCATACCCTTCTTCATTTCTTCCTTGGTATTGTAGGTTGCCCTGCTCTACTAGACATAGAAAACATTCCTCACTTTTCGTCTAATGAAGCATGACTTTCTCGTAGGCAGACACATTCATTTTGACGTAGCATTTTCTCTCCTACTGCTTCAGATTCTCTCCTTGCGGATCCTTTGTGTATAGTCATCGTCCCTCTGTGTGGACTGTGTAGTCCTCTACAACTTCCGCTTTGTCTTAAAGACTCCATGTAGTACAGCATTAGTACTTTGGCATACATCTAGTATTACATAAGTACCATAGGAAGTACTGAATGGGACATTAATCTGCCACTTGCATGTTTTTTGCATGTACAGAGGTGAAACCAGTGTGTGCAATGGCAAAAATGAAGAGTACTACGACGGATAACCAAGGCCGACCTCAACCAACTCAGCATGCATGTGCGGAGGACAGTAGTGGCACTGATGACGGCAATGCCATTACGTACGAGAAGAAGGGGAAGAGAAGATCAGCATCACGTCCAGTTCAGTCTGACTTGGACAAAGGGGGGCTCGGGGGGGCTTCTGCTGTAGGAGAAGGTGGAAGCAACAACAACAAAAAGGGTGGAAGGGCAGGACCTAGTCCAAAGAGAAAACATAAGCGGGTAGCTTCGCCATCCCCATCCTCAGGAAGTAGTGAGGAAGCTTGAGATAGCGAAGCCTTGGAGCAACTACCGAAGAGGAAACTAGCCAAGCGCAAGAAACTTGCCCCCATTGACAGAGAGTACATGGAGGACGAATGCCGCCACCAGCTCAATCTCCTTAGCCACCCATCGAAGTGCCCTCCTACAGCCATGTCCGAAGACGTTTTCCACACTTCCTGCAAGCTCCCCTGAGATGGAAAGAATCTGCATAGGCTTCGCATGGACAAAGACGTGCCCCTAGTTGATGTGTAGGCCTTGTTTGGCGAAGAGAAGGGGCGGAATGGTTTCCTTATCACAGAAAGGTTGACTCCCGCTTTGCGGAAAGAGGTGGAGTCACTGTATTGCCGGATTTATCAGAAGACGCACTCCAGCACTCATGTAGGGAAGGAGTTGGCCATGGGGTGGACTCTGTAGACACAAGGCCATGACATAAATTGGGCAGGCTTCACTGTTGAAACCAATTTGGGACAGCGGAAACAATATGCCTGACGTGTGAAGACGTGGTTGACAAGGATTGGCGAAGCACAAAATAGACCATTCGCTGAGGTCGTCCAAAGCGAGGCAATTTCAAAGTACTGGGATGTCAAGGATGACAATAAGCCAGTCTTACAGGTACTCGAAGATGGACAAGACATTCTTCTTCGAAATGTGAAACCTGACCAACTGCATTAGCGTCTTCCAACTATGACAGACACTTGCTGGGCTGAAAGGTATATTCATGCTCTCTTCTCAAAGTTTGCTACTGAACCCTTACGAACTGGCATGGTCGTTGGCCATGCAGTACTTCAGTGCATTCCCATGAATTTTTACGTGTCTCCCTGTGTCGGGCAATGGACGACTACTACTAGGGTAGTATGACTTAGTGCATTAGTTCATTGTCGATGCACCTTGTCCTTTCGTCTACAAGACACGTCCCTCGGAGTCCTCATACTACTTTAGTGCACTAGCGCGCAGAATTTCATGGAGTAACGCTCTTGTACTTCTGCACTTCGAGTTGTCCTTCTAGATAAGGCAACTCTGCAAAGTCATGGCAGCTTCTTCCTTAAGGCCTAATCCATCCTTACAGTACTGTCCAGTAGGACTCCTAGCACTCACTATGTCCTGTCCTTCATTAGTGATGCACTTCGCTTCCACATGCTAACTTCGACGCACTACATTTCTGTCCTTCCTGTCCTACGCAATGTAGTCCCACGGATTGTCGGTTGTAATCTGTGAGGAAGAAGGGACTCATCGGTAAGAAGTAGTACTACAGAAACAATCTTTTGTACTAATCATTCCTTCTACTTCCATAATGTACTATGAACGTCTTCAAGGACATGATAATGTGACCACCGCGGTGCTCACAGGACTAAAAAAAAGCATGATGCACATATTCACTACTTAAACCAATCCGAACTCATGCACTGAGGACTTCGTTGGGACTATGGCAGTTGCTCATAGTCCCTTCAGGACTTTAGTGAGGTCTTCAATTATATTTAGAGTACTACAGTACTACATGTTCCTCGGAACATACATCACTGTACTTGTGTGCACAGGAGAAGTGATATGAAGTACTCTTAGGACTTCGATGAGTACTTTGTTGTACTATGAGGAGGTCTGCTTGTCTGAGTACTAACCACCTACTTTACATTTCATGGGCCGCAGGAAGGCCGAGGTAGAGGACCTGGTGAAATTTCTCACTGGGAAATTGAGGAAACTCGAGTACAACGCTGAGGCACTGCAAACGAAGGCGGATTCTGCAGTAGAGCAACAATGAGCTAGTCTACTCGGAATTCAGCAAGTACAAGACACGATGACGGAGATGGCAGAGGAAGGCGGCTCCGAATTTCTCAAGCGCTTACTAGACAGCCACTCAAAGAAGATGAAGGAATTGACAACCGTGGAAAGTGAGATGCGCAAAGCTCTTGATGATGTCACAGGGAAAATATTGGGTACTCAATCTCGCCTTGCAGCACTGGAAGAGCACCTCGAAGACCTAGTGTGGGGTAGAGAAGGAGCAATACTCCACCCCCATCCGCAGCCCAATCACGTTGAAGCGATGTTTAAGGACGTATCCACTCCCTTCAGTTTGGAGCTTCAGCACTGTGCTGCATGCTCAGAGGGGTTCTCTTGTGCAAATGTGCTTGTCTATGCTTGCAGGCATGTGTATCACCCATGGTGCGCCGCACACTGGTTCAAAGCCACATCCCTGTGTGCTCATAGTCATTGCGGTGCAGTTCATCCAATGTGGTTGAAAAGTTGGGGTTTCCCTACTTTAGGTGACCAAGCGAGAAAACCAAAGGAGCCTGCGGTAGTCGAAGGCGTCTCTACTGTTCTCGGCCAGGGTCCCTCCACCCACGAACACCGACCGGGACATGTCATGGGTACGTGACTGCTTCTCCGTGCATGGAGAGAAGGCTGTCTTGTATTTTCAAATCATAGTGTTCACCATAGCAACACCACATAACATTAGTTTCTAATCATTAACGCTTTCTTTTCGCTGGCTTCAGGACTAGCCGAATAGTACAAATGTAATAGGATGTACATGAGTAGGATTGCAGTACTCCCTTCCCTGTTTCCTGTATGTAAAAGTACATGTCCTGATTCTATCATTGGTACATTGATGGTGCTCTTCTTGAATGTCTCTCTCTTCTTCCGTGCTCACTGCATTTATGAGAATAGAGAAGCAAACCGTGACTCACCCTGACCACGAACATTGTCGACTGCATGTGCAGGCCTTTCCTCCATTGGAACTGGGGCACCTAGCGTATCCGCTTCTGACAGCACCTTCACTAAGTGTTTCGGTAGGGACAAGTACTCCTCGCTTGGAAATGTCGTTCTTTCAGGCAAACGACTACGAGATGACAGTCATGTAGCGGGCACTCCAGACGGCGATGCCACGTCTAATCCTTTTGAATCGAAATGCTCCGTTGCCTCTGCAGGAATCAAACATAGTCGTTGTAATACGCCTCTTCTACTATCTTCATCAGATGCACAGGAGTTTCCTTTAGGGACTCACATTACCATGAAGAATGTAGAAGATGTTGTTGCACTTACTCCCGTCTCAGCAGCACCAATTGCCTCACCACAGTGTCTAGCAGTGGAGACTATGCTGGCGGATGAAAAAGAAGACAAAGGTCTTCCTATGCCTGACTCCTTAGCATCATCAGTTGCATCAAAGCTTGTTCGAACCTCTTCCCCAGCGGTAGCACAAGTGGAACCCATAGCTCTTCCGGATTCACCAGTAAGGGAGGTGGACGTTTTGAAGCTGCAGTTCAGCCAGAAAGATAGGACGCTCAGTGCTCTGGACCTAGAGTTACAGCAACTGGATTCACAGTCACTGGGATTTAGTGACACAGATGACGCCAATCCCAGTGCACCTATGTGCACTACGGAGTTCCACGTTCCTCTGGTATGTGGACTTATAATGAAATCCGCTCTTCTCTACTTGATCATTCAATACATAGTCGAGTGTCCTGAATTCCGGATGTAGTTTGTGATCCTTTTTTGTATTCGAAGACAAAGAAACCCTTTCTGTTGTCGATGTAGGACTTCAGCAGCTTCCACAGTAATACATGTAATTTGATCGTCGTCGGTGAATGCAGGATGCGACACGCCAAGGAAGTGATATTGCCGATGAAGATGACCCCTGGGATTTGACGGTAAAAGAGGATGTTGCACTGCTGGGTTCAACCGCCTCTATTGTGGCCAATGTTTTACCACTAGTGTCGAGAGAACCATAGGAGAAACTGTCACCATTCGTAGAGGCTGACCAGGCTTGCAGCCCAGTGAAAGGCGTCATTAAAAACACCTCGTCAGGTATGCCACGCACCAAGAATGAGTAGTCCCAATACATGTGGAGTCATTTACGAAAGCAACCGTATTGGCCGACATTTCGTTCACTAAAAAAGACTCCTAGTACTGTCAATACTTGCAAGCAGTATACACGACATACTTGCATGTACTAATTCAGTACTAGGGAGCACTGACATGAGTACTTTCTGTATGGTTGTATGTGTTCTAATGTCGACCGTTTATTGCCTTTCCGGTCACAATGCACATTATGTGCACTACGTCTAGTGCCATACACCTTCCATTCCTGTGGACTATGGTGTGGTAGGTAAAGGAGGAAGTCGTGCTGCATCGAAGTCTGGTGAATCACCTGATGCATTCCGCAGGCAATTGCGACCTCGGCCAGCTGGGGGTTCTCCACTTTCGGTGTCTAGTCCTCCTTCAACAAGTCCTGCAGAAACTCCAAGTCCCGGAGAGGTGGGTAAAAAGTGACACTATTGTGTGGCTGCAAGCACAAGGCACTGTGGTGGATTGTGCGTTTAGTGGGGGGACTGCCTCCGCCACTTTTGAGAGACGTTGGCCTGAAGCACAGGACTTTCAAGCAGCAATGAGTGTCCGCTTTCCATGTAGTTCTTGCCTTCTTGGGCTGCATCTGAGAAGTAAAAGGGGGCAGTCCAGGGAAGGTCCGTGGGCTTGTGGGTAGTAGTGGGTGTAGCTCTTCGCCCTTTTCTTGGTATCCATGTACTTCATGCTTATGCAATATACAGTTTCGGATGGCTTTGTGCTTGTTGTATAATGTGTTGGTTTCAACAAGAGGCACACTCAACGACTCTGTGTGATTTGTCAAGTGGCATGGAAAGGGTTTCCATATTGTTTGCGGGATCCTGTACACCGCTTTTCGTGTTGCCCTTGGACACGGACTATACATATGTTTGCAGTCCCATATTGCATCAATCAGTGAGTGTTGAAGCTCTAGCTGCAACATATTATGTACATATGTATCCCTTAGGCACTTCTGGAAGGAACTCCGGTCTTCCCGGCGGAGTGACTTCATCGTGGGAGGAGAATGTAGGGTCAACATACTTGGACGATGGTACCCTTCACCCGCGGTACATCAAACAGGTCAGCGCGGGCTTGTCCTTGCCTATCCCGCATGTCATTACTTAGTAGGATTACGGAGTTGTATAGTAGTCATTTGTTGTACCATGTAGTACAGTGAAATCCGCGTAGTCCTATAATACTCATTTGCTCTGCCATGGAGTACAGTGAAATGAAGATCCATCCGGAGATTGAACCCGCTGTCCTATTTTCCTAACTAGTAGTAAGTGACAGTTCCAGATGACGCGCACTTTGGCGAACGGAGGTCTAGTTTGTTGTCATGGGCAAAATGCCTGCCCTGAATTGCGGGGAGGTCATTGAGCAGGGCATGTGTAGCGATTGTACATTAAAGAATGCTTCCGTGTGTGTGGTTGCGGCCTACCCTGCAAGAATAGAGTGGTGCAAGGAGTACTTACACACAAACTGGAGGTACGCAAGGTTCCTTTGATTGCTTGTGCATGCTGAAGATGGAACCAATGAAAACGTGGCTGATAAATGATTAGCAATGGAGAGGGACTCGAAGGTAACTTGAATTCGTTGAGATTTGAAGTACCTGTCTTAGTCAAGGATGGGCATGAAATCTACACTTGCAATTCTGTTCGGCGAATGACATGCAAACATCTCTCATTTTCAGCGGCAGAACATATCGGAGGTTCCAGGTAACTTGCTTTCCAGATTAGTGCATCATAACCTCAGCACGCACAATGTAAATATGTTTGCACTCATGACTACTGTGGGATGGTAGCAGGTTTTCTCCGTCTCAACGACAAAGGGTTGGAGCATTCGTACATTGCAATGCCTCAGCCGCTGTTCTTTTGTGTTTGAATACGGCGGAGAAATAGTGACAAATGTGGAGCTTCTGGCTCGTAAGATATGTCACAAGTATTGTGTTGCTCTAGATGCGCATTGGCAGTTAGAGATGAACCAGGGAGATGACTTACTGCTGACCATTGATGCATCCAAAATCACAAACGTTGCTAGGTGGCTGAACCATAGGTGCATCGTTCACTCTGTTTTAATTCTACTTTGGACTTCCCCATCCAATTGTTGAAGAGCTTCAGGGGCTTCTGTTCAAAGAATTCAGCTTTCTTGTTTGATTTTGCTATTGCAGATGTGGCGATGCAAACTTGATGGATATTTCAATCTCGGTGGAGCACAGCATCCCCACACTATACCATGTAAGTACGACATGTGATTGTACACAGTGTTGGGTTGAGGGTGTATGTAACTGCTGTCTACCCTGCAAGTCTGTATCTTGTAATAAGTTGTACCCTCCTTGTTAATGCAGGTGGCCTATTTTACTATCCGGGAAGTAGCGGAGGGGGAGGAATTGACATGGGATTATGGATGCCGATTTTAGAGAAAAGATGGAAGACATGTCCCATTCAAATGTACTTGCGGCAGTGACTTGTGTAGAGCGCTTGCAGATTAGGACTGTCCTATGTACATCCCAGGGGCCTATAGTACCCTCAAACAGTACATAGTGAGCATTTCATTGTACTGAATAGGACGATTCGTAGTACTCATAATACAACATAGTAGTGATTTTATGTGAATGACTAACTTCACTACAAGTGAATAATTGTGGTCTAGCAAAGGAAGCTTCAGAGAGCAACAATAAAAACATTGCATGTAATTACATCTGTAGCAATGAAAACAATGATCACTGTAGATATAAGTGTGGACTGCTGAGGTAATGCCTGCACACTATTTAATAAAACCGGGGCCTTCTTATATTGACTTCTCAAGACTGTTTTGAAGAAGAGAACTGCATGCGGCAATGCATTGCACTTGCAAGTGTGCCGGCAAACTCTCATATTCTTATACCCTACTAGCGTTATGTTATGAGTCTAAGAAGTTGTGTTCCATGAGACATCAAGTTTCGTCATTTATGCATCCACTTCTTCTAGGGCTATGTTGATGACGTCAACAGTCTCATCTGAGAGAGTATACACTGCATCTCCCCCCTTCACTCGGTGGTTTCTAGGAATCATTTGGAACTTACAGGCCAAGACTGAGTCGGCGTCCACGAAGACCTCCCTGGAATTACGTAAAAACACATAGTTGTTAGCATTTCTCCGTCCCCATTTCTGATAGTACGTTGTGGAAATGACGGAGTCTCCTGCTTGAAAATGCCCCCCCCATACGCATTCGAAATCTTCTTCGACAATGTGTTTCGGCCTCTAACATTGTAAAATGTAGAATGATACCCCTTCATCGTTATTTTCAGCGGCCGGGATAGCAAAATTGTCTCTTGCCTGCACTAAGTCACCCATGCTCTCATCGTCATATTCCTACTCCCAACTTTCATCGTCGTCCTCTGGGACCATGAGCGCAGCTGCGAATTCCACATTTCTTGGTTGTATCTTAGTCACCTTCCAAGCCTTTATGTAAGACTTCTTCTCGCAATGACTGAAATCTTCCTCCACGCAAGGGCCGTAGAAGCATGACAATGGCCATAGTAACAGTTTCGTAGGATCGTGCTTATCTGGAGCAAAGATGGAGTGTAGTTTAGAGGATCTAGGGATTGGATCACAAGATTGAGAATTCCCACGGTCAACCTCATGTAGTCGTACATGATGGAAATATCGGTATGACCTCCATGCACATGAGAAGGAATCAATCAGTAACGAATGCACTATTCTTTACTATGAAACTACCAGAATGCGTCGAATTGCATAATCCTCAACGACAGCCTTGGAGGAAGATGGAGCATCTCATAGTACATGTACAGATCGGTCGCTAGGGCAATGAGTACTATGTGGCACCCATAGCTTACTTTACGAAGACTACTATGCCATTCAGTACTATGCGGTACATAGAGTTGAGAGTAAGAAAACTATTGTGGTAGAGAGTACTATGAGGTATGCATAGCTTCAATGAAGAGGCCTTTTTTGGAAATAGAGGAAGTTGCTAGTGCATATATAATGTGAGACAGCAATAGCTTCTGAATAGCCATGTAAAACAACGGAGGGAAGCAAAGCATGGAATGAGGAACCTCATGCCTCCGTGTCGATTAGGAACTGGTCCTGCCATAGTGGCATTAAGGAACTGAACACAGTCTTCTACATTTTGGAGGCGTCTGTGAGGATTAACGAGCTGCTCATTGCGAAGAGACCTTTTGATGACTGCCCTAGCACCGTCCCATTCACCTTTTCCATGGCCCATCCCATAATAGTTCCAAAGCATCTTGCAGCCGCCCGTAAGGGCTGGATATCTACATCCACTTAGGAGAAGCACAGTGTGAGTGAAGTGTAGGGTACTTGACTCCGCCACTGATTTCTGGGAATGTGTTCGTACATGAACGTGGCATGAACCATTATACATGCCGGCCGACGCCTTGGAAATTACCTATACGTATAGGACTCAAACTTTACTGCGAGTACTACTGAGGACTGCGCATAGCAACAGGACATGGCGAACGAGTTCTTTCCGACTTTCTTTTGAACACGAAGCATTATAGAGGGAAACATCACCTCGCTACGAAGTATATGGCCTTGGCACTCTTGAACTGACCTACACATCCATCACTGAAGACGTAGTAAATGGATGGGGTCAGTCCTTTTGATTGCATCCACCTCTAGTGGAGCATGAGGCAATGTTGCGCAAAGTCGGTATCGTGCGTTTTGTCATCGGAGATGTAGTAGTGTGTCTCTCTCATCATCTGCATCCCCCCTTGCCCCACATCTTCCCCAACATCCGGTGAGTAAGTCACTTGAACAAGAATAGTGATTTGGTCAAAATGGTAGTATATGGACTGAATCTCATTCTGAGGTTCGATTGTGTAATTCTCAGAGAAATCGATGTGCGTCAAGACAGTGCTGTCGTATTGTAAATGTGTTCATTATGTGAAAATGCATAATTGTTTGTTAAATTGGAGGGTTTTTTTTGTAGAGTTTCAAGAAATAAATGGGGTTATACTCCACTTGAACTTTTTTTTTTACCTCTATTTGACAAACACTTAGTTCTTTGATTTCTATACTAGAGATATTTTAATATGTTAGTTAGTTAATTTGAAGTTGTAAAAACAAAAGGTAAAGCTTGTTTTACCTTTTTCTTTATTTTTATTTTTATTTTAATGGATTAGAAATCCACATAGATGATATGGATAGACTTATCGAGAAGAGGAAGTGGCCCATGTGGATATTATGGCCCATGTGGATATTATGGCCCATGTGGTTTCTTAGTGGCAAAAATCCACTAACTTAAGTAGATGGCATGGAGGTTGAGGTGGCGGATGAGGTTGAGGATGAGGTTGAGGATGAGGTTGAGGATCATCTTCTTCCTCCTCCTTGGTTGCTTAAGGAAGCCGTCACTTTGGGAGGGGATAGCACTTTGTACATGGAGATTTTGATAATGAGATTTTGAGAGCTTGTGTATCTTGTTTTTGTGTTTCCGAAAAGCTATCACTCATGAAATTTGGAGTTTGTATGTGTAAGTTATGAGTTTGGGAGTGAAGTGTTGTGAAGCTGCCTCAAACTTTCAAGAGAGTGAGTTTTGAAAGGGTATGAAATGTGCACAGTACTTTGTATTTGAGTAAAACTTGGGAATCTTGTAGATGTTCATGTTAGCTTTCCAAAATGGGGTTATTTTCTTGATTTGAAGGTAGTATGAGAAAGTTATGGGCTTGAGAGTGAAAGGGTGAAGGGATACTTTCGGGTTTTCAAATGAACGAGCTTTGAAAGGGTATGAAATGTGGACAGTACTTTTTATTTGAGTGAAACTTGGAGAGCTTGTAGATGTTCATGTTAGCTTTTCAAAATGGGGTTATTTTCTTGATTTGAAGGTAGTATGAGAAAGTTATGGGCTTGAGAGTGAAAGGGTGAAGGGATACTTTCGGGTTTTCAAGTGAGTGAGTTTTGAAAGGCTATGAAATGTGGACAGTAATTTTTATTTGAGTGAAACTTGGGGAGCTTGTAGATATTCATGTTAGCTTTCCAAAATGGGTTTATTTTCTTGATTTGGAGGTAGTATGTGAAAGTTATGAGCTTGAGAGTGAAGTATAGGTGAGCTGCCTTTGAGTTGGGAAGGGTGAACTTTGACCGACCGTAAAAGTCGGACAGTATCTTAGTTTTGAGTGAATTTTGGAGAGGTTGTAAAACTTTTTGTTAGCTTTCCAGAAGCATATTACACTCTTAGTTTGGAGTTGTATAACGAACGTGGCACTCAATCAACTATCAGACACTTCTTCGAGAGGAGTTCATGAAGGGTATGACTTTGTTTCCACAATTTTTTACCATGCATGGGGTATATTGAGACTCCATGGCATCTTTGGAGGGGTGTATGGAAGGGTGATAGTATTTTGGTTCATATGGCATCATTGGGGGGATTTATTGTTATGTTTGTGACTTTGGCCACGGGATCTTTCATTATTTGAACCAAATCTAGTTGCAGCTAGAAGCCCCGCGTTTTCCCAAGGCAAGGCCTCTCTACTCGACAGCGCCTCCTTGCAAGCACGCTTGGAGGAGCTTGGCTTGTTGTATTTGCCACTTGGCTATGAAATTATGGCGAATGAACTACTGAAGTGAAGGACAGAAGAAATCGAGGAACTCTGAAAATGAAGTCGTCCTCAGCACCTCTTTAATGTGTTTCTTCAGCTGATCGTCCGGTGATGTGCCGACTACCTCGTATTGAAATTACTTCCATTGAATGGTGCGAGTAGCGTCAATCACCCTTTCTCGTGGACAAACGTCAAAGAATTGAAGACCACATCTACTTCAAGCTCCTAGCAAGCATTTAGGGTGATGGAATTTCTCATCCTCTGTCTTCGGACACATGAGTGCTTCCCATAGTGCGGTGACAGTAGGAAATCGACTTCATCCAACATTACAGACTCCTTCCTCGTTGGTGTTGCAAATAGTGCACTGGCAATCACAAAGGAAGATGACATGCGCCCCTCTAGAAGGATCGTGGAAGGCATTCAAGGCCTCTAGAAGATAAAGCACTTGAATGTGGTATCGACAACAGCAGACATTTCGCTCTTTGCACTTGATGACGAAAAAAGGACAGAGGTTGATGAAAGCCCGGTGCTGGATGGCACACTCTGGGTGCTTCTCAATGAATCGTGTGTATAACTGCATCTAGAAGACATTCACAGAATAGAAGTTAGGGATGTCAACTTCAAATCACATCAAACTGTGAGCCCAAGGAGTAGTTCTGTCACAGTACTTCTAAAGTACTAGTGTCACTGCATTAAGTACTAAAACAAGCACTACAAGTTCACTGATAGTACTATATAGTACTCTCATGAAAAGAAAGTAATATTCAAGTCAGTCATGTTGTACAGTGGAGGATTGCAGTAGTACCTCTCAAAGACAGCACAAGACGTTCAACAGTAATGGGGACTCGAAGAGGATAGGCAGTGGATGACCCGTGCACTCCAGAGGAGTCAGTGATCACGGAATAGTGATTCGGAAGGACTAAATCATTGCAAAGCACGACAACCTCATGCCGTCCAAGTGCATAAGAAGTAACTAGAAGCACATTACGCAATAAGGCATAAGCGAACTTAATACTGCAATGTACTCCTAAGGAACCAGAAAGCCAGAAAAAGGAGTGCAGGCGGTCTGTCTAGTACAGTGTCATCCTCTCAAGTCCTATTTGCCGCGTTCAGACTGCATACGTAGTCCAAAGAGGACATCGGCTGTAGCAAAGCATTAGGAGGTGCCGCTTCGGCATGTACAGGGTACTCTGCAAGCAGTGCTTAGTAATGTTCATCAGGTCATGTCGTCAGTGACGTGTATGAATTACTACCTGACAGAAAGCAAGTACTACTTACGAAGAGGCGTGGAGTCATTTGCGCGTTGCCACTGACTAAAAGGACTCTCGCTTACTTCGAAAGTACTATCAGCCGTGTGTGTAATACATTATGCACTACAAAGGAGTGTGACGTTCTAATCTGGGAAGGCTGGGCACACTACGAAAATCAGAGGAGGTCCTATGGGTAAGATGGGGAACTATATAATACTGAGGACGTGTCGTGAAAGTACCTCATGCGTCAAAGAGTAAGTACATATTGGGTAGAGGAAGACAACTGAGTATAGTTTCGTCATGAAACGAGGTGTACAGAGGGATGACGTAGGGCACTCTTGAATAAGTTACTCAGTAATATCCTTGGATCAATCACCGATGTGGTGTATGTTAAACTCTTCTACACGGAATCATAAGCGCTCGAAATGTCTACATTGCAGAAGACATCATAATCCTCCACATATGCAAGTTGAACTGTAACTACGAAACACATTGCATTGAACTTTGAGGAACATGAAAGTGAATGGGGAAAGAGGAACCTGGCTTTCCAAGAGAAGATGAGCTGCATGTGTATCATACAAACTCCGTCTGAGACGTTTCCTGCGAACGTCCCAATGTCCTGGACTAACTCGAGTTTCTTCTATCCACCATTGCAGCACGAGAGCCTTGACAGTGTCGTCAATCCCCCCTTCTCTTTTCTTCCGTGCTAGGACTCGGTATCAGGTTGACGTAGTCTCTGTAGCAGATTAGAGGCGCTCTACAGCTGCCACCAAATTCTCCTTTTGTGTACCAAGAATGTTGTGGAAGTTCGTGAGGTCTGAATCTAATTCGCCGATGACTGCTTCGAGGATGGCGTGCTTTCGAGCCAATATTCCAGAAGAATGAGGGATCTTCAGGGCCTGCAAATCGGCACGAATGTTCTGCAGTATTTCCCTTGGGCCCGTGCTTCTTCAGGAGTAGGGTAGTAATCAGGAAGTAGAGGACAAACATGGTGACTACTAAAAACCTTGTCGAGAACTTCCGCTCTGAAATCAGGATTCCGAATTCGTGCCAATAATCTTGTGAGAGAAGTCACAATTTGGTAAGCACTTCTCTAGACACTTGTCCCGTGCCTCCTGGAGCCCCATATCAGTGCATTACCATCGATTCCAACTGCCAGCTCCTTTGCTTCTACACCTCGTCGTTGCGTGGTCACACGGTTCGCTCAGCTGCGGCGTTGACGATCCCTCCAACGGCTTCGTTGATGTTCCAACGCAGCAGCCACAAGTCGCTGTTAAGTCCGCGGACCTGGACAGCCATCAGGGCGAACACCATCCATGCCAGCACTTCAAATCCTAGTATGTGCACACTTAATCGAGAATGACAACATACCCTAAACCCACGTACAATAAATTGCAGAGAACCCATAGAAATCATTCCACCTTCCCATGACAGCTCGAGGGAGCGAAGGTAGATAGCAGTGTGCAATCGAAACTGGTGGCAGCGTTCAACCGCCGAAACGTGTAGCCACCAAAAATTGAGCCATAAAGATGTCGCCGTGAAAGCAGTCCATGCTGGCAAATTTGCAAGAGAAGTGGGCCCCGTGAAGTACTAAGGAGTCCTATACTATACCCTGGACTACTATTTTCTGACAATGTCTTTGATTTACCCCAAAAAATGAAGCTGCAACTTTTCCATTTTTGAAAAATAGTTAATGATTTTGGAAAAATAAATTTAAAAGTGGCCATTATTGCCAACTGAGAGCACTACTAAATGGAGCAAGAAGAAATAGGAAAAAATTTTGGATTACTTAGAAAATGTTGTGTAAACGTCACACACATTGGAGCAATGCTGAAGGCAATTGAAACATGATTTTGCAAATCCCTCTCCACAGAAGTTGTAATTCCACTACAGCAGCTCACTGTCCAGTTTTGACAATGTAATCCTTCAAAAAAGGTACTCGATAGTACTAAAAACTATCATAACTGCAAATGTGACATGTAAATGAAATTCAATTTCACACCCTAAAATAATTTTGAAAAAATCAGATTAATTTGTGTTCATTCATCAGTGTTGTAGGAACATACATTTTGAATTTCGTGTTCATTCAATCATTTCTCCAATAGTTATGGCACAAAACAACCACCGCATTGAAAGTGTGACGCAAAATAGGACAGGTGTTTCTTGCAATCACCTACGACCCATTTGCAACCATTGAAGTGATTTTGCATATTTGGGGTGCGTGAATTTGGACTGTGTAATTTTTTCCATGTACAAGAATAGAATGTAGGACGATTCCAAATTTTTTCAAATTTTTTGAACTCGAAATGTAATTACCTGGAATTTTTTAGTTCAAGATATTGTTCAACCCACTAGTAGAAAATTCAGTTTTTTGAAAAAGTGACCACATCAACACGACCAAATCAACAAAAAACTGAATTTTCTACTAGTGACCTCTACTCGTTATCTAGACTTTCATCTTTCCAAGTGCAAGCTACAAACAAAAAGGAAAATTCTACATTACTATTATAAAGAACTGTCCAAAAGAAGTTACTCGTCAATGTACAAGTCATCTTGTGGTAGGTAGGGATGGTAATGTACACATGTTGGAACTTCAATGTACAATTGTCGTTCTCTAGAATGAATCAATTGAATGTCAAATTTTGGCAATGCGAAGTCCCTGTTTCTGCTCATATTTGAACTTGAATCCAGTGGCGCACGAGCTTCTTTGTCTTGCTACAATGGCGATCTCACTATCTCTCTCCCACATTCTATTGCACAAGCCACACACTTTGCATAGGATATACTATGGGAAATTGCTGGAAGTGTGTGAAGTTAGGCAACATGGGCGCTTACGCCATAGATTGCATAGGGTTGAAGTAATTCTGAAATGGATTACTGAATAATTATGAAGTTTGAGCCCTGCATGAACTTTGGATGAGTGAGAGAGGTGGGTGAAAGACAAGTTTCAGAGTACTCTCTAGATCATGAAATGTATTCTTTGCTCCCTTCGAAGATGCTACCTGCATTGCCTTCTCCCATAGGCTGCGTTGTTGCCAAAGCCCCTACTCTTGTTGGTTGCATGCTTGCAGGATTTTGTTGACTACAAGCTAATTATCTTTGCTATGCAACGTGCTGACGGAGCTAGGAGTCTTGCGCTCACTTTGCAGCCTTGTGGGCCCATTGTGAACTCCTAATTCGTCACTTGGGACTCATAGTTTTTCTTTTTTTCCGCTTTGCATAGATTAGAGGGTAATTAGGGGTAAGAAGCCCAAAAAAGAGCCTAAGGCCAAAATAGGTTGTGACATGCCAAATTAGGTATTTGGTCACTTTTAGGGTTTTAGAGCTAGTTGGCCCTTAGATGCCCACTTGTATATAGGTCAGAACCACAAACGATGGAAGTTAGTAGGTTTGAGTGTAGTTGCTTTACTGTATCGAACCTATTAAACAGTGGCCCCATCCAACTAAGAATTGTGCCAAGAGGACCCTCGTGAGATCTCCATGTAGGTCTTGTTTTCCCATTCCACCTTTGAAACTGTAAAGCCAATTATTAGCATTGTAGGGGTTACAATACCAAGACTGGTGTGTGGAAGAATCCACAAGTCCTGAGCATGGAATCAGGGTCTAGAGTGTATTAGGGGGTCGAAATCGAACTTCCTTCACTAAGATTCCCTTGCATACAAAAGATTCCATGTTCCCACGTAATTAGCGGAGGATAGGATTTATCCTCCTCATCCCTATATGTGCAAAGTAAGAATATGAGCTTGCACGACCATTGTGGAACTCCCTGAGAGGTCCCACAAAAAATCTTGGAATTTTCCAACTTGTAGAAATATTCTTTTTGGACAGTCAACTGCTAAAACCTACTACGGAAATTTTTTCAGAGGGCAGTAAAATCTCACTAAAAATTAGGTTAGATGATTTTATGTTAATAAGGCTCCTCGACAAGTTTCGTGACATTTTGATAGCAGGAGATGCCTGAACTTGAAGATTCCCCCCAGATTTAGTAACGTGGCAATGTGGGCAGGAGTTTGACTAGCATCTCAGGAGCGTACAAGTTCGAAATGGAGTCGATGAAAGGTCTTTCCTTAACCCCTTGGATCTTCCAAATCACCTTGGCCACTCACCTTGCTCAAAAAAGGCAACAACGATAAGTTAAATCTTTAACCCTTTTCTAATGTAGGTGGCGTTGGATTTCCATTGTTTTTTTGCAACGGTTAAGGGGAGGGGTTTCCTTAGACTGAAAATGGTCTTCTAGAGCCAATGGTGCAATCCGTTTGCCAATCGGAGTTAAAATCCAAAAGTTAGAAGTGGACAACACACAATTGGAGAAGTCAATGGGCTATTAAAGTCTAAATCTTGAAGAATTGGAAGAAGGACGTTCCCCTACTTGGTAACGAGGTTCCCGACACATGTGAGGAGAAGACTTAGGAGTCAACACACCACATGTGGAGGAAATCCCAAGGCAAGTCTAGATAGTCAACGTCTTACGTAGATTTGGAATTGCAAGAAGTTTAGGTTTTGTGTAAGATTCCCACTCTTGGGAATAAGGTCTTCAACATGAGTGAAGGGAAGACTAGTTGTCAATGCCCTTGCATGTGGGGGAAATCCCAAGACAATCCTAGAATTGTCAACATTTCACGTGGAACCAATTATCGTAAGAAAATTGGATTTTTAGGAGTTCCTTTTGTTGGAACAGAGTTCTCCAGTTTGTAATTTCGAGGGGAACAAGGGTGCCCATCCTCCTATAAAAGGAGGCGCCCTTCTCTCCTCAAACACCCCCATTTTATGCATCATTATACTTGGGTCTGTTGGGATCCACTTGTTGGAACTTTGGCAATGTTGGTTTCTTTGCTTTTCTCCCTTGCCTTCTTTTGTAGCTCTTGTTCTTGTGGTTGTCATTTGGAGAAGTTTGGATTGGAACCAAGATCTCTTAGGTAACTTTTGTTTTTGTGGTAGTCCTTTGTTGTGATTTGGAGAAGTTTGGGTTGGAACCAAACTCTCTAAGTAGTTCTTGTCCTTGTAGTGGTCCTTGATTGTCTTTTAGAAGGGTTTGGGGTTGGAGCCAGGCTCGCTTCTAGTAGTCTTGTGATAGTTCTCACTCTCCTTGCTACCCCCTCCTCCCATCTTAGGTGGTTGTTGCAAAGTGGAAGGGGGTCTATAGAGTCCTAGATCATGTGTTAAAAGTCCTATCCAACGACGGAGCTTTGAGACCTTAGGAGCCTTCAAGTCCTAGATTTGGTGTTAAATCCAAATTGATCCTAAGCACTACTCACCTCCAAAGTTCAGTTCCCAAAATAGTTGGGAACAAATCAAAGTTTACTACCCAAAAGAACTGGTCTTAAATCTTGACGGTCCACAAAGGAGCATCCCTTAAAAACCCTACGCCCGACACTCCTAAATCGGGGTGAGAAGGGAGAGCTAAACTTCTAAGACAAACTTCCGATGAAGTGGGAAAAAATCCCAACTTTCCGTTGGCCCTAACCGCAGCCAAGTGCTTAGTATTGGCCCAGCACTGGCCTCAGTAGTGACCAACACCAGCCCTAGCGGCGACCGGCACCAACACTGGTAGAAGCTAGGCTTTAACCGGGTGGGTGGGGGAACTGGGGGGTTCAGCTAGGGGTTGAAGGGTTCAATCGAGGGACTCAGGAGTTTCAGCCAAGGGCTAGGAAGGGGGTTTTGCCAGGGCAGTTGAAGTAACCGGAGTCAATTTAGGTAGAAGGGAAAGAATTTAACACATAGGATAGAGTAGCGGAAATGATGGGCAAAAAACTTAGCATGTAGGATGGAGTAAAGAGATAAAGTCTAGCAAGTAGGATAGAGTAGGGGAGATAACGGGCCAAACACTTAGCATGTAGGATAGAGGAGAGGAGATAGAATTTAGCAAGTAGGGTGGCTTGGGGAGAAAAAAATTTGACAATTAGGATAGAGGGGTAGGGGTTAGCAATTAGGATAAGGCAAAAGGAATAGAAGTTAGCAACTGGGGTAGGGTGGAAGGCCAGAGAGTGGCCATTAGGAACGGACCGGAGAGGGTAGCATATAGAATGGGGTAGGCCCAACCGCTCTCCCCGCTCACTTGGTCCATCGAGGCCACAACAAAAGGAGGAAGGAAATATAGGGAGCTAGGCTTACTAACCGTCCTCTTCCCCCAATCTCCATCCAAAATGCACCCAACTCCGCAGAGGTGACATGGCTGCATGAGACCTACTAAGAAGGAGTCTTGAGCACATACAAGAGGAACCTCGGGCTGAGGTATGACCCCATCGTCTCTTCTCACCTTCAGCTAGTTTGCTTCCATAAACACGAAGTAAGGCTGAGGCCTAGAAGCATGAAGCACCCCTAGGGTCGAGGGCTAGTCCCCGCTAGTCCCCAATAGTAGACATAGAGGAGGTCCAACATGAACGAGTTAGGGTAGAGGTCATTTGTCCTCGAGACTTGCATAGACATTAGGAAATGGTGTGAACCAACGCCCAAGAAGGTCACAGTCATTCTCTTGTAGTTCTAGTGTTTAAGACATCCAAGCATTAGTTCTACGGCAAGATAGGTTGGGAGTCACGGTGAATTAGAAGAAGTAGGAGGCTTAGAAAAAATCCATTGCTTGGAAGGCACAATGGACCAACGTTAAGCACCCATTGAAGTAGGAGTTCACCACCCGAAATACTAGAATCTAGTTGTGCTCATGTAATTGTCAAGGGTGGGCAATTATACGCTCACAATAAGTCTCGTCACAATTCCACACCTTGTCAGGAGGATAGCCATGTGAGATACGCAACTCACTTAAAATTATCATAGAAGCTTTGCACATTTTCAATGCATAGTTCCCTTGCTCGAGAAGATGACAAGGCTTGTGCAACCTGCAAAGCTAGCTCTAGATGACGTCGCTTGACCCACCACAACCAACTATCTCCTAGGATCTTGTTCTTGAATGGTGTAATGCGACTCCTAGTGATTTCATAAACTTTCATTTTCAATCTTGAAGGATTGAGGCTAACTCCATTGTCACACATGTCTAGAAGATACTAGACAAATTTAGTCTCTTCATCCACAGATAAAACTGTGTGAGTTCCTCTCTTCTTTGACTTACATATACAATATCAAGTAAGGAATTCCATGCTTCTGAGCATCTTCCCTCATGCTAACACCATTGTCGTGATCATATAAGGCTGCTTGCATTTGGTCGTCAATCTAGAAGGAATTTTTTTTAATATCTTGCAACAGTTTTCGTTGTGCTGTTGGCAGGGGTGGCTGGATTGGGACATTCTCAAATGTATTGTAGTTTAGAGGAGTCGAGGCTGCCTCCAACTGCCTAGTTTGGTCGACACAATTACTTTGTAGTAACATTCCATTGACCTTCGGCATTGTGCATCGATCTGCCATTGTAGCACCTGTGGCCTTCCACGTGCGCTACCATGTACTTGCCCATTGTCCAATACTTGGCCGACCACTGCCAGAGCTGTGAGTTCCTTTCCTCATTCGTGCTTCTTTTGCCTTGACTTAGAAATTGAAAAATCTATAGTAATTCATAATCTTCAAGATTAGATGGCATAGGAGAATGATGCTCAGTTGCACTTGTAGTGCTATCATAGCTTGCTTCCTCACTTGCATGATCTTCGTTGTCGTTGTTCCAGTGACTTTCTGGCTATAGCGTCTGGCCCTGTGAGAAGTTATTTAACGAAGCCATGTAGTCATTTCTTGCACATGAACAAATTCAGCCATTGCAGACTATATTCAAACGTTGCATAGCGTTGTCGTTAGGCACTACAAGAGCACGGCAAAAGATTTTCCTTGTAGCTGCAAAGCTACTGATTGACGAGGGCATCTACAAAATGCAGGTCACAAATCACTATGGCATTGGAATAAAATCATTCAAGATTAGGAGTGAAAATCATATCCAAATCTGGACACATCTAGGAGTCTTCAAAATTAGCTCATGTTTTGACGTTCGGACAATTTAGTAGCATTGATTTTGAATGTACATATCATTATTGATGAAGGCAAAAATCACCTATAAATCCAGGAGGATTGATACTTTGTCACAGCCATAGTAGCACCTTACAACTCCAACCAGACTTCAAGAGCCCTTCACAGCTTTCATGACTCATTACACTCCAATACCAGTATCACTAAGGCCTAACTAATTAACACTGCACATGCCATACACTCACAACATTAGTTTCCATTTTCAGCTCACATTGCTAAATCTCAATGCCCGAGACTTTTAGCACACACTCTACTCATGACATTTGGCATATCACTTGGTGACATAGGGCCAAACTTCCATCTTATTGTACTAGAACTCATGGTGGCACTACTCACCACGATTTTTACCGCCCTTGGTTGTCACCCCACTTCACACTAGGTCCTTTAGGTATTTGCTACTTTCACACCAATACTAATCGGGACTCACAACTCAAGACACATTGCCAAAGGCCTATCAAGGAGTGGGACTGTGAGCCCTCTAATTGGCACTTTGAACTCAGGGTTTGTTTGTTTGTTTCGTTTTGTTAGTATTTGAGCGTATTTATATGCAAAAATATATAAAAAGAGTGTTTGAGTGATATTTGTTAGAAGTCCCTATCAATGTAGTGAGAAGTCATCCTAAAAATATGGAGTACCTAAAATGCTCCAAATTCATACTTCTAGTGCCTAGTTGAGAGTCTAAGAGGTCAATTAAGTATTTCTAAGAGAATTAAGAGTTTGAGTGTTAGCCAGTCCTAGTAGTTGTCCATGTTAAACTAAGTCCTACAAATACATGTGACAAACTGGCTAAGTCCATTTTAGGCTTAGAGAGCCTAGTATAGGTCACTATCCAATTCGTAAAGAATTTGAATTGATAAATTCTTATTTGCAGGTAACTAATAGAAGAATGATCCAATCTGCAAATAAAGTGATGGGAGAGCAACCAGAGGATGAAGAAAGGTTCTTTTACTCTAAAAGCATGCCAAAAATCAATATTGGAATCGGTTGTTCCAAGATTCCCTAATACAAGAATAATTTTCCTCTCGAGCGGAAATTAAAAGATAAATTGCTAATTTTAGGTTCCCTATGAATAGTGCAAAGTGAAATGTAATGTTGAACTTTGGTTTTGGAAGTTTCGTAGAAGCTATCCAAAAAGTTTTGGATTTTTTTGAAACAATTACAATGACTCTCTGGAAAGTCAATTGCCTTTGAACATTGTCATAAATTCCTAGGAATTAACCATATTGTAGTAAAATCCCACTAAAAATTAGGATAGTGTTTTATGTGCTAATAAATCATTCCACAAAGTTTGAAGACATTCTGACATTCCTAAGTACCAGAATCGGCAACGACATTGGATTTTTGAAGAATTTATAACTTGATGGCGGGTTGACCAACGTACCATGAGTTGGCAGTGTCCAAATGACATAAATGAGGGGTATTTTCTTACTCCCACAAACCTTCTAAGTAACCCTAGCTACACAATTTCCTCAAAAGAAACAAATTCCAAAAATTAGAGTTTTCACTTTTCTTTGGAGTTACTGTAAGTTGATTTTACACTTACGAATGGCTGGGAAGAAGAGGGTAGGAGGTCCTCAAGGCTAATTTGGGTCTTCTAAACACAATGGTGCAATCATTTTTCAATTCGGAGTTGTTCCCTGGAAGAGAGGAAGGATCCAACAGTAGATTTGACTTTTTTAGAGTAGTTAGTGGTAATTCAAAGTTAATTTCGCAAATATCTTTTGGAAAATTGAAGATTGGATTTGGGTAAGATTTTTTTTTATTGCGTAACAATCCATCTTCTGTTTAAAGAAAGACAGTTTAGAAATACTTTGGGTTAATTAGCAAAATATCTAGGTTATTTAGGGTTATTTTCAAAATATCTTTGGGAAAAGAACTTGGATTTGATTTAGCCAAGATTTATTAGCTAAATGGAGAGGGTTCTAGAGAATTCTTCCATTAAACAAAGATTATTTGGAAGTGCATTAAGGGAGTTTAGGAAATATCTCAAGATCAAAAGTAAATGTTTTTTCACCGACAACTTATCGGGGAGGGGCTTGGAACAAGTATAAAAGGCCCTTCCTTTGAGGTTGTCGATACCCTCATTCTTATATCTAACCTTTACTTTTGTTTCTCTTGTGCTATCGACATGGTTACAGCACTAATCTAAGTTAAGATCTGATCTGATTTTCATTCTATTTCTTGATTTGTACACTTTGAAGGATGAGAAGGTCCCTTCAAAGTGATTTCTATTTGATTTCTTTGAGTTCTCGAGGCTAAGCCTTCATTTTCTTTGATTTGTGAGAGTTTTAGAAGGGATAGACCTCCAAACTCTAATTTCATTTAAGATTGCTTGAATACTAACAATTTGTGCTCATTACAATAGAATTTGGTGTTAATAGACTTAAGGCGGAGAAGCTTGACTTTGCCAAAAGTTTATTAACCCCTAAAGGACCATTGTCCCTTCGGGGGACAAATGAGATTTCGGGCATGTACTTATGAGCATACTAGTTTGTAAGATTTTCTATAACTTTTATTGGAGGTGAAGAATTGAGAGAGCTATATGGGGGAATAATTTTTTCCTCATTTGGACTTATGAGCGAGAAGTTATGGACATTTTTTTGCAAAACATGGGAGGAGGGGCAGGTCGGGCAAGCCCTGTGGCCACTAGAAGGCTGTTGACTGAGCGCAGGGTAGTTTACACGGGCAAGAGGTCAGGTAGCAGGGAGGAGGCTTACATCACGGCCCTTTACTAACAGCCCGTGTACCAGCTCAATTAGGTGGAGAGAAGGAGGGGGGGCTTCACATCACGGCCATTACTACTTGCCCGTCCAAAAAGGGGCGACTGGTGGTTGAAGGCCTTCAGCGACCAGAAGGAGGGTATAGACACTGACCATGGGCACAAGGACCGGAGAGCTACGGAAGAGATGTTGAGGCGCCGCCTTCGATGTGAAGAGTGGGTGCAGCCGTGAAGGAGGCCACCAAAAATTAAGAGGCTTTGATCTGCAATTTGATCTTGTTGTTAATTAACCCAAAAAAATTGGCACTTTTTGGCACAAAAATCTAGATATGTCCTCAAGTTTGGAGATGACTGATTTTTCTAAAAGAGAAGTGGTTGAGAAATCCTTGTAATTGCTATAATCCATGCATGGTTTGGAAATTCAAGCTTCAACTATAGTATCTAGCATTGAATTCAAGCATAATGACGAAACTGCTACTAGAATTGCAAAGTCTAAGAAATTCGAGCCTAGAACAGCAACTCCTCTACTTGCATGTTGATTGCATTTATGAGTCTTTATTGTACAAGTAGCTACATTGTGTATATATCGACACATGTTGCTCAACTTGTGTAGAGTGTGCATAGTTGTATGTCCATCTTGTTGCTACTATCATTTTCAGATCTCCATTTCCAATACAACACTTTTGATCTCCTTGGTACTCTTGTCTTGTGTCTTCATATGGTTTACTTCTTTTTACTTCTATTCTTCAGCATTCTATAATTCAACAATTACTTTACTAGTGCAGATTGAGGATTATTGAATAAATTGACATTGAGTGTAGGAATCATGGCTAGACTTAGGCGAGGCAAAGCGACATGCAACGAGGTCAACAATGATTGAAATTTTACATTTTGAAGTTATGCACAAAATTTCCATAGCAAAACTCATGTTACCATACTCACATTGTAACATATTTGTGTGCAGGTGGCATGGGACGGTCTACCTGTGAGGCGCAACTACCACCTCCTAGCTCATGAAGCTTCAACAAGCAAAACTCCACCACCTGCATCTAGGAGTCCTACTCCAGAACCTATTCCGCCATTTTCTCCATCGACAACTTATCCGACGCCACTCTCTATACCTCTCATACCACAATCAGTGAGCATTTTCAATGATAGTGGTATTGAACAAGTTATTGGTGATATTGATCCTGATTTTATCGATAGTCAAGAACAACTTTTGGCAAGGACGAACTCCTCTTCAGAAGAATTATCAGAGGATGAATTCTATGAAGGTCAATATGATGATGATGAACCAAGATCTCTGGAGGAATTGATATGGCCTCTTGAGATGCTCTTCAATCACTGCAACGCTACACAGCAAAGACAACGGAGACAAGGTCAGAGTACCTCCGATCAACTTCGACGAGGTGCACCTGGTGCAGACAAGAGCGACAAAGGAGCAGAATGTGACCGGCTGTAGGGGTCCCCCCATTGGGCTATTGACGGTCACTACGAAGGGGATCCTCGGCATGGAGCCAGGGAGAACTGGTTGCACCAGGAAAGTACATCGCCACCTCCGCCTGGTCCTCTAGAATGGGCAGGTGAACTTTCAAACTTTTTGCAGTCTTCTTGCTAACCTCATTTCCTTTCACCTGAATTTCAAATTCACCAAAAATTTAGCAAGTACATGTGAATTATTTTTAAAAAAAATTTCAATGACACGAAGTCCTATGTGAACCAGAAGTCATGAAAGTATAAGAATTTCCTGGGTACACTTGAAATTCATGTAATTTTTGCTACCACTCACTAAAGAAGACTCTTATCAAATACGGAATTAGCTAAAAAAAACATTGAAAAATCATCTATACTTATAGATAGTTGTGTATGACATCATGTTTTGAACCCAAGATCCTGTATCATTGCACAAATACTAAATGAAGAAACCATGATTACAGGTGCATTGTTCATTTTGCAACAAAATGAAGTGAAAATTAGATTCTTGATAATTTTCTATACCACTTCAAATTGTAGTTCATAAACTTCATATCGTTATTGGTGCTGATTATTTAAATATCTGAAATTTTTGCTTCAAAGATAGATCCTCACCAAATAGCAAGAATAGTCCAACAGATTGTAGCAAGATAATTTACAAATGAAGCATCTTTCTGTTTATAAACACTCAATGAAACCATGTTGAGGACCTTGTACTTGTGCTCACCTAGAAGGTATTGAAGGAACTTATGCTAGTACAAAGCTTTGGAAAACAGTGTTTGGTTTTTCATTCCTTTATGTACACTAAATAGTGAAATTAGGTTGCCCCACACTAATTTTTTGACATTTGACACTATATGAATATTTACTATTATTGTACAAGAATGCACTTCTTTTGAATAACTAAAGGTATTGTTATAATTGGGACTCTTGAACCTCCATGTATACAAAATAAAAATATTTCTTGAAATATTTCTTGATTTTGATGGCTTGTAAAGTAATTTTCTTGGGGTCAAGCAACCTAATTTCACTATTTCGTGTATTGTAGAGAATTTGCTAAGTCTTCCTCTGTTTAGGGATAGGGTACACCAGACCATTACCGTTCTGTAGCGCAATTCCATGAATAGGCCAGCCCAATTCCATCAGCCACTCTTAGCCCCAATTCCATCTAGAATCCCCCCCAATTCCCTTCATTCTCTGACAAAATCAGGGTTTTCTATGATAGAATTAGGATTTTTATGACAAGATGGGGTAACGTGTCACTCCATTATTAGAGAATATTTAGTACTTCATTAGGCGATTATAGGTTAGTTGTGGGTTGTTTATGACTCTAGTCTAGAGACGGTTTTGTAATTTCAAGGCTGACCACTTCAAAAATTCACAGAAATTACAATTTTGATCGGAAAATTATAATTCCACTTGGATCTGATTCAAGAAACAAGCGCACACCTCTGAAAAATATGTGTCCCTGTTGGAATTGACCCCGAGATAGGCAGATTGCAAATCAGGGTGGTAATAGGCTGGTTTACCTTAATGCTTTGAAATTGCAATATTTATTTTTCCCAATTCCACTGACTAACAATGAAGTTACTGTTGGTTGTCCCCAGACATTGTGGTCGGTCCTCATGGACAATCAGATGGTGGGATGAACAATTGTGCTTCCAGAGGGGTGCAAATGGAAATTCCAATGGTTGACTATGATAGCAGCAGTGATGTAGATTTACTAGAGCTACATTTTAGTGATGAAGAAAATGATGACGAAGGTGGAGATATTGAAGACCATGACAATGTCAAATATATTTATCGGGATGAATCTTGGAATCAGAATTTTTTCACATATGCCCCTCAGTGCATTGATTTCATTGGTGCACCTTCTTCCAATGTTTTCTGGCGATATTTCCCAACTTTCCTACAATTATTTCATGTCTTCTGGCCATTCAATGTCTTGCGGGACATTGTCACAGAGACAAATCGATATGCCACTGCACTTGATGCGCATGGGAATAGTAAGGGGGGTATAGCTTGGACAGAGTGCTCTGTCAAAGAGTTACAAGTTTTTCTTGCAATCATTCTGTATATGGGAATGAAGCGGCAACTGAATATGAAAACATATTGGCATAAGAAAGGTTCAATATTCCATTGTGCCACAATATCAAACCTTATGTCTTGACGTCGCTTTTTTTTACTTATGAAGTGCTTGCATCTTACGAATCCAGCTAAATATGTGCAAGACAAGGCCCTTCCAGGATATGATAAAATGGGGCAATTGAGGTGGTTGATCAATGAAATAAGAGATATTTGTCAGAGATCTTGGAATATGGGGAAGTTTGGTACCATTGACGAGATGATGATAAGATATAAAGGCACATATTGTCCTACTAGGCAATACATGCCACAGAAGCCACAAAAATGGGGAATCAAAGTTTGGTGCCTAGCAGATTCAGTCTCAAAATTTGTATCTAATTTTGAGGTTTATTGTGGTAAGGATCCGGCTACAACAAATGAGGCATCAGTGCCACGTGGGCAACCTAGATTGGCACACAAAGTAGTCTTGCGATTGTTGACATCAAATGAAGGTCGAGGTCACGTAATTGCCATGGATAATTTTTTCTCTAGCATACCTCTATTCAAAGAGTTATTAGAAAAGGGAATATATGCAATAGGGACTGTGTGGGCAAATAGAGTTGGTCTTCCATTGGTTTTGAAGAATACAAAGGCTTTTGCTAGAAGTGCACAAGGCACTTTGGAATGGCGAATGCATGAGTCAAGGTCTATTAGTGCTATAGTATGGAAGGATAAGAGGCCAGTGCTTATTTTGTCCAATCACATGGTGCCATTGCAATTTCCTTGCCAGTTTCCGGTTGCCACTGTGCCTCGTCACAATGGCGCAATACGTGAAAATATTTTCACTTCACCTATTCACCTTGAATACACTACTCACATGAGAGGTGTAGATGTGGCAGACCAACTTCGAGCTTCTTATACTTGTCAAACCCGGTCCCACAAGTGGTGGCACCAAGTGTTTTTTTTTCTGATTGATACGACAATTGTCAATATGTATATCATTTACCTTGACAAGTGTAAGAGTAGAGACCCTCCACGTCAACCAATGACACACTTGCAATTTAGAACCCAACTATGTGAGGCTCTTACACAAAATTGGAACCTGAGAATACGCTTACCAGATCCAGTGCTCTATAGGAAAGTTTGCTATCCAGCAAGTGGTTCCATGAGGGGCCCATGCGTTGTATGTAACAATGGCTCACGTCCTTTGAAGCGGCCAAAAACATATTGTCCATCATGTAACAATAAGTTCATGTGTTGGCGTTCAGGGTGCTTCCAGAGGTACCATGAAAATCTTCAATGACATAGCATACATGAATGTGAGTATATGTAATGATGCATGTCATTGCATTCCAACTCTTTTTTCTCAATATAATCATGTAGTAGTGAAAGAAAAATTATATAGAAAACTTGGGAAGCCCTTATAGAACTAAGAGATTTTAGGCATATGGGAAAAGAAGAAGTAATAATTTTTCAGTGTATGTACTAATAGAACTTGTTTTGCTTCTTTACAATGTACTCATGACTTTTTTTTCCCTTTATATAGTGCAAAGCCTAACACCAAACTGGCTTCTTGTTTTGCACATGGCTGAATTGTGGAAGGCAGGAGGAATGGAGGATCACTGGAGAGGGCAAAAAGGGAGATTGCAATGGGAACTTTGGGGATGCTTAGGGAACATAGTCATCATATTGGGAATTTCGGGAACTCCGGGAGGGGTCGGGAACGTCAAGGACGTGTCTGCACGGTGAGGAAAAGGGGTAAGGGACAAGGCCGGGTGTGGGAGAACAACAAGCCGGCTAACAACGCCTACTGCAATGCCACCTTGTACCTGACACCTGCCCTTATGGAAAGGGAGGATGGAAGGGACCCGGCTTCTAGATGGCTCACCCCTCCATTTCTAGCAACCCGAGCTAAATATTAGTCCTTGCACTGTTTGTCGTGTTTTGAACACAAAAAAAAAATTTGGAATTTTTTTTTTTCTTATGTTGTACAAGAATGAGATTCCTTGGTATTCACCATTCGGATTTCAGTAATTCGAATTTCTGAAATTTACATAGTGCTTGCAATTTTGCCTAGTGTATATGGAACTTTCAGTAGCTTACCGCATTGCAAGAATTTTTTCGACATATTGTACAAGTCCAATTCGTTTGAAAATTTTCCCACACATACCTAAGATGGTCTCCTTCATGGAAAAATTAAAGCTCAACTATGTGTAGAGTAATTAATTTCCAGTAATAGTGGTCAAACAGAAGTAGAAGTTTCGGGCAGGAAGGAAAAAAACTTTTTCTTCTTGTTGTAATGTTAAAATCTCACTCCACTTTATCTGAAATTCTCTGATTTTTTTCCACACATACCTCTGGTAGTCTAAGACAAGATCCTATGGTTGAATTAATAAAAAAAATCATTTTTATTACCTTTTTGGTCATTCCCCTGAAAATGGCAGTTTTGACTGGCTTTTACCCAAAACATAGTCATGGTCCTTTAGGGGTTAAACCAAACTTTGCCCAAAATTCGTTGAATAACGGAGATTGGAACTTAAATTGCTAAAGTTCGATTTAAACGATGTCATGCGTAGCTCCTTTAGTAATTAAATCTTGGATACATTGAAATTTTGAGGAATTAATCTTTAATGTTTAGTTAGACACTATCATGTGTACCTCCTTTAAAGATTAAAACTTTCAAAATATTATAATTTGACCATCAATATCATGTATGCGTAGGGTTGCCACTGCACGGTGAAGCTTTGACTTTAAAATATTCAAAATTGACATTTTTTAAGATGGTTCCAAGTACTTAAGTACTTGAAACCATTAGAAAAAAAACCTTTCTCGTTGTATGTTTTAAATTGCCCTTGCATGTGGAAGTAATTTGGGTCATTTGAATTGTGAGAGAATTAGAGAAAATTAGTTAAAGTTCTTTAGTTTGAATTCTTGATAAAACCTTTAGTAGTAGTTAGAGAAAACCCAAAATTGAGATTAGTTTCCCCTTAGTTAGAGTCATTAAAATTATTCTGGAAAGAGATTTCTAATTAGCTTCGAATACTTAGTTGCTTAGTTTAAACTTATTTCCAAAAATTAGATAATTAGCGTAAACTTTAAGAAGTTGGAAAATTCCCCAAAACCCAAAAGATTGATTAGATTAGTTGAGAAGTCTAATAGTAGGTGAAATTTTAGAAAAATAGTGATCAAGTAAAGAATTGTAATCCAATTGAGAAGGAAGGAAGCAAAGGACTAGCAATCCAGTACGAGAGTCAAACGAGGAGCTAGTTGACGGGCTAATACAATCGAAGTGCCGAGTGAGGTGTCACACGGGGTGACATACGAGTAACAAGCAACAACCAATCACGTTGCGACACGTGGCACGGCAACTGGGTGAACGGGACACTAGACAGGGCACTAGTTAAATCAATACAAGGAAAGCCTAGAGTACCATGAGATTGGAGGAAAGCCTAGAGTACAAGAAGACCACAAGAAGAGCCAGCTCAAATTGGAAAGAAGACAACAACTGCTTGAGAAATAAATTAGTTATTGGAAGCTATGGAATTGGAACTTAAGGTACAATTAATTTAGGAGATGCTAACACTATCAACAATTAGCTTAATAATTCATTGAAGACTCATCAAGTCACATTACTCTCACCAAATCTTAAGAACACAAAACGCAAAACATAAATGAGAGAGTTGAAGAGTTAAAGGGAAAGGTTGGAGACGAAAGGAAGAAGAAGAATAAAAGGAATATAAACAATTAATAAGGTAAGAATCTCTTGGATTTTATTTGAATTTTATTATCATTAATATTCATGAAATTGTTGGTTAGTCATTAATTAGGAATCCTATAAGAATTAGAAGGCTAGGCTTTGGTTAGGTTTTGTTTTATTAGGCTTAATAAGACAAATAGATAAAGACAAAATGCCAACTAATATCTTTTGGATGATTAGGAAATTACAAAATAATTAGGATTCATTAGATTTGATTTGATTTAGCGGATTGAAAAGGTTTTGAGGTATTAAAATAATTTCTAATTAATTAGGAATTGTTTTAAATACAACCAAAATTATTAAAATCCCATAATCATTAGTAGGAAAAGAAAAATTGAAATTGAAATACAACATTGAACAAGGATTCATTTCAAGTGGTGTGGTGGATTAGCAAAATGGAGGATGGAGCGGGTTACTACGAAATCATTCATCTCGTGATTCTTGAGGACAGTACGATTGACCCCTTCATGGGAAAGGTACGCTAAAATTCTTCATATTTTGTTTGTTTTTTAGTTTCAATTTGATTAAAATTTCAATTGGTAGAATAAACCATTGAAAGCTTTAGGAAAATTAGAAAAGAAAATTAACATTTAGAATTTGAAATTAAATTTTCATTTAAAAAATAATGGAAAATTTAACCAATCACAATTAGATAAACCTTATTTGAAATTTGGATGAAAAATTAATATTTCCATCCAAAATAATCAAACAAAGGAATCTTAAAATTTTGGGAGAATTTAGAATTTAGATTAATTTAGAAATTATAATTGTTCATTTAGACTAAGAGTAATTAATGAATGAAATTTAATTTGTTAGGCTTTTAAAACAAATTTCATTCATTAATAACTATTTCGTTAGGAATTTAGTTTTTTAGTGTCTTACCTTGTTGGGAAGATAATTTCTGAGTTTTCATTTTAAAAATATAAAATCCTAAAAATAATAATTTAGAATAAAAAGTTTGATTTACATGATTTGAGTTCAATTTGGATATTTAAAAACAAAGTGTCCATTGCTTGGTAGGTGCGAATTGAATTTAGATCAAAAACACCCTAAGAAAATTGATTTAACAAGCCATTAGAACCCGCGTGCACGTTTTGACTCAAAGGGTGGAGTTTAACCCCTAAAGGACCAAGGCCTTTTTTCTGCAAAAAAACATTCAAAACTGCCATTTTTAGAGCAAAGAGTAAAAAAATTAGAAATTTTTATTTTTTTCACATCTAACTGTAGGATCTTATACCTAACTAGTATGAAAATGTGTGGAAAATTTTTTAGAAATTTTGATTGCATAGATTGCAAGATATCTGCGTTTAAAATGAAGAAAACAAGTTTTTCTACACATTGCGGGACTCGGTTATTTGACCTTAACCCTTCTTAACTTTAATTTTTTGCACTACAAAGTTTTGAGCTTTAAATCTATCTGGTGGAGAATTGAGTTGAGAGTCTATGAAAAAAAAGAAAATACAAAAAAAATTAATTTTGATTCTTTAAAAAATTGTTAAGTAGAAGTAGGTACAAGATAGAAGGAAAATCCAAATTATTGATATCTCTAAGATGGAATTAAAATTCACTAATCCCAATGGTGAGATTGTTCTAGAAGGCAAATGAAACGATAAGGAACTTTTTTTTTGAAAAATTGTAAAAATTGCATTCAGAAATGAATCCTACAAGTTATTTTTTCAGGAAGATGCTCTAAGTGCCCGAAAAACAAGATTGTCTATAACTTTCTCATAACAAATCCAAATGGAATGAATCAAAGCTTTCCATGTAGACAAAAATACAATCTATGAGGGAAAAAATAAAAAATAAAAAAATTCAAATTTTTGAAACTTTTTTTTGCTGCCCCCTCTCCCCTGTTTTGAGCTTATGTGGGCATAACTTTTGTTCTCGGGCACCAAATGAAAAAAAAATTATATTCTTGTGAAGCTAATCAATTTTTCTATCTTCAGAAAAATTTTCAAAAAATCAAGACAAAAATTGTGACCGTAGGTACCTGCCCGAAATCTCATTTGTCCCCCAAAGGGACAATGGTCCTTTAGGGGTTAAAATACTCACAAGGACTTCAACCAACCGGTGCCCCAAGACACACACACAAATGTCCCAAGGAGCCTTGAAGCCAGTGGTGAAGTTATATCACTACTCATGAGTTACGGGACTCACCAAGGCTCCAAGAGGGAGTAAGGAGGGAGACCAACCCCTCCAATAGTACTCTCTGTAGTATTCGGTAGACCCCCCCCTCTTGTGAATCAAAGGGACTTACCAAACACCCTCGGGTAATGGAAAACTACCCATTTCCAACCGAAATCCCCAAGTTCCCACTCCATTTGGACTCCCGAACTTCCAAATGGCGTAACTTTGTCGTCAAGGCTCCAAATCCCACATGTGATCCCATTTTGGATATCTAAGCGACGGGTAGATGCCGATGAACTACTCACTTGTCCCATTTGGACAAGTTCTCACAAAGTTATGGCCCTCCAAATATTCGGGTCCACTAGGAATGGCGTCACGCCTTCACTACGACCCTTCTCTTAGCCATAACTTTTGGCCCATTTCTTAGAACCTCGTAATGCTTGGCATTTTAGGTTCCTTGTCTTTGTAGCTTTCCAACGATATGCTGCATGCCATGCTTTGTTGAGTGATTCCTTAGGAACCCCCTCACACTTAACCTTTGAGTGTCCCGGCTCCACTAGGACACCCCCAACGTTGAACGGCCATAACTTCTAGCCTACTAGTCCAAATCACGCGTTCTTTGGAAAGCTAGAAGCATCTTTTCAAGAGCTTTCCAAGCATGTATGGCATGCTACTATGACCTTTTCATCCAAGGCACTATTGCACCCTGTTTGCTCGGGAGTCTCTCATTTCTCCCTTCTTAGCCTATTGCAAGGCTTGGGAAGTCACCCCAAGGTCCGCCTTGCTCACTAAGGCACTTTGGGCACCCCAAGGAAATAGGGGCGTGACATACTTCCTACAAATGAACTGTAAAATTAGGTGAAATGCCATTGATCATGTACCTTCAAAAATGTGGTGGTGCTAGATGTGAGGCGTAGACAACATTGTACAACTTTGCTTGCATACTAGAGAAGGCGATTGTTGCTTGAGAATTTGATCTACACATGCATTTTGAAGATATGAAATGGACAACATGGAAATTCTAACTCCAGATATATAGGCACCTTATACATTTACAACCAACTTTTCTTTTTGCAATAAGATGGTCATGTCTCTCAATCCTCATGAAGACATATGAGGACCTGACATAGGAAATGTCTCTACAAAATTTGAGTTTGGAACTGGCCTCTTTGTTTTCCACAATGCTTAATGTATATGGTGAAATCCCTTTTTAAGAGTACTTATAGTTCGACCCTATTTATCGCTCAGTATGTTCTTAGATACAAGTACTATATTGTAAGTCATGTAAAGTCCTCCTTAGATTTGGACTCCTACACCTGGTGAATTAATAATGCCTATTGTTCTAGGTCTTCATGTTTTCATTGGAGATGGTGAGAGCTTTTCATGAATACTTGTACAATATTGTAAGTGCAAACTGAAGATGTACTTTTCAAGTTAACACGGTCATCAAATGTTATTGTTATTTTCTTGATTTCATTTGTGCTTTATATTGTTGCTATTCTGCTATATATGTTGAAGCTTTCTAAAAGGTTTGTTTCATGTGCTCTATATGAAGAAGCAACCCAGTGTAGACCATTCAGTTACTACATATTGCGAATCTCTTAAATGAGTGATTTCTAGTCGATGATGGCTGAATTTGATTCCTTATTGTACTCTTTTCTTATGAACTTTAGATTTCTATGTGACATTTGAGTTCCCTACATTTTTCACATTCACTTTGGCAACACTTCAATTTTGGAGGGGGGGGCATATCTTACCTTAGGTCAGATGTTGTCTAACTTGCCAAACTTAGAGAAGCTCAAGAATTTTTGTCTCTGCTATTGAATGTTCAAGTATGCAAGCTCCGAGAACTAGATGTGCATGTGCAAAATTGTGCTTCACTCCCTCTTTGTAGGCAAAAGTCAAGTTCGTTTGAACAAAGAAAGGTAACATATATTGTACCAAACGTTAGCTTCACATATATAATAGTAGTTCATCTGAAGCGTACAACCTACACTAGCAACCATGATGAATTCAATAGCTTAACATAGCAATTTGTAAACTAACCAAACACTATGAATTGAGGAGCTCAATGGAGCAATTTGTAAACTAACCAAGCACTATGAATTCAGTAGCTCAACAAAGCAATTTGTTTACTAACCAAGCACTATGAATTTAGTAGCTCAACAGAGCAATTCGTGTACTAACCATCAATGAAGCCTTTGAGTTAATGAGCAAGTCAATGCAGAATCATTGCAACAAGGCATTCCATGACTTCCTCATGAGCCACATACCTACGTCCTTGATGTCTTGTAGAAAATTTTGACTTGTACATAGCAATGTCTCCTCTAACAACACTAATGACGTGATATGAAGGTCCTGGATTCTTCATACAAATGTCTTCACTCACAAAATGATACATGTTATAAAAGGTATGCCCTTTGAATGCAGGGAATTTGTTCATATTGGATTCCATTTAGTTTTAATCAGAGACCTTTGGAAAATAGACATGTTATCAATGTACATTCGCTTACAAAAACCACTTTTACAAACTACAGGTACATCACAAAGTAAGCATTAAAATATTGAAAATCAGTCGCCTCAAATGGCAACTACACTAATGTGCCATTTACTATCCACAAAACTATTGCAACCATTCCAAGCTCAAACTAGAATGAAATGTACTCATCATTGCCAGCCACCTCACTAGGCACAAAACTGCGTTGCAGCCAACGCAAAAATTGCATTTTTTTGGCAAAAAATAGAATTCTACGTCAACTAAATTCTATTGAAACCAACATTGGTTTCTTCTAGTGACTATTTTTAATCTTCAAATGTCAAAATTGATCAGTTTTTCCTTTCGACTTGAACTAAAAGAGACCAGTCTATACCACCAAAATTGGGGGTGTGTGATCAGAATGCGATTAGCCCCCTTAAGTTTCACCCACACTTTTTAACGTCACCATCGACACATAATAATGCTGAGCAGGTGGTACCTACAAATAGGACGTTCTAAACAATGAAAATACAACAAGTACCTCCCCTTTATTTCTTCAAGATCATAGTTGAAACTCTAATCTTTAAGTGGTCGACAAAAGTGGTGTTGGAACTAAACTTAGACCCTCAACTACATCATTTAAATCCTTGAATCCAAAACCCTTAAACCTTGTCAAACCTCATTTTGGAGGATTTGATCTATTAGTTTCTTAATAGATTTGGTGGAGTTGGTTAACTTTTGAGTGTCATTTGTAACTCTATAAGCTATGTAAGTTTGTTTGTGCTTATGGAGTTAGAATTTCCATCAAGAACAATCAAGTGTAACACAATTGCTGGAAAACTTTTAAATCTTGGGAGTACGTAGTGTTCGTAATCTCATTGCTCTAGCCGCTCAATATGGTTTGGAACTCATTGCACATGGACATCAAATTGGCTTCTTTTTATGAAAAAATTGTAGATGCACTCTACATTATCGATGAGAATAGTTTGATCCTTACTCTTAGCATTTACTTTGACGATCTTCTCATCCCCTCAACAATTGTGATGGCAACACTAATAATTCTAGACAAATCCAAAGGCTACAAAGATTGCTTGCAACAAATACTAGTGATGTCAAAGTCATCAAGTTTTGAAGTAATTATCAAATCTTCCTTAATCACTTTGTGCACATCAACCCATAAGTGTACAAAGTCTTCTCTACAATTCATGATTTTCGTGAAAAACATTATAAAGTGCTATTTAGAATAATATTCTGGAATTGGTATACAAATAAAAGTGGTAGACTGTGAGTTTTTGATTCCATTAATATAGTTGGATTCATTGATGCCATAACCTATATTTTTTTTAAACTTTGATATCTAAGAAAATTTTGAAATTCATTCAAAATTCGATTACAAACAAGATCTTATCATTTCTTTTGAGTAATATTTGTTGGAATGGATTTGAAATGAGGTTATCTTCACATGGTGATTCTTGGATTTTCCTTTTTTTTCAATGTAGGATCTCATTTTTGCAAATCTAATTTTGAACCACAATCAATGCAATTTTGGCTTGCTCTACTACTTGACATACTTGCACATTTGTACTTTTAGAAACATATATACTCTAGTAACACCAAATCCAACCATTACATAGGGCAACAACTTCATAAAGGATCTCTACAAATTAGGATGATTAAAATGCAAGTGGTACAGAGGATGGAACTTCAATTTCAATCTATTTGTCATCCCAAAATTGGACATTGATAAACTCCGTGTTTAAAAAAATGGACATTGGGGAGCTTACAAGTTAATTTATATCTAAAAAAAGCATGAGGTTCTACTTTAGCCTCTTGATCCCTAAGGGCCTAGCCTATTTCATGATTTAACATGGAACCAAATCCACTAACCAAGTCCCTCATAATTTTTTGCATAATATTGTATATATAAGAGTTTTTCTTATGTTAATTGAATAAATTTTAACTTCATTTATTCTCTTTGTCTTCTTGGAGATTTACAAAATTGAGCATCTTCCCTAGCTTCATAAGATACATACACTACTAATTTTTACTCTCATTCTTAATATGATTTTTTATTTATTTTTATTTTTTTATTATAATGATGATTATCATTGTCATTAGGGTTCTTAACATACTTTTATTTTTATTATTCCAAAATGAAACCCTACATATTCTACTAAAGAAAATGCAACAAAACCAAAGAAAAGAATACATATGTATGCATTATGTAGGGCCACACAATTCATAAAAAAAAACATTTATTATTCCATTTGAGAATTAATTTGGTAAACCATATATCTTCAATATGCATGACTCCCTAGTATACTTTACTATAATCCAATTGATTTTATCTATCTACATTTAGTTTCTGCTTCTTTTGGTGTACAATTTCTTTTACTCCATGTATCTTTGAATTCACATTTTCTCCATGTTTTTGACTTTGCAATAATGATTCTACTCTTTCTACCAAACTTCCAACTATTTGGGTAGATGTTCCAATACAAGTAAATCCTTTTGCCATACTTGATTGTGAAGTAGAATGGAAGTTAAGTTTTGTGGGATAGATAATTTTGACAACTCCATCACATTGTCTAAAGTCAAGATAGAGTTTGTAACTTAGAACAATAAAGTGCCCTCCATTACAAGAGAAACCATCACTCACTTTTGCTAATTTTCTATTGAATTTGATTGTAGGTGCCCAAATTCCCGATATACATGGTCTACAATCTGGATCTAGATGGAACTTATTGCAAATGTCATCAATAGTGTAAGGAAGATTATTTAAGAATCCTACTTAGATTTGTTGTAAATTGGTAAATTCTGTTTGACCAAGTAATGGGACACCCAACTTTAATGCTTCTTCCATTGTTCTCATGTATAGATATGGTGCTAGTTGCATAAATCTTGATTTGTAGAAATTGGCAATCCATTTTACTAATTCTACTTGGTCATCTCCCATTCATTTATAGCTCTTTCTAAACTTCAGATACTATGCCCCATGGCATAGTGACCCATGATATATCCATTATCCATGCGACCTCTCTACCCTAAGCCAAACATCTTTCCACCAACTTGTGCCTTATTTTTTTAACCTCTAAAGGACCAAATAGTGTTTTCTAGCAAGATAGCAATTTCGGGCAGCTCACTATGAATGGAATTTTTATTTTTTTTCTTTGAAATTTAAACACAACATGTGCCCAAGGAGTAGCTTTAAGAACCAACAATTTTCATAACTTTTGAATACATGGTTAAAAAGTTATTATATGATATGTTGTTTTCATTGCTCAGCAGTTAGCCTGGGCAACAAAAAAAACTTTTTTAAAAATCACTTTTTTTTAAAATAAAATTTTGAAATTTATTTTCCTGATTTGTTTATACATGGAAAGCTTTGAATCATTCCATTTTGATTTATGAGATGAAAGTTATGAAGAGTTTTAGTTGTGGGTAGTTTGTGGGTAGTAATGGAATCTCTACTCTAAAATAAATTTTGAAGACCTTTATTTAACTCAATTTTTAATATTTTTGGAAAAAAAATAAAAGCATGAGGTGTATACTGTTTATTACAACAATTTGACCATTGGGATTGGCATTTTTCAATTCCAAAAATAAATTATTAACAATTTAGTATTTTGAATCATTCTCTACTTCTTTCTACTTACTAATTTTTTTCCTATATGTTGTACAATTCCAAATGATCTAAAATTTTTCAAGCATGTAGCCAACATGACTTGAAGAATGAATCCAAAGAGTTACAACCATTTTGGACATTTTTTCATAATGATCTGACCTTGTGAAGTGCATCTGCCTGGATTTTTGCAAGGCCAAAAAATGGCTTTATGTCACTTCAAATGCTAATATCTTGCAATCCAAACGGTGGAAATTTCTGAAATTTTTTCCCCATCTTCCCAAACCAATGTACTACAAGATCCTATGGTTACATTTGTCCAACTATGTATGTTTTCTAAAATTTGGTACTTGTACTAGAGATGACAGTTTTGGAGTGTTTTTGGTGAAAACATAGTCAAATACCTTTAGGGGTTAATAAAGCTAGAATTACCCTTTTTCAATTTAGAAAGTGATATTGGTAGCTTTTCAAAGTCTTTGAATTCTTATGAAGATTCAATGTCTTCAAATCTAGTAAATGATAGCACTAATACTATTTCTTTATACTTCTATCTTGGATGGCTATTTTTCTTATATATAATACTAAATAGTCTTGTGGAATCTCAACCATCATTGTTCCATCAATAGTAATATCTTCCACATTACGAGTTCATGAAATCACAAAGCATTCATTTTTTGTACATGGGCCTATTTTCTCTTTTGTTTGTTTCAATGTTCTCTCATATCATGCTTTAGAGTGAGCTTTGTGGCTCATGCTCATATTACCTTGTCCTCTCCTTTCATCATTATGGATTCTCTATAGTTTTAAAAATAAAAGAATCAAATTAAGAACAAATAGTTCTAAATAAATTCAAGGTGGTGAAGGCAAAAAATATTTTCTATGGTTCTTTCTACCTTTCTTATATACTAATTTTTTTAAGTAAAAGCAACTTGTCACTTTATAGTTCTGTGACTTTTTTAAAAGTGAAAGGAAACTTCATCACAGTTCTTTTGAATTTTCAAAATGTAAAAGGAACCATCCTTGTGGTTCTTTTTACTTTACTAAAGTTAAAAGTATAACTTTTTTCACTTTTTGCATGAAACTTGTAAAATAGCTTCTACTCATCATTCCCTACATAGGAAGCTTTCTTAGCCATTAATTTAATAATTATCACAAAATTTAAAAAATTTATTTCCATTTCAATGCCAATGGAATAGCAACTAAAACTATGTTTCACAAAATATATGTGCTAATTGTATTTGAATGGATAGATTGATACTTACACACAAATATTTAAGCCATTCATTTTAGGCTTTAGAATTAAAACCTAATAGAAATTTATTTTGTAGAAAACAATGTAACAAATAGATGAAATAGTATATTGTATCCAATACTTCAATTTTTAGGGAATAAAAACAAATGTTATGCATATTGTTCACTACTGACAATACTTTCACCATTGAAATTCATAACTACCCACAAACTAAAATTCTTCGTAACCTTCATCTTCTTGAATTTGCATGATTAAGAGCTATCAAGTATATATAAACATAGAAAACCAATTTCAGATTTTTAATGTTCATATACATATAAAAATTGGTTTTTAATGGTCTTTTCATCCAAATTGACACACAAAATTCATCCACTTATAACTTTCTTATTTTTTTGATTGTTTTTTAATTGTAAGATATTTTCGGAAACCTCTAATAACTACCTAAAATATTCAAAATCTTAAATTTAATTCTAACACTTAGACCTGAGGACTAAATTTTAATATATGAAAATCAAAGAGAAATTGGTTAATTAACGTACCTCGCCTTCAAAGGGCACTATTGTGCCATTGTCACATATCAAGAGGTGTATAGTCTCATAAAATCCCTCCCCTCCATGTTTGTTGGAGTTTTGGGGTTGCTCTGGACTTTGGGTGTTTTTTCAATAGTCTTTGTATGCACTGAATGGGTTGTACTATACTCAAGTTAATTCTCCACTCCCATCGGCCTCGTTATGCTAATCTCCACCCAATTAGGCCTCCACACGTTGCATCGTGGTTGGTTCACCCCCCTTCCTAGTACCCTAATCATAGTTGTCCACTCACTACCATGTGTTGCTGCGCTATTGGACGAACCCTGTGACTACCTTGTAATCTCTCCATTGTTCTAGTTCCTCGTCCTACTTTTCTAACCTCCTATCCAAGCTCTGAAATTCCTCGAAGACAAAACTAATGGACCTAAAATAAAATAAAACTAGAACTAATGAAAAGGTTTTTAATTAATTTTTTTTTTGGAATTTTGAGAATAAAAGAAACTACAACTAAAGGTACCTCAATTTTTATTGATTTTTGGAATAACAAACAAATGAACAATTAAATGGAAATTAACCAATGTATGACAAATTTTGAAAGCAAAGTACTTCCAACTCTTGCTCAAAATAAAAAGGAGGAGAAATCAACAGAAATTTAGGCTTAAATATGCCACCAAAGGAATACTCCTAAAGTCCTAGCTAATTTTGGAATTTAGCAAAGTCAAAGTTTCTTCATGTAAGGGTGGTTTTAGATATACATTCTATCAATGGACAAATAATAGTATTTTGAAAGTTTTATCATAAAAGGAGGTACAGATAGCAATGTTTAACCGAATATTAGGGACTAATTTCTCAAATTTTCAATAATGGTCACAAATTAATTACTAAAAGAGGTACGCATGACAATATTTAAACCAAACTTTAACAAATAAGTCCTAATTTCTGTTATACAACGAATTTTGGCCTAGAATTCGTCTAACACACTTTGTCACGACCCTCATCACAAGGCGTGCCCGTGCCACCTTGGTGAACAAGGGGGACATTGGGGGTGACTCCCCAAGCCTTGCAAGAGATGAGGTGAGGGGGACTAGGAGTCCCGAGCGATCAGAGCGATGTAGCGCTCTGATCTGGACGAATTCGGGGGCGTGTGATACATGCTTGGAAAGTTCTTGAGAAGACGTTTCCAACCGTCCAAAGAACGCGTCATTTGGACTTGCGAGTCAAAAGTTATGAGCGTTCAAAGTTGCGGGTGTCCCGGTCGCGCCGGGAGTGCCTTGGCCGCGCCGGGAGTGTCCCGAATCTTTGGAGGGCGATATCTTTGCGAGTACTTGTCCGAATGGAGCAAGTGAGTAGTCCTTCGGCATCTACGCGTCACGTAGATGTCGAAAATGGGGTCGCATGTGCGATTTGGATCCCGGACCGCAAAGTTATGCCGGGTGGAAGTTCGGGAGTCCCAAACTAATGCGAATCGGGAGAAACGGGGTGGTCTTCCAAAACCAAAGGGTGTTTGGGAGTCCCCCTTGACATACAAGGGGGGGGGGGCTGCCGAATCCCGCAGAGAGTACTATGAGGAGGGGTGGTCTCCCTCCTCACTCTCGGATGGTGCCATGATGACTCTAAGTGGCCCCGGGTGGTGAGGTTAGTGTTGGAGCCTCACCACCACTTGTGTGTTACCATGGAGTGTTTGTGCACTCCTTGATACCGGTTGGGTGGTATCCCAATCCACACTAGGCCATGGTGTGAGTCCCGTTTGGTGAGTCCTGATTAGTGAGTCCCGAAATGAGTTGGGTTGGGCCTAGTGGGGAGTTGGGTCCCATTCAAGGGCGGTTAGCACCGGTGGGAGTAGTGCCTCACTGAGTGCTTGGACATCAATGGAAGTTCCGCCCCATGTCATCAAATGACATGCCCGGTGTCTTGTGGGAATTAAGTTTTGGAAGGAAAGGATTGGGAGTCACGGAGGAATGAGGAACCCCGTGACTTGAGTTGGAACCTAACATTGTGGGTGCGTGGCATGTGCAGTGTTAGGAGAGCGTGAACCTTGGTGGCATTGAGGTGTTAAGTGTTTGGAAAGGGAGCTTAAGGTGGTAAGTGTCACTAAGGGGCGCGACACACTTCGGGCAAAGTCAACCTTCTTCGCTTTAAGTATATTAGTATCAAATGTTGTTTTGAATATCACAAATCCACAATGTGTTACTTTCTTAAAAAATTTTAAAGAAATTAAAATTTGGAGGTCTATCTCTTCCAAAACTCACACAAAACAAAGAAAATGGAGGCTTAACCTCTAAAACTCAAAAAACTCAAATAGAAATCACTTTGAAGGGACTCTCTTGTCCTTCAAAGTGCACAAATAAAATATAGAATGAAATTGGGTCGAATTCCAACCTCAATTAGTGCTCCGCCTACGCCAATAGCACTAAAGAAATGAAAGCAAAGTTTGGATATGAAACCAGAGTATAAGAATGAAGATACAAACAACCTCAAGGGGGAGCCTTTTATACTTGTCCCAAGCCCTCCTCGGTAAGTTGTTGATGAAAAAAAATTTACTTTTGATCTCTATATATTTGCTAAACTACCCTAAAGTATTTTCTAAATAATCTTTGTTTGATGGAATAATTCTCTAGAATTCTCTTCATTTAGCTAATAAATCTTGGCTAAATCAAATCCAAAATTTTTTTCCAAAGATATTTTGAAAATAACCCTAATTAACCTATATATTTTGCTAATTAATCCAAAGTTATTTTTAAATTGTCTTTCTTTAGACCAAAGATGGCTTGTTATGCAAGAAAAGAGATTTTGACCAAATCCAATCTTTGATTTTCCAAAAGATATTTACAAAATTAACTTTAAATTACCACAAATTATAACTAAAAAGTCAAACTAAGAGCTGACCCTCTCTATCTTTTAGGGAATAATAAAAAAATAAAAATAAAATTGCACCATTGTGTCCAAAAGACCCCATCTAGTTTGGAGGATCCATTGCCCTTGTATCCTAAGCCATTTGTAAGCGTAAAATCGACCTATGGTAATTCCAAAGAAAAGTCGAAATTCTAATAGTTGAAATTTGCATCTTTTGAGCAAACCATTTAGCGAGGGTTGCTTAGAATGTTTACAAGAGTAAAGAAAAATCCTTTATTTGCTTCAATTGGACACTGTAAACTCCTAGTGCATTGGTCAACTTGCCATCGAGGTATAAATTCTTTAAAAGTTTCATGTTGTTGATTTTGATACCTGGAAATATCAAAATGTCTTCAAACTTTGTAGGGCCTGTATTTAGCACACAAACTCTATCCTAATTTTTAGTGGGATTTACCACAACATAGGTAATTTCTAAGAATTTACACTAATGTTTAAAGGAAGTTGACTTTCGTGGAGTCATCGTGAATATTTCAAAAAAATATGAAACCTTTTGGATAGCTTCTAGCAAGCTTTCAAAACCAAAGTATAACATTAAATTTCACTTTGCACTATTCATAGGAAAGTTAAAATTAGTAATTCCCTTTCAATTTCCACCTTCGGAGGAAATATTCTTGTATCGGGAAATCTTGAAACAATCGACTTCAATGTCCGCTCCTCACATGCTTTTAAATTAAAAACACTTTTCTTCATACTCTGGTTGCTCTCCCTTCACCTTATTTGCATTCTAGTCCAATATTTTGTAAGTTATTTACAAATAAGCTTTTATCAATCTAAATTCTTCACGAATTGGATGGTGACCTTTAGCAAGACTTTCTAGATCTAAAATAGACTTAGCCAGTTTGCTACATGCATTTTGCAAGACTAATTTAGTATGGACAAAATACTAGAACTGGCTAATACTTTAACCCTTTATTCTCTTGGAATCACTTAAATAACATCTCAAACTCTCAACTAGGCATTAGAAATAGGAAAATGGAATATTTTAGATACTCTATACTTCTAGGATGACCATTTATTGTATTGGTAGGGACTTCTACCAAATACCACTCAAACAATTTATTTATGTCTTTTTTCACAAATATATGCTCAAAACTTGTCCCCCCCCCCCCCTCAAAAAAACACACCTAGAGATCCAAGTGCCAACTTTAGGGCTCATACAAAGTAGATTTAATTGAAGGGTATGAAATAATAAATAAATCTAAATTTTTTTTATAAATTTTAAATCATTTGAAAAATATGAGTCTAATATCATTTCTAAAATATTTTCTAAACTAAAAATTTAAGGGCTATTTTGGAACTACTTTGCTTAATCAATAGTCCATATTTTACAATTTTTGAATAAAATGGACTCTATAGTTCTCTCACCTTATTTATAAGATTTTTGTAAAATACCTTGTACTTACTTGTTCATCATCTAGACTATAGATTTTGAGCCCTACATCTATCTAAGATTGTGGGACCTTTTAGAATCAATGAAGGGCAATGTGGGAAGGCCTTACCTTATACTATCAATGAGGTCCTACTATGATTGAATTATACTTTTGCGTCTCTTTACATTTGAGTCTAACTACAAAATCATTGTTTCTTGAACTTGAAAATGGTTCAACTTCATTGATGAATGACAATTTTTTAAAATTTTCTTGGAATAGTCCCAAATATAAAACAATCATAAATTTTATGACCTTCCCTTGGTAAAATAAAGTTGAAGAAAGTAGTGATACCTTCCACTAGCAAGTACCTAATGCAAACACCTATATTTTGCCTAATAGAAAATTAAATCTATATATAAAACTATTAAGTCTCCTATATAGAACTTGAGTAGATTATCAAAGCACTTAGCTATTGATGAGTAACTTTATTCATGCATCACTCTATGTTGCTTTAAGGTTCCAAATGTGTTGTTTTCTATAGTGAATCTATGATCTATTGGAAGGAGCTAAGGGACAATAGTTGGCATGTTGCTTTAAAAATTTATCACATATTCACTAAGTAGCAAAAAGTTAGATTCTACTTGCAACACCTTTCACTACAATTTGCTAATTTGTTTGAATAAAAAATTCACCATGTTGTATAAGAGTTTTTCACCACATTGAAAAAAGGAAAACCCTAGAGTTGGCTGGTAGAGAGTGTATGGGACCCTAATCTATTTATCCTTCCAAGCAATGGACTCTTTATAAGTTTTTGGTAACTTTTTAGTTAAATTACTCTCAATAAAAAGGGGATAAATGTATGTTCTAAAATCCCCAAATCACCCTAACATATGTTCTAGGAGGCTAAGGCAACCTTGAAGACCAAAATTTCTACCGAACCTATCAATTAATTTGGACTCAAAATGAACTAAATGGGGTTCTACAAAGTAATCATGGTACACCACATCCACCCAAACAATCCAATTCTCATGCATTGCCTGCCCTTCACACTTCTGTTTAGTATTTCCAATTTAGTTCTAAGACATTCACCTCAATTGAACCCCTAAGCGCTCAAAGCATGTTCACCATAATCTAGACCCTTATGAACTCATTCCAATCAAACTATCACCCAAAATAAGATCCACAGAAATTGATAGTACCAATTGGTAGTGTGGAGATAAGCCTAGAGCTTGTGGGGGAAAGGACAAAGGATTTCACCATATCATTGAAAAGATTATAATAGTCAAATAGGGCAACCTTTCTTTTTAAGAGGCCGGATTGGAGGCGTTGGTGCACTTAGGGGTTAAGCAATTAAAGTTGTACTCCATTGGATCACTCAATCATCCAATCCTAAATTTAGCCCATTTGGGGTAGTGCTTCCACACTTGCTAAAAACACAATGACACTAGTTTGCAAGCTTGGAGTGGTGAACTAGTGAGTTGCAAGCGTAGAGCTTGTGAACTGCAAATGTGGATCTTGTGGACGATGAACCCCAAAACTCTATTTTTTTGAATAATTTTCCCCCAAAATTTTAATTTTAATTTTTTGCTAGAAATTGAAGAAATCTTACTATTTATAGTAAATTTTGTGACCTATGATTGTGTCCCCTATGACTGTGGTTTGTCATAAAGTTTTATACTTTATTGTTCTTGATTTTTTGGCTATACATTTAAAATTTTAAAATTTTGTGCAAAGTTCGAATAATTATTTTATTAACTATAACAAAGAATATCCCCATCGCTTCATGTATAGTAGACTTATGTCACTTTGGCAATGGTGAATTGTAATTTTTTGAATAACTCTAATGCATATGAGAACTATGTCTTTTGAGTATCACATATGGATTGAAATTTTCAACATGCGCTAGTATAAGAGGGCACATAAAGGATGAGTGGACAACTGACATGTTTAGGTTAGATGTCTACGAGAAATCATTTTGGTAGAAATCTCACTCCCATTTGTAAGTATGTTGCATAAGATAATTTTAAATTTTAAGAATTTATTTTCTAATGACTGTAATTTAATGCCACATGTGAAAATGTTGCCTGAATTTGTAGAAAATTATAGAAACATGTGAGTTATAAAAGATCAAACACATCCTAGAAATAAATGACCAAAACAAGCCATGAAAGTTAGGACTTCAATGAATAAAAATAGTGCCAAAAAAATTGAAAGCAAAAGAATAAAAAATGAGAGAAAGGATAAAATGGGAAGTGAGGACATAAATGGGTAGTAAATGAAAAGAAAATGAAAGAAGAAATGAAAGTTAATTCAAAGAAATGGAAGAAGAAATGGAAGGGAAATGAAAATAAAAAATAAAAAAATGCAAGGGATATGAAAAAAAATGTTAGGGAAAAAGAAATGACAATGAAAAAGAGTTCTAAGGACAACCAATAAAAAAATAAAAGACAATGAAAAAAATAAGATAGAGAAAGGAGACAAAGGAATTAAGAAAAAAATGAAGTAGGTAGTAAAAATATAGAATGAATGGAATTATATAAATTTGCATATTCATGTGTGCAATATTAAATTATGATTATGGTTTGCCATTATTCATAGCAACTTGCTTAAAAACACTTCATTGATGAGACATATTCCAATACTTAGGAAATGCATAGACATTTTCAATTCCATGTGCTATAAATCATTTCAATCATAACATACGTAAATGAATACAATACGAGTAAATTATGAATTTTTTGATAAGGCATCCATGCCTATTCAGGAACTATAATAATTCTTGCTTTAACTAGAAGTAGTTTTAACTCATTGAAGCTATAACTAGGTGCATGAATGAATTTGTCTTTGTTGACATCCATCTTGCAAAAGTATCTATACAAGTAGTACAAGTGTTTGCAATTCATGTATTGTTGTCGACCTCCTATAGTAGAAACAACCATATTTATAAAGTTTAGGCATATGTACATAGAAAATATGCCGACTATAATTCAGTAGACATTTCTGTTATGGTTTGCCCTTGTTTCTAATGAGACTATTACACCTACGCCCAATTCGGGGAGTAATGTTACTTCGAGAATTTGCCCTCTAATGTTTCTTGCACTCTCCACTTGTTCTATTGCTCTGTAGTTGATGCATTTGCAATCCTTCGAATAGTTTGGTTGTTCCTAATTGTTGGATACGTATCTACATTCTTTGGTGGTGGTTAGTTAAATAAGGCAGTCTTGAAAATCTTTGACATGTTAAATAGTCAACATGGCGACAACGTAGAATATTGTTAGAGTCAAAATCCCACATGTTGCAAGAGTAGGGTTTCCTCTCGATTGAATTGTGTCCCTAACAAAACAAAACAAACCTCCAGCACCTCTAGCTAATCAATTATCCACTTTTTTTTTAACCTTTCACACAACGTTCAATGTCATCCCAACAAATTGAGAAGTCAACTACCACTTCTCGCTTACTACCATAATCTACTTTTCTACCTTAATAGGTTGGACCATTGGAGCAGGGGTTCCCTTCTTTCCTTGAGCAATTTTTGTTGAGCACTTAATATAGGACCTCTATTGTTGAGCATGACAATTTGCATTTGATTTGTGGCTAATCCTTGCGGTATGCCACTTTGATGTGTCATAGTCACTTTCACAAGCAACAATGACATGTAGAGAACTATTTGCGTCATGCTCTTTACGTTTCCCTTCCAAGATCTCCATAGAAGTTGTTGTGGACCTTGTACACACATGCCATTGAGAGAAATTCACTTTGTCCAATCTATGTGAGTCTCCACCATCTCCTATTGGTACATCAAACTTTCTCTTTGTGCTTCCAAAGATCTATTCTCCTTCCAAATGAGATATTTGATTTCTAAACTCCTTTGCTCCAAGTAAAGTGTTGAGCACTTTTGTAATTTTTTTTGGATCTTTGCTTTGAGTGGGAGCCCTCAACTTCAATTCTTTCTTCAATAGACCAAATCCATGTGCGTGGCCTCTAAGGTATGCTTGATAATTTGTCATTTGCATTCAAGCATGAATACTGTCATCACAAGTAGCATCAAATAATTTGTTTCTCCTTTTTCCAAACATTTGGGGCCACATATTATAAATTTTTTCAGATAAATTTCATGATGGTAGGTCGAGCATCTCCTCCAAATTCAATTTCTAAAAATGAAAACAAGTTTAGAAAAGAGTTTGTACTTCACTTTGAAAACCTTATAGACATTTGTTATTGTAGACTCTTTTGTGGTCCATTGAACATGTCCTATAATACAATGAAGGGCATTCAAAAAAAATTTCAAATGTACATATATTACTATATAAAAAGAGAGCAATACAATGTTCTTTCAACTTTAAGGTACAAGGAAGTACTCACATCCTTTGTAAGGACTCTAAAGAATTGCATGTTTGCTTCAAGGTATCCAAAAGAGGGGATCTAGTAAACACCACGAAGACTTCTGTTGGACCCGACATATGTCTTTTCATTGTTCAGTACCCCCTCTTTTGGATACATTGGAAGAATAACTCATAGAATTTTAAATTATAAAATGAAGATTTTTCTTTACTGTACATCATTGGAAAATAAAGAAAATTTTATGTATCACCATAGGTTTACCTTTACATTATATGTTGTCACACCTTCAAAAATTGAAATCCTCTCATACATAGAAATAAGTACTTCACTCACCATGTCCATGAAGCCTCCCCACTGCTAATATCGAAAATGCTAGAATGCTAGCCAATGGACTAAGTGATGAACTGCTTCTTCATTTATAGCTTTGGATGATAGCCACCATGATTAGATTGCAAGATAACGTATCTTTGCTTGATCCATATTCTTGGAATCTTTGTATTGCTTACATAGAGAAATATGTTGTTGTTGGAGTGCTTCTTTGATGCACTTTTGGGTGTCTCTATGAAAATAACTACTCCAATACAACAAACAAGTCCTTTCATGATTCTCCATTTCCTCATTGGTGGATCTGTTGCCATACACAATCTGGACCACATTCCAATTAGCCACAGCACTATCTACCATGAATCCTTTAAGGTTTGGATTAGTTACTAAGTGTCGCTCCATGACAATGTTTAAGCTCCTCCAAAATTGTACTTGCACCTTAGTATCTTCAGATTGCCTATCGCACATTGCAATAGTCATCACTTTCTTGTACTCAGCATTGTACACGTAGTAGGCCATTGTGGTCCACTCCTTCATGCGCTTCACGTGGTCAAACATCAACCATGTGTTTTGTAGATTACCTCTTGGTTGTATGCACCTTACAAGGTCCACTCCACTTCTGGGTCTTTCCATGAGTCTTTTGAAGATATGAACCTTCTCCTTTCCTTGGCCAAGGAAGAGGCTTGTTGCGCCCCTTAGTAACACTTACCACCTTAAGCTCCCTTTCCAAACACTTAACACCTCAATGCCACCAAGGTTCACGCTCTCCTAACACTGCACATGCCACGCATCCACAATGTTAGGTTCCAACTCAAGTCACGGGGTTCCTCATTCCTCCGTGACTCCCAATCCTTTCCTTCCAAAACTTAATTCCCACAAGACACCGGGCATATCATTTGATGACATGGGGCGGAACTTCCATTGATGTCCAAGCACTCAGTGAGGCACTACTCCCACCGGTGCTAACCGCCCTTGAATGGGACCCAACTCCCCACTAGGCCCAACCCAACTCATTTCGGGACTCACTAATCAGGACTCACCAAACGGGACTCACACCATGGCCTAGTGTGGATTGGGATACCACCCAACCGGTATCAAGGAGTGCACAAACACTCCATGGTAACACACAAGTGGTGGTGAGGCTCCAACACTAACCTCACCACCCGGGGCCACTTAGAGTCATCATGGCACCATCCGAGAGTGAGGAGGGAGACCACCCCTCCTCATAGTACTCTCTGCGGGATTCGGCAGCCCCCCCCCCCCTTGTATGTCAAGGGGGACTCCCAAACACCCTTTGGTTTTGGAAGACCACCCCGTTTCTCCCGATTCGCATTAGTTTGGGACTCCCGAACTTCCACCCGGCATAACTTTGCGGTCCGGGATCCAAATCGCACATGCGACCCCATTTTCGACATCTACGTGACGCGTAGATGCCGAAGGACTACTCACTTGCTCCATTCGGACAAGTACTCGCAAAGATATCGCCCTCCAAAGATTCGGGACACTCCCGGCGCGGCCAAGGCACTCCCGGCGCGACCGGGACACCCGCAACTTTGAACGCTCATAACTTTTGACTCGCAAGTCCAAATGACGCGTTCTTTGGACGGTTGGAAACGTCTTCTCAAGAACTTTCCAAGCATGTATCACACGCCCCCAAATTCGTCCAGATCAGAGCGCTACATCGCTCTGATCGCTCTGGACTCCTAGTCCCCCTCACCTCATCTCTTGCAAGGCTTGGGGAGTCACCCCCAATGTCCCCCTTGTTCACCAAGGTGGCACGGGCATGCCTTGTGATGAGGGTTGTGACAAGGCTATTGTATATGAATTCAAACTTGGACTCCTTCTTCATGGTTATAATGTTGTCAATGATCCCTCCTCGATTGTTTAAGTGGAAAGAGGAGATCACATTCTGTATATTTGGACTATTGAGATATTTAAAGTAGTCCATAACCTCCTCCATTTCCTCCCCCTTCAATAACTTCTTCTCTCCATCTCCGTTGTGAAATAGATAGTTGGTTAAGAATTCTTTACTAGCAAATAGAACAATTGTCAAATTTGTGTCCGTTGGTGTTCTAGCCACTTGCTCTTTGATGAGCCTACAGATTTCCTTTGTAGAATCTCTATACATGCCCTTTGCATCGGGCGGTTGTATTCTCCAAAAAAAATAGCAGCCCTACTCATTTTTGGGTTATCACTGAAATTATAGTATATCCTAGCGTTGCAAGGTCTAAGACATGAAGGTGGTTTCCTACACACTTTGCAAACTAGTGTATTACCTTTAGAAGGTCCATCTCCAACTGCAAATAGAATTGGTGTGAAACCACTCCACTATGTTTTTTTCTTCTTGAAAGCTTTGTTTAAATAATCACAATGTGTATTCACACAAGCAAGATGGCCGGCACAATGGGACTTACGGAACTTGAGATTGTTGGAGTTGTTGATGTTTGTAGTGATGAGCCTGCACCACAAGTATCCATCATAGTATTTGTCCATTCCTTCCAAGCTTTGTGCCACCGATGAAGATGAAGTAGAGCGGCATGGTAGTATTTTGAAAATGATATCTCCATCAAATATTGCCAAAAGACACACAACGCGGTGGTGCTTTATGACACTGAGATCCATTGTAGATAATTTGTTTGAGATCAATGCATGTTGGCTAGTCTCTTCAAACAATCCATTATAGTTACTATGCTACTTAGATATGGATGCAACAAAGGATGACACAATGAGTGTAATTGATTATTTGATGGACTTCCACATATAGAGTTCAATAGGGCCCTCTTATTGGTTGTAGTTCCAATAGAATACCCGAGATTTTTGAGGTGCAACTCAGGAGACTTTCCTTTCGATTTACTAGACACTTCTATGATTGGATCTAATTTCTCTATCTTCACAGCGTGAAGTAATGAAGGCTTTAGAAAAACTAGAGAAACTTGAAGACTTGCACTAGGTGAAACACAATGTATTGTATACGGCATATCTACCGTCGAATTATCTAACTAGCGACTCAAAATTTCAATAGAAGACCCTAGCATAGAAAGAGGAAGTCCATATGCTCTATAGTTCCAAGGGGAAAGGTACCAGCAATGTCCTTCATCTTCTGCGGATTTCACAATACGGACAAATTCTTTCACCTTGCTTGATTCCGACATCCTTTCTTCTTCAACATAGATGGACGACTCTACAAATCTAAATCACACATGGAGAAGGTGACTGAAAACTCTAGCACATCCTCCATCCTCTACTTGAAACATAAGAGGTACCTCATGACCATTTATTCGAATGCAAGTCATCTACAAAACTCGTGCGTAGAACAATGGAAATGAAGACCCATAATCCTAAGTATGGGATGGAAATAAGGAGAATTTGAAAGAGCTCAAATGGTTCATTACCGTCAATTGTACAAAATTATGAAATAGTACTAGTAGTCGGCTCAACATTTGGTATCCTCTTTAAAAATAGATCTTTGAAATCTACTTTTGCCAAATCCTTTGCTACCATCCACTTTTATTATAGTGTCGTCATGTGTCACCATCTACACTAAGTACCTATTGATAATTAGTGAAATGAACGGCTATTGAATTACTGTCAATAGTCGCCATCCACATCCAATCTTTATTGACACCCCAACCATCCAATTGTTTTTCACACTAACCATCATCTGTTGCAAAGTTTGACAATTTTAGCCCTGTCCTCCATCACCTTCCACACCCTTTACAATACCTTTCTTCTAAGAATTTCTAAATGCACGATAGCCACCCTTTGGATGTCATTCATGGAATGTGTCAGATTCTTATATGGATTTGCTTACCTTCAACTTAAAGGTGTTTTCGGTGCATGAAGCCAACTTTGACATGCCACTAGGGCACTACCAATACAAGCCTCTATCATCATTGCACTTTTCAATGTGACATTGCATGCTTCTAGACCGTTCTTTTGAACTTGTTAAATAGCATGCATTTTTGTAGACTCAACCCATTGCATACTTTCAGTTCCAAGTGCTTGTCGGAGTTTAGAGAGTTACTTTCCATGTAGTCACCTTTGACATGCTTGTAGAGAACTGGGGCACATCCATTTCTAGTATGTTGTCGAGAAGGAGAAAGAGTAGGCATAGGTCTTTGTATTTCTCATCTTACAAGGAATTGCGAAGATCTAGAATGACCCGAGGGAAGAAAGTCATGTTGAAAACAAATTAGTCCACATCAAGCGACCTTCGCAAAGTACTTCGCTTTGTTATTGATGATGAGAGTGGCCAAGAAATTGTTGGAGTGAACAACTTGGAGGTACTGCTAGAGATGTCCAAGGATACAACAAGTAGACAAAACGAAGGAAAACAAGAGGTCACCGCTACTATAAGAACTTAACAAAATTTTCCTTCTCTATAGTTTGTTCACTGTCATTGCATTTGATGTAAGCACTTTCCATTCTTAGTGAGGGATAATGCCTCATTAGATGTGCAAGAATGAAAACAATTATTCTTTCCACTAAATGAAACTTAAGTTGCATGTGATGGATTGTAGATGACATCTAAAACAACACCTTTGTTTTTATGTCAATATTAACATCCATTCATTATAGTGCTCCTTAGAATGATTGAATACTGTAGGAGACTAGGAGTTGAATGTCACGTTTCATTACATGAGTCATAGGAATGTTTCTTATAGAACTCGTGAAATATCAATGCTTCCATGTAGATGAAATACATTAATTCAACAATATGAATAGACAATGTAATTTGAACCCCACAAAGAACAAAGGAGTCAAATTCCTTTCATCCATGAAAATCAATTATGTTTGTGTGTCAACCCTTCAATGATGGTTGTTAACCCATAGGCATCTAGATTCATCTCCGAAATGACAATTTGAGAAGAATCACTATAAAGTGCTATTTGGAAGCATATTCTAGAATTGGTATACAATTCAAAGTTGTAGATTTTGATTTATAAATTCCATTTGTTCAATTAGATTCAAGAATACAATCACCATTTCTTTTTTCTGAATTTTGAACAAAATATTTCAAAATTCCTTGAAAATTCCATTACAAGAAAAATATTATCATTTTTTATAAGTATAATTAGGGTTTAGGATATGAAGTGAGGTTATCTTCACATGGTGATTTTTGTAAAATTTTGTCTTCTTCAAACCTATGACCTCTTTTTGGCAAATCTAGCTTTAAACTAAAGTCATTCCACTGAAAGAAAAAATCACTCCAATACGGGAGCACAAAAGTCTTCTTAGGCAAAATAGGGTTTGAGAAAACTAAAACCCTGAGCCAATCATAGTCTCTTACCCAAAAATAGATGGTAAAAAGGAATGTCCACATATGGATATACCTATCCTTAAATAATCCCTAAACCAAAATGGGTGTAAGAAAGAAAATTACATTCATGCCATCCGAAGACTCTTCATGAAAAAAAATAGGGAGTGAAAAAAAAATAACAATTATGAACATAACAATAAGAGTAGAGTCTTCACAAAAAACATATGGTTTGAAAAAAAATTACAACACTTGAGTCTTCATGAAAAAAATAGGGTATGAAAAAATCACATTACAATGACACAAGAGTCTTCATGAGGAAATAAGGGTGTGAAAAAACATTACAATGATAGAAGAGTCTCCATAGAAATATATTAGGTATGAACAAAAAACATTACAACCACGTCTTTGACTATTCGTCTTCATGAACAAAAAGGAATTTAAACATTACAAAAATACAAGTCTATTCATGAAAAAAAAGGGTGTGTAATGAAAAATCATTTAAAAGGAAGCCTCTTACACACCCTAAAAAAGAAAAGAGAAAATCAAGTCACTCTCACCTCAACCCTTAATCCAATAAAAATATGTGAGAATGAAAAATATATCCACATCATGTAGAGAGCCTCCAAAAAAATAAAGGGAGTCAAAGGATAAATATCATTAGAAGAAAGGTCAGACCAAAGGAGGATTGAAACCTTGAGAGTTTGGGACCGAAACTTTGAGAGTGTGGGACTGAAACCTTGAGAATTTGGGACTGAAACTTTGAGAGTTTGGGATCCAAACTTTGTGATTGGAGGGAAACTTTGATAGGAGTCTGGCTAGCTTATTTAGATCTCATGGCTTTGAACTCATGAATCACGTAGTTGTTTCAATCTTTTTAGATGAGAAATTCATGTGATAATTGCTCTAAATTCCAATTAATTTAATTTAGTATCATCTAGGTTGTTGTCATTGCAATGCCCAAGACACTGCAATTAATAATGCAGATTTGCCACCAAAGGAGCACCAACTCTATCATGCACAATTCTCTTTTGGAGCTGATGTCACTCAAGTCACTGCTTGTTTTCAATAAATGTTGAAAGCAATTATAAGATTGCGTGCATTTTTTATTAACTATTTCAAGTTTTAGGCCACATTAGCAATTTCTCGTGATATACTTGGAACATGTGTGATGTGACTATTAGACATCAATTTTTGATTGAATTAAAATCATGAGGGATTAGGTCATTTAGATGTTTAGGATCACATGTTTATAGTTGAAATTCATGGTGGTCCTTGTTTCTATTTTGATCACTAATTGTGGGATACCAATTTTTTTGGAAATTATAGTAGACATTCATTTTACTTTAGTCATTAGCTGGAATTACAAAAAAATAAAGCACTAATTGTATTCTATTCACTGGCTCAACCTTTCTTCTATTGAATCTTATACCAAATGAAGTGTCTTACCACAAACTCTTCACAAATTAAAAAATGGTCCTACTTCAAAAGAATATTATACCAAACGAAGTGTCTTACCAAAAAAAATACAATGTAAGAAAGTGACAGATGGGTGGGTTTTAAGCATACACTAAACCCTCTACCAAATGCAAATGTCAAAGCATGTATTTTTTCCTTAAATTTCTAGATCACTTAAAATTTGAGAAAACAATGAAATAACCCTTCTAGTGGAGCTACGGTCATAGGTAAATCCACGGTCATGGGTATCTCACTCTTTTCTTCCACTTTTTTTCCTGCTCACAAGCTCATGTTCACAAGCTCGCACACTAGCAACCTTGGCTAAGAACATCAAAAAAATTTACCTCACTACTCATGCATCATTTTCTGATCATGCAATTTGACTTTAAGTGTGAATCTTGGAGGAACACTAGAAATCCACCCACCCCCATTTTTGTGATATTAGACAAAAACATGGCATGTTTTTCTAGACAAAAGGATGTTAGAGACTTAGAGGCAATGGGTGCTAGAATTGTAGTGGAAGTTCCCCAAAACATGTAGATGTCAGTAGAAAACAATGCCATGCTAGTGAAACAAGTATGTTCTATGAGACATTAGAAAAAACATAGTCATGTTTTTTGCAACATCCCAAAAAATGTGATAGTGCCATGTCAACAAAGTCAAACAATTTCACTATGGTTAAGTTTTTAGAAGTTACTTGGTAGTGAGGTAAAACATTGACCCACTCCGAAAATCACAACTGAGGGGAAGGGTAGATCCTTGAGAGTTTTACAAAAAAGACTTCCATGAATGCATGATGAAGCAACTTTTAAGTACTTCTTAGTTGGGGCATAAAATGAAACAAGGGATTTATTGGCATGGCTTCCAAAATTAGTATTATGTGTTCATGCACACATGTTGAGAGTTAATATGTTCAGGATTTTATATGCACATTACTATGTTATGTGCTGCACTCTCAATCATGTGGTTCACATTCATGTGATGTATTTGGACATTTTCATGGGATGTATTGCATATAGATGCTATAAAAATTATGTTGCTTTGAACTATTTATATGAAAAATCACACACTTTTTTCCTATGGTATCAAATTCTAAACTGTAATTCCAACGTTCATGTTGCACTAGTGAAATATGATGGGAGTTGTATTGTAGACCTTAAAATGCGACTTGTGAGCTCAAAATTGGGATAGTAGGTGTTCTGCTAAATTCACAACAAAATATGAGGAAAGTGCTAAAAAAATTGCATCAATCCATATTATGCATATACTATAAGTGCACACCCTTTGTGCAAATGTGTAAAACATGCTTTCTTATTTCCAAATCTAAAATAGTGCATTAGTAGTAGATCTTAGATTTGGAAACATGGGTTCCTTTTTTCCTGTTTGTTCCTCTCTCAAGAACTTTTGTACACATCATGTATTAAATTTTTTTTAACATGTTCCATCTCCTTCCTACATTCATAACTTGCACAAATTCATTTTCGTATGCCCACATTGTTAAACAACAAAAATAAATTATAACTTCCTCTATAGCTTATTTCATGAACTTATCTCTTTTTTTTTGCTACTTGTCATAGTACTCATTGCAATAGGGCAATTCCAAACCACTATGACAACTATTCATTTGAAAAAGCCTTAAGAATTGTACAAATTCAACTAAATCTAATTTCTAGTGGAATTTGGCATTCTACTTTCATAGACGTTGGAGTTCTCCCTCTATATTTTTTTCAATTTAGTTTTGCTTGTATTTCCTTGTCTCTTCTTTTTCTTGATATTATGCCATTATTGTAGAATTTGGTGAAATGTAGGAAGCTTAGTAGTACTTAAAACTAGAACCATGTAGTCATTGATGGAATTTACAATGTCTAATATATATCTAGTGGATAAACACAATCTCTATATTGTTCCTATAATTGCATTGTTGTACATCCTTCACAAAATACACATCTGTACAAAAGTGAGAAGTTTATCATGAACAAATTATAATATTGCATTACAATGATTTTAGTTTCTTTTGCATTCTTCACTTCTTTCCTTGTGCTTTCTTGCAATTTATTTAAAGACATGAATTTTTGGTAATACAACATTTTGTTTGACACCCAAAGGTGAGCAAGGCCTTCTTTCCATGAAATGCCACTACTATTTGCCACACCAATTGCTAAGTGTAGAAAACTTTGATATTTTATTTTTGGACTTAATTTACCATTGGATCTTGCATTTCACTAATACTTAAATGTGGGAAAAATATTTTATTGGGCAATTGTGTCCACATACATTACATGATATTTTCATTCATTTGAAAGTAAAGAAATGTTTTTTGGAATCCTTGGTTCGCTATAAATTTTGGTTATTCATCATCAGACCTTTAAACTTCTCCACTATTCATTTTGAATTTCTAATTCTTTATGAAGGAAAAGTGAATTAACAATCATTTTATATTAAAAAAAAATTCAATTTTTTTTCACTCTTCTTATAATTGTTCAGTACAAATACTTTGTACATCAAAGCTAAATGTAAATTGTAAAGACCTATAAGATGGAATTAGAATATAGTACTATCTATGGTAAAATTGTTATAGCAAAAGATGTCGATCTTATAAAAAATAATTAAAAAATTTCCATGCACTATCATTATTTTATTAAGAAATGAATCATATAAGTTATTTTTCCTGAAAATTGCTATAATAGTCCTAGTTTAAAGTTTGTCTATTACTTTCACATAAGAAATCCAATTTGAAATTATGAAAACTTCCCACATCCATTAAATTACTATGTATTAGAAACAAATTTTGACTATAGGTAAATATCTCAGAGTTACTTGGGGCTAAGGCAAAAGGCTAACCAAATGAAGAAAACATAGGGGTCAGACAACCATATAGTATGATTTTGCATAAAAAAGAAGTAGCAAGTTGACATAGCAATTGAGTGACGTAGCATGCATTGAGGAAGATGTGGCATGCCATATCATCACATTTCAGCATCGTCTAAGAATTCTAATACTATTTTTTTCATGTCATTTGCAACAAGAACTTAGACGTCAATAGAAATGTCCATATATTTTTTGCGACATCAAT